>BSBK01004255.1:140000-727500 GCA_027943335.1 Chamaecyparis obtusa
CCCTTAAGGATATCAAATAAATACACAACAGAATACATATAATGATTTTTTTAAATCATTAACATTACTCATTGTTGTAATTGAGGAACACTAAGAGGGGGGGGGGGGTGAATTAGTGTTTGATTCTTTATGACTTTCTTAATTTGATTACATAACCACAAATCAATTGTAAAGATTAGTAAAACTATATATAAAAAATAAAGCATCCACAAACTCATGACACCATGATTTTTGCATGGAAACCCTCTTAGGGGAAAAACCATGGTGGGGATGGAACCCACAATTATTTCTATAGAAATAAAGTTAACCCAGTTAAGGGCAGTTATAATGCAAAAGCATTAGGCACATTCCTAGAGAACACTTATCAATTATAAGAGATATGGATACAACCCTTATAAAGAACACTTCTTACAAAATAAGTTTGGACTACAATCCAAAAGTTTGAACTAGAAATATCATCACATATTCCTGAGTAGCTCCATGAAGGTATAGTACATAATCATCAATCAAACCTTTGTAACCAGATACATAGCATCACAAAAACTCACACAATAACCTCTTATCATTGCATCACCAATATGTATCTAATCAATGCACAAACTCGATCTTGTATACCTATTACCAAAATATAATAGGTCCATTGTCAGCTCCAATAATGAAATGTGAAATGTGCATATCCTTGAGAAAAACATCGATCAAATATTTATGCTAGTTCCTACCAATCCATAAATAATGTGTAGTATTCCAGCTAGAAAAAAATATATCATCCAACTAATCACATCATCAATCCAATAGGATCTATAATCGACCCAACTTCTAACTAACTCTGTCTTTTATGCTCCTCTACGAATCAATACTCAGAACAACAAAACTTGATCATCTCACAACTATATTTATTATGATCACATAGAACCATAATAAATACTTCCTCCAATCATATTTCAAATTCTCTCCACATAACTTGATCAACCAATTTCATACTGATCCATTTATTGAGACTGTATGTTTCCTCCTAAACTTATATACTTAGCCGATTATCCAATCAATCCTTTGGTATACAAAATTTATCACGGGCCAATGAAATAGATGTAGTTTCCATAAATGAGAACCTACAAACAATATTCAATTGTGTCTCTTTCCTAACAATCTCCCCCTTTTTCATTCATGAAAACACTTAAAGAAAAATGACTAAGTGTTCCAAACAAAAAATGACAAACTCCAAACAAGTTTCACCTATAAAAAATGCATGCTTCCCCTGAGCTAGTCATCTTATTTTTCTCCTTATCTCTCCCCCTTTGACATAAATGGAATAGGAAGGATTCATCACCAAAATTGAACTACCAAAATCCTATATCAGTCACCTATATACAAGTACACAAAGAGTACTTAAAAACATTTGAAAATATCACTAAAATTATTCTTTAAGGATGGAAAGTCAACATCCCAACTTTTCTTTCAACTCTTAGAAATTAGAATCTATCCACACATCAGATAGGTTGTCTCCTCTTCTTTACAAATATTAGGGGGGTCTAGACAAACATAGGTTGTCATGGCCTCATTCAAACCTCTTGTCAAAATATCAAGGTTAGGAACTATTTGATTTATCAATTTTCCAATCCTCCCTTTCATCCTTTCCTTCTCAGTGAGAAGGGTATTGATATTATCATTCATTTGTGTTACCATAGCTACATGGGTTGAAGCTAAAACCTTCAAAGGATCATATGCATGTGAAATCTTAGTCATTTTAGCCTCACGTTCCTGAATTATTTTGTCAATGTCTGTAGCACATTTAGTATAACCAATATAAGATTGATATACTTTTCTACAGTCTTTCAAGGAATCTTTCAAACCTTGAATCATAGTGGAAAATGATGTCTTATCCTTCACAAATAACTCAATCAACTAATTGAACCTCTTCTCATTGTAATTATTTTTAACCTTAACCAAAGATAATTTCTCAACAGAATGGAAATGTGTCTCAACATCATCCAATAAGCCTTCTAATTGATTAGTCATAGATTCATCTAGATTCATTGCATATTCAAGCATAATCTTTCTCAATACATTTGTTTCCCTAGATACAATTTTGTTTCCCTTCTCATTAGATTTCATTATGTGCTCCCTTGCCATGGCATGGGAAACTATAGCAAGTGCCATACATTGATCTTCTCCAAGTGTATCCAAATCTTTCAACTACATGTTAGAAAATTATTTTCTTGATAAAGAAAGTACTATAGTGTCTCTTCCCTCATCAGATAGATCAACTTTTACCTCTTTATATTTTTCTAAAGACTGATTATCATTAGAATTATGTTCAACTCTAGCCTCTTCTTTCTTCTGATCATCTATATGAGTTATCTCAATCTCTAGTGGTTATTGATCAATATCAAGAGTTATTTCATTAGTATTCAATTATCCTCTGATGAACTCCTTGTAATCCTCCTCTGTTAAGGTAGCTTTGTATTTTATTGCACTAGGAATATCCTCATTATCTTTTATTCTAGAGAGTGATATGGGTACCTCATTAATGAATAGACCAGATTCATTAAATGTGGAATAAAAATATGTTTTCTAAGCTGGAGATTTTTTAGTTCACTTCATTATATCCTTTAGTAAAAGATCTTTTGACCAAGTCTCAAAAAATATTTTAGAAATTACATCTTATGTCTCATTAACAATATCATCAACCTTACCACTCATAATATATTTTATCCTTGTCTTAGATAAGAATCATCTTTTAGATTCCTCAAGGATTATGTTATAATCTTCTATTGTAATTACTGGACAAATTTTGTTCAACACATCTTCCCTTATCTTATTATCTTCATCTAATGCTATCAACCTTCTCTCCTAAAGATTAGAAAAAAGATCATCATGGATTTCCCATTTGATTTCAATAAGTGCCCTTTTGAACTTATTTAGATAATCTATTACTTCTTTATCTAACTTCCTCTTTTCTTCTTCACTATACTTATGATAGAACTTATTCACTTGAAAAATGATTCCACAATTAGAAAATTATTGTAAAACATAAGAAAATGGGGCCTTACCAATATAGATTTCTTCGGGTACTAAACCAATCACAAACTTAGCCTCTCTAGCTCAAACCAATCTCAACTTCTTCTTCGAGTCATCAGATTTTGTAGACTCATTCTTCTCTTCTTCTTCTTTGTTCCTCTTTCTTTTTGGCTTTGCTAATTTAGATCAATTCTTCTATTTGACTATTTTTTATGTGTATTTTGGTGTAACAGGATTAGAGATCACTTTCTTCTTAGAACTCTCCTCCTCATATGGAATAAATGAATCTTTATCTGCACTCCTAGTGTTTCTACTAAAGAATGGCACATAAGGTGGTGGATCAACACTCAAATCCTCAACATGAATAGATTTATCTTCTTTTTCTTTCTTTCTTTCTTTCCTCTTTATGTTTGGTTATTTCTTCTGCCATCTTCTCCTTGGTGAAACCAAAACTTTCTCCTACAATCTCCACTTCTCTTCCAAATCTTATTTTAATAGCAAGCTTATTCATTGCTAGATGCACTTCAAGGATTTTCTCTTTATATGTACTAAACCTTTTCTCAAGCTAATCAACCATTTTCTTTATAAGATATTCAACATGTGCTTCGACTATCACAAGATCAAATTCATATCCCATAGGCATTATCCAAGAAGTTCTTGGTTCTACACTTCTGTCAAAGATGCATTAGTTTCCACCATGAAACATATATCATTTTCATATTTATCTACTAATTACCTTGGAATTTTCCATCTTAACTTCATTTTCTGCTAAAAGGTTTTGAAATAACCCCAAATTTATCTTCTCCTAGAAGTTTCATCCAACATAAGATAGTATTTTGATATTTGTTTCGCAAAAGGTATGTACCCTTTCTCCAAGTAATATTTCCAACTCTAGGGAAATAATTCATAAATTATAAAAATATATAGATTACCATAGAATCGTACTTGAAAATTTACTTGAGTTTTTTATCTTTTCCAAGTTTTGCAATAGTTGAGTCCTTAAGGCTTCGCACATATTAAGTTGAAATCCTTCCTTGACCATTTGGTAGGCTATGTAAATGATGGTAGTCAAAATAGAACCCTCTCTATTGGAATTTTAAACTTTGTAAATGAACACCATAGATGTAAACTTCACATTAGGCTACTTAATATTATTTACTTTCATCGCCCTCTTATTCCACTTTGATTCTGTCAAGTCTGTAACAAGATTTTGTTCTTGGTCATTCTTAGGGATGGGACTTCACTGATAGCACAAAGACTTGTAATAGCTTCCAAAACCTCCTTTGTGATCTTATAAGGTTTGTCCAACCAAGTAAATTGAACATGATTTCTACATAGAATAATCTATTTCCATTCAAGTTCATCAAAGGTAATGAACTCCATGACCTATAACATATTCATAGTCTCTAATGATTTGAATTCTACCATAAAATTTCCTCCTTCACTTAGTGACTTATATGTCTCATATATATCACTCTCTCCTTGCTCCTCAAACTAACAATGCATGCATGCCCTAATATCTTCCACATTCAAGATTTTGTGTGGAACTTTCAAAAAAGAACTATTAGGATCATATTCCATGGACTTATATGAATGTTTCTTGAAAATAGCTCAAGGTCTATTCTTTACAGATCTACTATCATAGGAGTATCCATAATTTCAGAATATTTAGAAAACTTTGCAATGATAAATACCTTTTTCTGCCAATACTAGGGTTTTCAAATCTAACTCACAATTTATGCTCAAATCTCCTTTAATCCTTCCACAAGATCATTCTCTGAATAGCATTGTGCCAAATGACATCCTAGAAGCCCTTTTTATTCAATAACACATGCAAAAATCTAACTCACATTAAATGCTACCAAAACCATGTTCAAAAAGTTGTTCATGACCAGAGAGACAAATTTTTTGTCTACTATCCTTTAAATCATTATCATTTCAGATACTAGAGCCATTAAAGATGCCAAATTTTTTGTCTACTATTCTTTAAATCTTATAATTAATAGTTTATGGTTAGCTAATATTATAATCACTTCTTTCTATCCTTTTGATATCTATTCATATATGGCTTGCAACCATATGGTTAATAGCCACATGTCCCTACATCTAAGGAAAAATATAATAGGTGTCACTTAGAGAACATGATCGTAAGGGGTTAATGATGTATGTTGGAGGTCCCTACATTCTTGTGAGAGCATGACACATATCCAACCCAAGAAAGAAAAAAAAAATAGGAAAGGAAGGGATAAATGTCATCTTGGCATGGGTTTGCAAGAATAAATACTAATCATGTCCAAGCCTTGCAAATCTGAAAGATTATTACACATGTCTAAAGAATTGAATCTCACAAAATTAGGAAATATGAAGACTGAAAATTTTTAAGATTGTGATCTTGTGGAAATTGTTTAAAAGATTATAGTAAATTCTCTATGCACCATTGTTTCAGTCAAGGTTGACATATTTCATTTCTTGTGACCTTACGATTTGTTGACAAATGTCCTTCATGGTTAACATAAAGTGAAAATGCCCATTTGACCCCATGGTGAATGAAATAAAGGTCTAGTTTAGAGGGTTCAAACAAGTAGTTTACCAACATTTGGATCTATGCTAGATGAAGAGTGATGATATAATCAAGTCAAAATATTTTGACTTTGCCATGAGATTTAGTGCAAGGGAAGATTGATGACCAAAATTCAAACCTGAGGATCTGCATGGCTAGTTTATAGTAATTATTCAATTCCTACAAATTAGATTTTGAAAGGATGGAACATTCTACAACAAGACAGTCAAAATAAAATAAGGGGAATTGGCTATCATTTGGCACACTTGCACTAATTGAAGCTAAGTAAAGAACAAGGTGCAACCAATGGTATTTTTAGAGACTAAAAAGTGATCAAAAATTACATCCAAATAGAAGTAAGTTCAAATATTTACTCTTCTTTGAAGGTTTGTGAAGTGAAAATTGTATTTTAAAGGATTTTTTATGATAAATTCATAGAGTTAAATTAACTTCCCTAATTTCGACATGATTAGGGGTTTGTCAATATAAGCTAGGGAACACCACTAGTAGAGTCTAAGTCTAGCAAAAAATAGTAGGGTAGGGCATGACATTATCACAAGGTTTCATTGATCTACTTATTTGATGCTCAACTTCCTTATCAACTAATGAATTTTATTGAGGGGATAAATGTCAAAATTGTAGAAACCCTATCATACCCTATTCTAGATGGAAATTGTTTCAATTATTTTTCTAGAACATGGTCAAACTACCTCCTATTTGCAACCCTTCCAGAATTTAAATTTGGTCAAGTTAAATTTTTACAAAATTTTTCATGGATGTGGAGTTCCTCGGAGAGTAAGAAAGATCATATTGCCTTGAAACTAGGACCATACAAAGTGGAGGTGGAAAGGATTTACTTATAATTGATAGGAAACATATCACATAAAATTTCATGATAATTGATGCCACTTACAGAGACATAGATTTTGATAGGGAAAAGAGAAGCTATGAAACACATAAGTATTCTCTTAGGGAGATTAAAGTTCCTAGGTATAGAACCAAGGGACATAAACATAAAATCATCCTAGTCCCAAGTACTAAAAATGATCCTCTAGAGATCAATTCAATTGAATACTAATTTGTATACATTGTTTATGGATTGTGTCATGTATTAGGATTTGATGTAGAGAAGGGATTTCCCATCAAAATCATGTGTATGGAAATGGCCATCCAAAATACTAATGTCAATTTCCAAAAAACCTAATGACAATTTCCATATAGGAAGAGAGTTCCTGTTAAAATTAAAAGGAAGATAAATCAAGAAAAGAATGGAATAGGAAAGACAAAGGTCAGACCCTAATAAAAAACACTATGTTTCACTTTCTACATTACAAAGTTTTGATCCAAATTAGATAAATTTGTCACTAAAGGAAGCTAGGAAGCTTGTTGTGGATAGTGGTATGATATTTCTTCTAGGATGGGACCTCCAATCCATTTTATTTTTTTATCAAATTAGGAATCAAAGTAATACATGAATTAGAGTTTGGACAATTCATCTCAAGATTAGGTATTTATTTCAAGTCACAAACTCAGGAAATTTTTGCATCAACCCTAGCTACACATAAATGTACTATGTCATTGAAATTGGAGAAGAAACAAGGGGAAGTGCCACCATAAAAAATACAAAAATTGAATTTTGAATTCTTTTCTTTCTTGAATCCTTTGCATACTAGATGGTCTTTCAAGTCTTCCTTATTCTAAAAGTTAGAGTTATTACTAACTAAAGGGAAGATCTATCTCCTATCACCATGGAAACCAAGGTCAAACTTGATGTTTTTATTTTAGTATTTTCATTCTTTGAGGGAAACGAAGAAATCATTAAAAATAAGACTTAGACACTACTAGACATAGAGTGTCCTCTTATTCCAAACATTTTGGATAAAGAGGAGAACATGAAGTGTCTTGACAAGCAGACTTAGGAATTTTATTTAATTTTTTCATTCATGAAAAAATTAATTGCCAGTGATGGATAAATTGAAGTAAATGAATTCAATGATACAATAGACAAAATGTTCAAATTTGTCATTGGTTATGCTAAGTTCATTTTAGATACTAAAGCCAATAAAGATGCCAAATTGGAGGAACCTATTGGACAAATAAAACAAATAAAATGATTCCAAGCTAGATGAGATGGAGGTTAGGGAGTGGGAAAACTACATGAAAAAGAAGAATGTGCAAAAAGAACTTGTGAAAAATAATCTCACAATTATATATTTTGATTACTAGAAAAAATAGGTTTTGAAGGGGTCCCGAAATCCTTCACGATTCCAAAAACAAAAGATTGAAAGAAATTACAATAGAAAAAAGAAAAAGCAACAGTTAACAACCCATAGAAGGGCTACACGGGTAGCAAAAGGCAAGAAAATAAGAGAAAACTAGCCCAAGAACCAAAAAACCAGCATGAGAACCAGCTCAATTAATAGAATACATAGCCCCAACTTTGTCTTCCATAGTCTTCTCCATTCTGGCCTGGATGTTGTCCATCCTCCCAATGACCTATTTTAGTTCTTCAACATTCTTCTTCATAGAGGGAGTTTTCTTCTTGCTGCTCACATGGGTTCTAGAACTGGACCCACCAGTATTCTCCAAGGTATCATTCTTGTGACCAATTTCCTCATCAAGGCCATTTTCCAGCATGTTGACCAGGGCTTTAAGATTGATACTAGAGGCTTTCATACCATCCTTACTATGTTGGAGGATATCAATAATCATGCTCTCCATGTTATCCATCCTTTTTTGTACATCAGAGATAACAGAGTTAGATTTTTGAGAAAAGTTACCTTCATTGAGCTCTGCTTCCAACTTCTCCTAAAGACTAGTGTTAAGCCTCTTTATCTCATGGAAGCACCATTTATTGAATCTAAAAGAGTATAAAGCTTTAGCTTTAGTAGTTTGAAGGGCACCAATGGTGACTTCCTCCTTGTCATCAACGTCCTCAAAAATTAATTTAATGGAGGATTCTCTAACCCTTCTTTCACTAGTATCCACACTCTCTTCTTCAATGTTCTCCTGGGTATCTTGGAAAATATGCACATCATGCCTCATTCCAGCCACAAGCTCATCCAGAATGGGAACCTCCTTAGTTTGGAAATTCCTATCAGGTTTATGCATCTCAGTATAGTGGATAGTAGTATCAACCAAGTCCTCAAGGTTTTGAGAGTTATGATAAGTCCTTTGAATAATTCTATTACTCTGAGAGCATAATAAAATAGTGTTAGTTGTCTATGGGTTATCATTAGAACATTTTACATTGTTTAATTATTTTTTAAATAAATGGAAGATTTGAATCATAGAGATTCCCAACATGATATTATTGTCTCCATATTGTATTCAAGTGTTTACATGAGCTCAATATAAAGTATGTTTCAGTTCATTTGTCTACCAATTGTTGGTATGTCTTAATGGTGTTTGGATTTATTTCAAGGAGAGAATTAAATTATTGGAATGATTAATTGTAAATATGAGAATGGGATATTAATTTTATAAGAAGGATATGTGATGTTGTAGGTTTGATTAATGCAAGGCATTATTTAATAATCTGAATCTCATTTGTTGAGGTAAAGTTATATAGTTTATCATGTTCAACTTTGTTGCCCATTTGGATAAACTTTGGTCTTAAATGTGATTAGAATATATTTGGGAAAATCAAAATCATCTTTATATTTTTACTCTAGGAGTAGGAGTAGATTATTATATACACCTAATTGCTAATAGATGATATATACCAAGTAAAATAACTAAAACATTATTGTATTTAATGTCCTCGATATAATTTCACTATGAATCTACCACATTTATATATAAATATCTAAAATTGCTAAGTCATGATAATGAATCAAGGCACACCCACCTAAGTCTACTAGATGCTTAAAGTGTAGAAGGTCAATTGGCCTTGTACATTAGCTTCTAAGTCTAGTTGTCTTAAGATAGGGGATGAAAATCCTTATGTATTTATAGTACATCAGTGGGAACCACTAACAAGTTGTAAGGGGTATGAGTGAGATACATTTAGGGAAAGATAGAGGTAAGAGACCAAGATGAGGAGAGAGATGGTGAGATAGATAGAGGGGGTGATGGTTAATGGATTGGGTAGTAATATTTAACTAAAATAACTCATTCCCAATAGCTACCCAACACAATAATCAATAGTTGAAAGGGGTAACTCCTATTAAGAAATTATCCCAATCTCTAAATTTTGACCAAATATAGCTCCTTGTGTTTTATATACAATGAATATTTGATAATATAAATAGGGGTATGCTCTTAACCAGAAGATGGGAGATGCATATAAGTAAGCTTCTGTAGCCACAAGAAAATTACCATATTTTAGTGCTTTATCAAACTTCTTTAACTTTGATATACTCCTAATAGGATATCAATGCACAATCACAACCGCAACTGCACAACAACTTCTCACACTAACAACTAACTACTGCTACTTTAACTCTACAAAGATAAAGAAATCAACTTAATACTAGATTAATTACAGAGGACTACTCTCAAATAGCCTCAATATTTTCCTCCACTCAATGACCATTCTTTCTTAAGGAAACATTTATGTAGTTGACAGATTAGAAATCCATTCGTTCATCAAAAATTAGATAAAATCAACTAAACTAAAGTAAATGTAATAAATGAAATAAAAGATACTTTGTGTCTCAATTAGTGGTCTCAGCCATAGTGGGAAGCCAAAAAATGCACTCCAAAAATGTTGATCCCTTGTATTAGCTTTGAAAGTCATATTTATAGTTCATACAATGAGAGGGAGAGATGATTTGTCTTCTCATAGAAGAATCAATTACAAAAGAAGATCCATAGAGTGAGGAGAACACTTTTCAATTCATTACATTAGAGAATATAAAATAGAAGAAAGAAGAAGTGGAATAGACATGTAGAAGAATTGATTCAGTTCTTAGATTCCTTCTTTTTGGGTCGTGTCTTCTTGTATGCTTCCATGGCACGTGTGATATTGGTGTAGGAGCACCCTTCTAAGGGCTCCCACCATTCATAAATTTTTTTGTGATGAATTTCCTAATGAAGGCTTGTAATTAGAATAAGAGCCTTGAGATCATTTGGTGTGTGTAGGGTCTAGTTGGGATCCTAGAGTCATAGTTTGGTCTTTCTTAGTGACTATATAGTGACTTAGGGAATGATGTCATCCTAAAGTCACATGCTCATAGGATAGGTCAAAGTCTTAAAATAGGGGTTTTGGAAGTTTTAGCACATGTGTGCTTTATTCTAGACCTAAGAATGGTCTTAGGATGTGGAAAGAGCAAAAGTTTCTCAAGCAAGAAAAAGTTGCTCACAAAGTTGCTAGCAACTTTTCCCAATGTAGGTCTAAACCTTACCCAAGTGGCTATAAGCCATAACCAAGCTCAAAACCTAAAAATTAGACTATTTATGATTTTAAAAACCCTAATCCAATGGTTGGAGATCATTTTGTATAGCTCCAAGTTTGTAAAACCAGACTATGACTGTAAATGGTGTGCCAGTCAATGCTAATGGCATGGTTTGGATGAGTTAATGGATATCACATGAAATATTTGGCATTTTAAATTTGAATTAGTGTATTTAATTTCCATTGTGTGTGTTTATAATAGTTTATTTGTTAATTTGTGTGTGTTCTTATTTTTAGTTTGAATTCACCAGTCCTCTGTCCAGTTTGAAGAGGCATACAGATAAGGGCCTGTAACTCCTATCCCCACCATGGAAACACCATGGAACCTTGGGATATGGTAGTAAAAATAATATACTATACATATTTTAAATTAGGGCTCTAGAATGTGAGTGAAAGAAATTATTTGACCAAGCCCTAGGCAAGCCTGGACTGTGCCCAGCTAGGTGAGGTCAACATTGAGGAAGCTATCAAAGACAAGGGTGAAGACTTAAAGATAAACCCTTTGGAGAAGTTAAAGAGGGATGAGTGAAGACTAATTGGTGTGAAGGAGATATTCCCACTAATCCATTTTAGGTGTTTATCAAACCAAGAAAACTCTGTGACTCAGTCAAGCCTAAAAAGCCCTAGAAACCCTCATTTCTAGTTGAGGCATTGTACGGACAGTTGAAGATCTAAAACCCTAAAAATATTTGAGGGTTTGGAATTTGAATAGAGGTTTCTATGGAATATTAGCCATGATTTTCTGAAGGAAGTGGGTCAAAAGTCCTAAAAACTCGGAGAGGTGGCCTAATTGGGGCTCTTTCCTAGTAGCCCTATTTTGGGAAGAAAGTGAGAAATTGGGTAAGAAGAAAACTTCACCAATACCTTGGAGTCACTTTGTTGAGTGAAAAAACACCTTGAAAGTCATCTCTACCCTTTTCAAATCCTGAGGAGATGAGTAAGCTAAGAATCCCTTATAGATCTATGTAAGGGAATGAAGCTAGAAAGTGCAAAAGAAAGCTAAGTGGAAGGAGAGTTCATTATTGGTGGATAGATTGGGCTAGGTCAAGGGATCCTATTGAGAAGAGGATTACAAGAGACCACAAGGTGTGAGTAGAGCACACTAATGATCCAAGATAAGGATTAGGTAGCATAGACTAAGCTAGTTTATCCCAATCTCCCCATCAGATTGGTATCAGAGCTTAATAAGGCTTGGGAAGTGGATAGTTGGATAGTGGATGTTTCAACCTCTAGAGGAATGAATAGGATCATCTTAGAAGAAGAAGAAGATGGTGACTAATGCAGAGCTAGCCAAGAAGGTGGAAGATTAGGAGGAAGCAAATAGACTCCTGCAAGAAAGATTGTATCAGATGGAACAACTCTTGGATAATGTCCAAGAAAAGGTAGATAAAGTGAATGACAGAATGGAGGAACAAGATGCTAAAGAGAAAGAGAAAACTATAGATGATGAGGTGCATACACTTGATCCTCCTACTCAAGATGATCAGTTCTTAAAGGCACTAAAGGCCATCACTGGCAAGGCACTTGAAGGTGTTCCACTTCTTACTGGCATAATGGACACAAAACTTGTCATGCAGTGGATAGAGGGTATGGAGAAAAACTTCAAATGTGAAGGGATCTTTGAGGCACAAAAGGTCAAAATGGCCAAATCTAGTTAAGAGGGAAAGATCTAACTTGGTGGAACTATCTCCAAGAAGAAAGGGAGAAAGAGGGAAATAATCCTATTGCTAATTGGAAAGCAATGGTGAACAAAGTGAGGGAAGCATACGTGCCTACAGATTATGAAATCTAGCAGCATAGAAGGAGATTTAATCTCAAACAGAAAGAAATGGATGTAGCCCCCTATACCGAAGAGTTTCATAAGTTGATCCTAAGATCCAAAGTGAAAGAGGAGGAGAGTATCAAGGTGGCAAGGTATTTAAGTGGACTAAGATGGAGTATAGTAGAGGAGATGAACTTGTTTACTCCTACCACAGTCCTTGGGTGTTAGCATATGGCACAAAAGCTAGAAGATAAGTAAAGAAAGAAGCAGGAACCTAACTCCAAAAATAGAGGCCAAGGTAGAGACTCTAGAGGGGGTTAAAGAGGAGGTTCTAGTGGCAGAGGAGGTGACTCTAGAAGTCAAGGAGAGAGTAGACTCCTAGAACAAGTTGCAGAGACTTGTACAAGAGGAACATTTAGTAGAGGAAGAGGGTCACAGGGTAGCAGAGGAAGAAGTACAAGGAGTAGCTCCTACTTTTCCACAATGAAGTGTTATATATGTGGACAGCTTGGAAACCCTGCTTATAGGTGTCCTGACAAACCTCCAAGTTCTAGTGGTGAAAAGAGGGTAGCCTATGCCCAAGAAGATGGTAGTAGCTCATGCACTAATGAGATAAGCAAACTAGAATCAGAGATAGGGGAGAACTTGATGTTTAGGAGAGTGCTCATAAGGCAACCTACCTAAGGAGAACCCAAGCAAAGGAGAGCTCTTTTTAGAGTGAGATGCAAGATCCAAGGAAAATTTTGCAAGGTGATAGTTGATTTAGGATCAATTGACAATATCATATCAAATGAAGCAGCAAAGAAGCTAAAACTTAAAAAGATTCCCCATGCAAACCCTTACAAGGTGACTTGGTTGAATCAAGAGCAGAGTATGTTAGTGAATGAGAAGACATGGGTGGAGTTTTCTATTAGAGGATATAGGGACAAGGTTCTTTGTGATGTCCTACCCATGGATGCCTACCATCTCCTATTGGGAAGACCCTAGAAATTTGATAGGAAAGTTCTCTATGATGGAGAAGAGAACTCCATTTCCTTCAAGAAGAATGGCAAGACATTCAAGATTTAGTCTCTGACAGAGAGTGATGAAGGAGCCTCAAGGATACCTAGTATGTTGCTTAGCAGTGGGAAGGAATTCCTACACTCATTGCATGATGATGAAATAGTGGGATGTGCCATTATGGTTTAACCAAAAGAAGAGGAACACAAGTTGTAGGAAGAGACACCTAAAGAAGTGAAGCAAATGTTAGAGGAGTTCAAAGACATTGTAAGTGATGGAGCACCTGCAACACTTCCTCTAAGAAGAGATATAAGTCATCAAATAGACTTTGTACCTAGTGCATCTCTACCTAAAAAGGTAGCATACAAGCTTACCCCTGATCAAAATAAAGAAGTAGCAAGGCAAGTGCAAGAGTTACTAGATCAAGGACTGATCAAGAAAAGTACAAGCCCATGTGTAGTTCTAGTTGTGTTGGCCTCAAAGAAAGGAGGAAAATGGAGGCTTTGCACTAATGCAAGGGCCATCAATAGGATTACTATCAGGTATAGATTTCTAATTCCTAGGATAGAGGATTTGATGGACTGTTTAGGAGGTACTATGTATTTTACAAAGTTGGATCTCAAGAGTGGTTATCACCAAATAAGGATTAAGGAGGGTGATGAGTGGAAGACTGCATTTAAAACCACAGATGGATTGTATGAATGGCTTGTAATGCCATTTGGGCTTACTAATGCCCCAAGAACCTTCATGAGGTTGATGAATGAGGTCCTGAAGGACTTCATAGGAATATTTGTGGTGGTGTACCTAGATGACATACTCAACTATAGCAACACTAAAGCAGAACACCTTGAGCACTTAAGGTTAGTCTTGAAGAGGCTACATGAAGAACAATTGGCTATCAACCTAGAGAAATGTGAGTTCATGAAACAAGAACTAGTTTACTTGGGATTTGTGGTGTCCAAGGGTACTTTGAAGATGGACCCAAGCAAGGTGGAGGCAATCTTGAATTGGCTTGCCCCTAAAATAGGGACTGAAGTGAGGATTTTTCATGGTTTGGCGCAATTCTATAGGAAATTTGTGAGAAATTTTAGTGGTATATGTGCACCAGTGCTTGACACCATCAAGGGATGACTTAAGACTAAGTTCAAATAGACTGAGGAAGCTGATAAAGAATTCCAAACATTGAAACAAGAGGTAGCTACCAAACCTATCTTACTCTTACCTACTTTTGACAAATTATTTACCATTGAATATGATGCAAGTGGTATTGTAGTAGGGGGTGTATTGAGTCAAGAGCGAAGGCCTATGGAATTTTTTAGTGAGAAACTCAATGAAGAAAAGAAAAGGTATTTAGCCTATGATCTAGAGTTATATGCATTAGTACAATCTCTCAAGAAGTGGAGGCATTACCTCCTACCCAAAGAATTTGTGGTGTTCACAAATAATAAGGCCTTGAGCTATATTAATACTCAAGAGAAGCTTAGTAATAGACACTTGAAGTGGATGGAGTATCTCCAATCCTTTACCTTCACTATCAAGCACAAGAAGGGGCAGCTCAACAAGGTAGCAGATGCCTTAAGTAGGAAACTATTGACTATCCAAGATGTTCAATTATAGAGCATAGGAATAGCAGGTTTCAAGGATCTTTATGAGGAGGATGAAGACTTCTCCAAAGCCTATAAGGTGTGCCAAGAGTTTGAGAATCAATTCCATGGTGAGTATGCAGACTACACCCTTCAAAATGGACTCTTGTTCAAGGGAAATTAGCTATGTGTGCTTAGGGGATCCATGAGGGAAATCTAATCCAAGAGAAGCATAATGGGAGCCTAAGTGGGAATTTTGGCATTAACAAAACTATGGAGCTGGTACAAAGGTACTATTTTTGGCCTAATTTGGCAAGGGATGTGAGAAGGTATGTGGAACAATATGGTGTATGCCAAAGAGCTAAAGGAGGATCCAACAATGCAGGGCTTTGTCAACCATTACCAGTTCCAAATAGGCCTTGGGAGTGTGTGAGCATGGACTTTGTGGCTGGAATCCCTAAAAAAAAAATAGGTATGGATAAAATCTATGTTGTAGTAGATAGGTTCTCTAAGATGAGTCATTTCATTCCATGTAGAACTACTCATGATGCAAGTTATGTAGCACATCTCTTCTTCAAAGAGATTGTAAGGATTCATGGAATCCCATTGAGTATTGTGTCATATAGGGATAGCAAGTTCATGGGTCATTTTTGGAAAACTTTATGGAAAAGGTTAGGAACTAATCTCTCATTGAGCTCAGCTTACTATCCACAAACTAATGGTCAAACTGAAGTTATAAATAGGGTGTTGGGAAATTTGCTAAGGTGCTTGACCAAGGAGTATCGACAGAATTGGGATCTAGTCATTCGGTGAGAAGAGTATGCCTATAATGATAGTGTGAATAGGACCATAGGAAGAAGTCCTTTTGATGTTGTTTATGGAAGACACCCTAGAGGAGTGTGTGAGATAAGAGACCTTGGTTTAATGGAGACAAAGAGTGGCCAAGTAGAGGACTTTACTCAAACTATCAAGGAGGTCCAAGAGCAGGTCAAGAAGGCCATCATAGAGTCCACTCAAAAGCTAAAGTCTAAGGTAGATGAAAGAAGAAAAGAAGTTCAATTCAAGGTAGGGGACTATGTGATGGTCCATCTAAGAAAAGAAAGGATGCAAAAAGGCATGCCTACCAAGTTGCAGATGAGAAGAGTAGGGCCTTGTAAAATTCTGGCCAAGTATGGTGAAAATGCATATAAGGCAGATTTTCCATTAGATTTGGCTATCTCACCAGTGTTTAATGTTGCTGACCTAGTCTCGTTCAAAGGAGATATATCCAAGGGAGGTGAATATCAAGCAAGGGTGCTGCAAGATATAGATAGCAATGCCATGCCAAAGAGGAAGTAGTCCATAGTAGAACAGATCTTGGAATCCTAAGTGAAGAAGTCTACCGGGCATCAAGTTTATATGGAACACTTAATCAAATGGGAAGGTCAACCTAAGTTTGAAGCTACTTGGGTAGAGGAAAGCTAGTTCAAGAAAATAGGAATAGACCTAGCCCTTCTCAACCCCAAAGTGCCTTAGTTTGTGTCGAGGGGGAGTATGGTGTAGGAGCACCCTTCTAAGGGCTCCCACCATTCATAAATTTTATTGTAATGAACTACCTAATGAAGGCTTGTAATTATAATAAGAGCCTTGAGCTCATTTTGTGTATGTAGGGTCTAGTTGGGATCCTAGAGTCATAGTTTGGTCTTTCTTAGTGACTGTATAGTGACTCAGGGAATGATGTCATCCTGAAGTCACATGCTCATAGGATAGGTCAAAGTATTAAAATATGGGTTTTGGAAGTTTTAGCACATGTGTGCTTTATTATAGACCTAAGAATGGTCTTAGGATGTGGAAAGAGAAAAAGTTGCTCAAGAAAGAAAAAGTTGCTCACAAAGTTACTAGCAACTTTTCCCAATGTAGGTCTAAACCTTACCCAAGAGGCTATAAGCCCTAACCAAGCTCAAAACCCAAAAATTAGACTATTTATGATTGGAAAAACCCTAATATAGGGGTTGGAGGTCATTGTGTACAACTTTGAGTTTGTAAAACCAGACTGTGACTGTAAATGGTGTGCCAGTCAATGCTAATGGCATGGTTTGGATGAGTTAATGGATAGCACATGAAATATTTGGCATTGTAAATTTGAATTAGTGTATTTTCTTTCCATTGTGTGTGTTTAGAATAGTTTCTTTATTAATTTGTGTGTGTTCTTATTTTTAGTTTGAATTCACTAGTCCCCTATCCAGTTTGAAGAGGCATGTAGATAAGGGCCTGTAACTCCTATCCCCACTGTAGAAACACCATGGAACCTTGAGATATGGTAGTAAAAACCCTATACTATACATATTTGAAATTAGGGCCCTGGAATGTGAGTGAAAGCAATTATTTTACCAAGCCCTAGGCGAGCCTAGACTGTGCCCGGCTAGGTGAGGTCAGCATTGAGGAAGATCTCAAAGACAAGGGTGAAGACTTCAAGACAAACCATTTGGAGGAGTTCAAGAGGGATGAGTGAAGACTAATTGGTGTGAAGGAGAGATTCCAACCAATCCATTTGAGGTGTTTATTAAACCAAGAAAACTCTGTGACTCAGTCAAGCCTAAAAAGCCCTAGAAACCCTCATTTCTAGTCGAGGCATTGTACAGACAGTTGAAGACCTAAAACCATAAAATTATTTGAGGGTTGGGAATTTGAATAGAGGTATTTGTGGAAGAGTATCCATTATTGTGTGAAGGAAGTGGGTCAAAAGTCCTAAAAACCAGGAGAGGAGGCCTAATTGGGGTTCTTTCCTAGTAGCCCTATTTTGGGAAGAAAGTGAGAAATCAGGTAAGAAGAAAACTTCACTAATACCTTGGAGTCACTTTGTTGAGTGCAAAAACACCTTGGAAGTCATCTCTACCCTTTTTAGAGCCTAAGGAGATGAGTAAGCCAAGAAGCCCTTATAGATCTATGTAAGGGAATGAAGCTAGAAAGTGCAAAAGAAAGCTAAGTGGAAGGAGAGTTCATTATTGGTGGATAGATTGGGCTAGGTCAGGGGATCCTATTAAAAAGAGGAGTCCTAGAGACCATAGGGTGTGAGTAGAAAACACTAGTGATCCAAGATAAAGATTAAGGAGCATAGACTAAGCTAGTCTATCCCAATCTCCACATCAAATATCATCAACTTCATCTTTTCCAAAATCATCGTGTCTTGTCATGCAGCAGTGATGATTATTTTTTATTTCCTAAATTGTTGCAGGTAATGTCTAGAGCTCTAGTCTAATAGCTATCAATAGGGCATCAATGGCATTGAGTTTATACACATCAGATGATTGATATATTTCTAGAGCAATCAATTTGTCACTATAGCTTTGATAAGTGTGATTCATCTGTTCCATGCCAAGAAATTCTTCACATTTACCTTGATGTGGTGCATAATGTAGATCTGTCATGTATTGTTCAATCTATTTTTCTCTTCCTTCAGTTTCTTGATAGATTTCTTTAGACCCTTGACTACACTGGTAGTTGTATACACCTAAAAATGGTCATCTAGACTATTAGCCCCCATTTGCTAAATCATAAATTGCTTATTCTTGATCAAATCCTAGTTCTATCATTTATTTGATTATTTTCTATGGGCTAACCATCTTATCCTAAGTCTTTATTTATTAAAAGGAATATTTCCTCCCCTTTTAATAAATAAAAAGCCCCCCTTTTCTTCTTATCCTAAGTTGCACAAATAAAGCATTTAATTCTTATTTATAAAGAAAATAAAATAAAAAATAAAAGAAAAGCACTTTTTGTCTCACATGGACATAAAGTAAATGCTCAACATAAAGTAAATGCTTCTAATTTTCCTATTGGAGGATATTTGTGCACAAGGATCAAGCTTCTTTTTTTCTCCACCATTGATTAAATCTTTTGCCTCTTAATCTCCATGGTCCATTGGTTATTCACCTCCTATAAAAGAAGAGCTCTCTTCCTCATTTGCACACACAAATTTTTATGCTATCGTTATGCTACAAGTTTTCTAGGTCATCTTGGAGCTTTTGGAGATATTCTTGCATCTAGGGTTTGAAGATTTGGAGCATTGTTGGCATTCATCTTGGATCTTCATCAACACTCTATCTTCTTGTCTTCATTCTTGCATCATCATGGCTTTCTTGCTTCATAGTTAGATTTCATTTTCATGCATAGTATTTGCATTTTCATAGCTTCATTCTTAGCTTAGATTTCCTTTTATGCAATAGATTAACTTGCATTGTCATATAGATTTTCTTTGCATTGCATACATTTGGCTTCATTGGAGATATTGGCATTCTTTCCCTTGTCTTCCTTGAATCTCTCATTGCCTGGTTTACTAGCAAGGTTATAGGCTTAGTAGCTCTAGCTG
Organism: Chamaecyparis obtusa; assembly: GCA_027943335.1. NCBI lineage: Eukaryota > Viridiplantae > Streptophyta > Pinopsida > Cupressales > Cupressaceae > Chamaecyparis > Chamaecyparis obtusa. The sequence goes on from BSBK01004255.1 coordinate 159,669, forward strand.
AGAGCATTCTTAAAAACCCTTGCACTCCATGCCTAGGGAGCTATGGATCGATTTGTGAGAGCTCATTCTTGAGTTTTCTTGCATGTAAGGATTCATAGAAGTGTGACAAAATTTTAGCACACATTTTTGGCACCCACCGTGGGGCAACCCACTTTTACATGCTGGTTTTTTATTATTTTTGAAGCTAACCCTTGTGTAGATTTGTTTGGAGATGGAAAAACCCTAGATTTGAAAGATTTGATCATATCTCTCAAACGGCTTGGTATTTTGGTCTGAAAATATTTTTGTAGGTTGACAACATATCAGAGAAGCTTCAAAAAAATTTTTAGAATTTTCGAAGGTGATTTGTATTTTTTATGATTTTTTCTTGATTTTTCATAAAAAAATCAATTTTTGGCGCAAATCAGCATATTTTTTGGAAATTTTGTATATTTCTGGAAAGGTCTTGGAATTTTATAGGGGGTCCATTTATTTTTTTTTTAATTTAGAAATCATATCATAGCTCATTTGGTCAATTTATTAAAACTTGTCTGTTTTGGTAAAATGGGTCTCTAGGGCACAAATGAAGAGATTTTTCTAAAATTTTTACATTTTTGGAAAGCTCTCTATTTTTTGACAAAGGTCTCTTTTCTTCATTTTGGGTTTAGGGTTTGAATTCATGTGGTAAAAATCAGATCTTGTTGACTAGGTCAAATGCAAAAAAAATAAAATTTTGTGATGGGTATGCACTTATTTTTCATTGTTCAATGCATGATATGAGTTATCATTTGGATTATTTGCTGGTTATCATTGCTCCTAACAATTGATTTTTAGATCTAACCCTAGGGTTTGCATAAGTTGGATATACATTGCATATCTTGTTTGCTTGTTTTCTTGTTTTGTTCATTTGAAGGTGCTCTTGCTTTCATGGAACATGATTAAAACAAAGCATTGGACTTGAGGTACTTTGTTCCATCTCTACAACATTTGGATTTTGGGATTAAAATTGAACCTCTCATGTGTTTGGCTTGAGTGTTTTACATGCTTTCATAGAACACATTTTAATTGATGCTCTTAATGGGAAATGAATGAACATAGATTTGCTTTCATACAAGTTTGTGTAAGTAAATGCTTGTGTTTAAACCTTAAGTAATTCTTGGTTTCAATATCAAATATCTCATTGAGTGATTGAGGGCATGGATTCATTCTTTGTTTACATAGGGAGTTAAATGCACCACTTTGTGGACTCACTCTATGTTTGCTTGGAAAGTTAAATATTCCATTGATTCAACCCTTTGTCATTTGTGAGTAGTATTGATAAGCAACTTTAGATTACTTGTGATTGATCTAGATTGCTATGTTGGGTTATTGGACTCGCTAATCCACCAGCCCCTCATTTCTGCCTCGTAGTTGCAAGATCAGCGCTACATTAAAGGGGAGGGGTCTACAGGAAAGAAGCGTTAATCGCTCCACTAGGCAACCCTTTTGTGCTTTTTGGAACTCACTTATTTTCAAAGGTGTGGAATCACTTTGAGTTAATGTGAGGAGTTAAATGTTCCACTTTTGGGCTCACTTTGAGTTGATGTGAGGAGTTAAATGTTCCACTTTTGGACTCACTTTGAGTTGGTGTGAAGAGTTAAATGTTCCACTTTTGGACTCGGTTCACATTCTCTTGAAGGGTTAAATGTTCCACTTTTGGACTCGCTTCGCATTCACTTGAAGGGTTAAGTGTCCCACTTTTGGACTCACTTTGCATTTACTTGAAGAGTTAAGTGTTCCACCTTTAGTGCTCTAAATACTTTTGATAGTGAATTACTTAGCTTTTATTTTAGAAGGCCTGCTTGGGGACACACCACCTCAAGGGACGACCTTAACTCCTGTGTTTCGGCAGAGTATAAATAGCGGGTGGTGAATCAAAAGACACCTCTCTTGGGAATTGAGTTTGATATCACTCTTGGCTAAGCCTCAAAGAACTTTATACCTTTGAGAAGTGAAGGAGGAGATTTGGGTTACCGTCTCCCCCCGGCTGTGTGATTTTGGATTCTTCTTATCTACAAATTTGGGCCTCACGTACCTTACGTATATCGAGGACTCCCTTTAGCAAAGCTATGTATATCCTTATAGACAGCTTGATAAGTTGTTGTTGTGTTCTAAGTGCCTACTAAAACATTTTCAAGAACATACACAAGTAGAATATTTAAGGAGTAGATATACTAAGTCACTATTCTTGTTCATGTGCAAAGTTGCTTTGCCCCTTGCTCATTGTTTGAAGAGAACTGCTTGCTTGAACTCCTTGATTGCTATCTTATGTGCTTGATCCATGATAAAAATCTATTGATATACTTACTTGATCTTTTAAAATGCTTCAAAACTAAGATTTTTATATTCATTGGTCATAGAGTCGTATGACTTTGCAACAGTGTCACCCAAAACCTTTTTGTTGTCTTGTTGTTGTTGCAATCTGGAGCTGCTAAACTTGCATTTTAACCGGTTGTAGAGTGTCTTTTTCTGTTCTTACCTAAAGCTGGTCTGTTATCTACATGCTTAGACTTGTTCTAGACTGAAACAAATGAGCTAAAACTATTGGATTTGAGCTTAATGAATGCTACTCTTGATCACTTGTCACATCACGGTTACCTCTCTAGCTACTTGCTTATTGAGCTTCTTGCTCGCTGCTTGGCTTTAGTCAATTGATTGATGTAAGTGCTTGAGCACTTTTGATAAGCCATCTCTCTATTTTTCTACTTTGACAAGTGATCTTTATTAGCTTTGCTTATCTCAAATCTGAGAAACTTTGTCTCATTCTATTAGTCAACCAACATATATTTTCATGCCGGTTACAACTCGGTCTCAATTTGAGCAGGAGAGTCATTTTCCATTCAATTATACATAGTTACCTTCTCCAACTAGATGCTCATGAGCACCCATTAGCAACAACAGTTCTAGTTCTGACCAATCTAAGGATTCTAAGGCTACCCCGTGGTACAAAGGAGGTTTCCTCTTTTCCGCATTCAAGACCCCCAAAAACACAGATAGTGTCTCACTCACTTTGACGGAACAAGAAAATTTTCAACTCTTGCAAGAACACTTTGAGCGTAAGGATAACCAAGCACGCTTAGAAAAAGAACACAATCAACAAAGGATGGATGCTGCTAGGTGCATGGCTTATAGAGGGACATTTCATGAGCAACCTGAGACTAGTAATCATGAGCATAGATCTCTTTTCAATGGAAACAATGGCAACAACACGCCACCAAGATCTCCTCCAAGACCCACTTTTGGTATGCCTTCTTCACCTCCTAGACCTCCTCCCTCTCAACATGAGGTAGAGGCTAATGATGAGATTTCTAGTGAGGATCTTATGAGATTTGAACAAGATGTGGTCTCTCAACGAATGATGCATAAGCTTTTAGAGTGTAATGGCGATCAGTACTTTCAATATATGACTTCTAGAGGATACAAGCTTCCTCCCGGCTATGATGTTAGACAAATTGTCCAACAAAGAGTACCAACTAAATTGGAAGTCCTTCAAGAAGAATTATGTCGGACAAATCAACACCTTACCCAAATGGCATTAGAAAGAGAGCCTCCAAAGGTCTCTTTTGTAGAATCAATTTGTGCTCTTCCTTTTGATAAAGATCTATACATGGTCCCGTTTCCTAAGGATATTGAGGTTCCTAAATATGACAAGTATGATGGAAATGGTGACCCTCATGACCATGTGCATCATTTTTATGCTCTTAGTATGAAATTTCTTCATGAAGACACATATCTTCTACGCTTATTCCCTCGAAGCTTAAGAGGCCAAGCTTTAGAATGGTTTGCAAAATTGACACCACCTCTTAAGACTTTTGATGAGTTGGCTCAGTGTTTTACCTAGCAGTACTCTTACAACATCCAACAACCTATCACTATGATAGATCTCGGTAATCTAAGACAACATCAAGGTGAGCCATTTGCAACTTACTTACAATGTTGGAGGTCATTGTATTCTTGATATCCTCGTCAGCTACCCAAAAGAGAAAAGATTGACATTTTCGTCAACACACTTGTGCCTGAGCTATTTTATGATCTAAGGAAGCAACTGTTCTCCTCCTTCCATGACATGGTTGAAAGTGCATATCGGATTGAGGATGTAGCTATAAGAAAAGGGGATATTGTTATTAATAAAGATGCTAAAGGCAATGGTAAAGACAAGAACAAACCTTGGAATAAGAATAAGTATGTTGTTAATGATGGGGTTGTTGACGCTCCTAAAGTTAAAGAGCCTGCTTTCAATCTTTCCAATGCTATCTATGAAGAAAAACAACAAGAAGCTACCAATGCTCACAATGCTCCTAAACCTCAATATGCAGATAAGCCTAAGAATTCATTTCGAAAGTGAGTCTATACCAAGTTGGCAGAACCTTACGATGTAATCCTCAAGACTTTGGTTGACAATGGATATCTTATGCTTCCTGATAAACTTGGTAACTGGGATCTGATAAATAAGCCTGATTGGTGGAGAGAGGATCATTACTACCATTATCACAGAAATAAGGGACATCCAACAGATAATTGTTTTAGGCTTAAGGATGATATTCAGGATCTTATTGAGAACGACACAATCTCCACTGATGGCTTAACTAAAAATTTTGATCACACAGCTTTCAAAGATCCTCTACCTAAGCACGATAAGGGGGAAACCTCTCAAGCACATAAGAAGAATCATGATGCTAAGATCAATTACATGTATCCTTCTAGTACACCTGTGATCAACATGGTAGAGCCCGTTGAGAGCGTTCTAATGATGAGGTCTCAAGATGATAATAAAGCCAATCATGGTAAGAAAAAGTTGGTCTTGCAAACACATGGTAGTTCATCTTCCCGAAGTGAGACATTGAATGTTGTTACTAGGGGGCAAGCCAAGATTGTCCTTAAAACTACGCAAAATCCCAAACAAGCTTTACCTTCCAAACAAGCGGCTCCTTCAGCTAGCCCTAGCTATGATCTTGTCCAACATTTGCACAAGACACCGACTCAGATATCAATCCTTGAGTTGCTTCAGTTATCCCCTTCACATAGAGAGATTCTTGATAAGGCTCTACATACAACATGTGTTCCTAATGACATTGATCTAGATCAATTTCAGGCTATGGTCAACCATATTTCATCTCCGCTATATCTCTCCTTTTTTGCAGAAGATGACATATCTATTGCTCATCCGCATAATCTAGCTTTACACATTGAAGTTCTAGTCTACAATACCCGAGTCCGCCAGGTCCTGATAGACAATGGTGCAGGGTTAAATATTGTTTCTTTCAATGTCATACAACAGTTGGGTTTGTCAAAATTTGCTGTGGATTCTAAGAAGAAGATTACTATAAAAGCTTATGATGAAGTGGAAAGATCTTCCAAAGGTCTTGTCATGTTGCCTATCCGAGTGGGCCCTATCACAAAAGATATTAACTTCCAAGTATTGGACGTTCCACTCACATATAACATTCTTTTGGGTCATCCTTGGATCCATGACATGTAGGCTGTTCCTTCCACTTATCATCAGTACGTCAAATTTCCATACAATGGCACTGAAATTGTGATTCCTGGAGACCATACTATTGCTATTAATGCTCTTGCTACTACTGAAAAATTTGTTCCTCACAATGAACCTACTGATGATCCTAGTACGTCTCTAGTTGCTGCTGAGAAATCATTTAAGATGATGAGCCTTGGTATGGGTGAATATAAATTGGATTCCTTTGCTTCTATACCTATTTCTCCTAGGTCATATGGGAAACCTTCCACTTTTGCTATGGTGATCCTTGAAGCCGAAAGAGAAGAACAAGTTGTTCACGAGTGGATCTATAGAGAAGATGCCCAAAATACTCCCATGCTCAGTAATTCAGACATAGATATAGATGAGTCACCAATACACACTATGGCTCACATGGGAGATGATCTTCCCTCTACTTCACTTCTTTGGGGAGAAAAATGTATATCTACTAATGATATGGATGTTGATATGGTTCATTCTTGTAGTAACCATCTCGACGTGGTTGATGGGTCTTGTGTGGGGTCTGATGAGTTTGTTCCTCATATTGCCTTAGTGGACCACGCTGGTTCTTCTATGACAAGTCTAGATCTAGCTACTTTTGGATCTTACCCTATAGGCTCAACCTCTCTTGTTACCAGAGATGACACCCCTCGCATAAATGCTATTGAACCGATCACTTCATTTCATCTTGCATCAACACCTGTTACTTCTTCCACCAGCGAACTAGCCACAAAAAAGATTGAATCAGCAATCAAACATCACAGTCATCAAATCAAAAGAAAAGAGAAATGGTCAAATGGTGAAAACCACATTGTGGCGGTATCCGAACCTAAGAAAAGTAAAAATAAAAATCTGCTCAAAAATATTGATTATCAAATAAAAGATGACAAGTTGATTCTCTACAAAAAAATGATGCACTACTTCAAGCATGATCTCATATCTGTTACACTTCAACCCATTCCTAGAGCTAAGAACAAAGTTGGTAATGCCTTGGTTACTTCAACATCCATCTTACAAATGAAAAAGCATAAATTTCACTTCAAGTTCCTGGTGGATGAATTACACTATCTTGCTCACAAATCTTACAATCCTACCATCTTTTCATATCTTCCACCTCATATTCCTCTTGCAAATCCACCACGCCATTCCTTCCACCATCCCTTACACTTTGCCTTTGTCTCTAGTGACTTGTATAGGAAGGGTCTAGACAGAACTCTCCTTAAGTGTTTAGAAATAGAGGAGTCAGAAAAAGTGCTAATTGAAATCCATGATGGCATATGTGGATCACATTCTAACGATCCTTCGCTAGCTCAGACATTGCTTAGGGCTGGTTATTATTGGTCAAACTGGTTGAGACCTCCTATCATCATAGTTGCAGCATTTGGGCTTGGGGCCTATCAGTTCTCTACATCAGAGGAAGCAGATTCTTGATGTCCATTTCTGTCTGGGGCATCCTTTGTACATATTTTATGATCCTGAAAAAATTCCAAAAAAAAAATTCATATATGATGCTGAAAAAATCCTAAAAAGCATAAAAAGTCTTGAAAAAAATACAAAAAAATCAAAAAATTCAAAACATCAAAAAAAATTTGAAAAAGTGCCTTGGTGAAAACCTGGAAACAGGCTCCTTGGTAGCAAAAATACAAAAAAATTTATAAAAAGTCCTGAAAAATTGCAATAAATCTATCAAGTGGTGAAAACCTGGAAACAGGCACTACTTGAGACCCTCTGCACCTATGTCTATCAGTCTTGCGTGGCGCTCCTTCACTCCACTTCTCACTTTGCCTCTCCTAGCCTGGAATTGACTCTTGTCTTAGTCTAGGGGGCATACATTGTTTTAAGCTTATCTTGGGTCTCTTTGTACGTCCAAGTTTCTTAGGCACCTCGCAAATGGTGTTTTTCAACACCACCTCAACTTTGTTTTTCAACACTACCCTCACGTCGAGTGTTTCTCAACACTTATCAGATGTCCTACCCGCAGTCTAGATGATGCAATATTTCTCACTGGCAGATGCGATACTCAAAGTTTGACTCTATGACCTACACACACACACTTGACTCGCTGAGATTTGTTTGACTTTATTTTTTTGCGTGCTATCTATGATGATTTCTTTGCTAAGTGGTCTCTCCCTGAGAAGTTTTCGATGATGCATAGCTAGAAGACTAAGGGTATGAGAACATGTTTTATTTCTTTATCTGCTTGTGGGTATATTTTGTTGGTCCTCACTATCATGAGCATTTATGTTGGTCTTACTTGACACTATGGACCTACAAGGTATTATCCTTGACTGTTTTGCAAGTGCATGCTTATAGTCATCTTGACTTTCTTGTGTCTCGATGCGAGCATAATATTACTATATCAAACTTAGGTAATCTCACTGCACTAGTCATCTTGACTTGCATGTCTTTGATGCTTAGGTGGGATTCCCAAATTTCTATCTGATATAGATCATATTCAGATCCACATAGTTATGCTAGTGTGTATTGTATGATCTTGCGAAACTACCAATAACGCTCAATGATGAATATTAGATGTCTATTGGCTTTGTGACCTTGCAAGTAAACCACTTTTCATGTAGCTTGCATTCTTAAGTTCATGTTAGTTAGTTTTGCATCTTGCATATGGAGAGAGCTCTCCTTTATCTTTCGTGGACTTGTTAATCAACTGCGCTCACCTTTTGCTTCTTCCCAATCATGTATTTCACTTCTTGTCTTTCATATCACATCATTTTCCTTTCATTTCGGGATCCAAACCAAAATCTGAGTTCACCTTGATCACCCAACTCATCTTTCTCCTTCTTTCATGTAGTTGGCTGACCTTTTGAGGCTTGATCCTTCGATCTTCGCTAGGGCATTCTTCACCTCTTCATCCCCATCTCTCTCAACTTCCAGTCTTTCATTCACTTTCAAATCCCAAGTTCAAATCCCCCTTCGTGGTGTTTACAGGTTGAGGGACCGATAAGTTCGTGCCCCGTGTCTCATGTGTGGGGCATACCCTCACTGCTTGATGGTTATTCTGTCCTCTTTCTTTGATTATGATTTCTAGTGATTTGATCATGTCTCTCTTGCTTCTGCTTTCCCTCTACCTAGATTTCGCTTTTGATCCCGAGGGGTAGACACATCATATATTATTGGTTATCTCTTTCCTAAGTGTTCAGTATTGTCGCTACCAGGCTAACCATGCAAGATTTTCTATCTCTCTGCACTTCATTCTTTGGAGTCAGATCGCTATTTGCTTGCCTTCTTGGCTACCTGCTTGCCTTGTTGGCTATCTCTTGCCTTCTTGCCTGATCTATTCTTTGACATAATGTGTTCCCAAATCAATCACACATTAGTCAAAGAGGGGCAAATGTATACACCTAAAAATGGTCATCTAGACTATTAGCCCCCATTTGCTAAATCATAAATTTCTTATTCTTGATCAAATCCTAGTTCTATCATTTATTTGATTATTTTCTATGGGCTAACCATCTTATCCTAAGTCTTTATTTATCAAAAGGAATATTTCCTCCCCTTTTAATAAATAAAAAGCCCCCCTTTTTTTCTTATCCTAAGTTGCACAAATAAAGCATTTAATTCTTATTTATAAAGAAAAATAAAATAAAAAATAAAAGAAAAGCACTTTTTGTCTCACATTGACATAAAGTAAATGCTCAACATAAAGTAAATGCTTCTAATTTTCCTATTGGAGGATATTTGTGCACAAGGATCAAGCTTCTTTTTTTCTCCACCGTTGATTAAATCTTTTGCCTCTTAATCTCCATGGTCCATTGATTATTCACCTCCTATAAAAGAAGAGCTCTCTTCCTCATTTGCACACACAAATTTTTATGCTATCATTATGCTACAGGTTTTCTAGGTCATCTTGGAGCTTTTGGAGATATTCTTGCATCTAGGGTTTGAAGATTTGGAGCATTGTTGGCATTCATCTTGGATCTTCATCAACACTCTATCTTCTTGTCTTCATTCTTGCATCATCATGGCTTTCTTGCTTCATAGTTAGATTTCATTTTCATGCATAGTATTTGCATTTTCATAGCTTCATTCTTAGCTTAGATTTCCTTTTATGCAATAGATTAACTTGCATTGTCATATAGATTTTCTTTGCATTGCATACATTTGGCTTCATTGGAGATATTGGCATTCTTTCCCTTGTCTTCCTTGAATCTCCCATTGCATGGTTTACTAGTAAGGTTATAGGCTTAATAGCTCTAGCTGAGAGCATTCTTAAAAACCCTTGCACTCCATGCCTAGGGAGCTATGGATCGATTTGTGAGGGCTTATTCTTGAGTTTTCTTGCATGTAAGGATTCATAGAAGTGTGACAACATTTTAGCACAGAGTAGTAACTTCCTTCTTGTAATCTGCTAAGGATATCCATTTCTGATCCAGTTCATCTTCAACCTTCAGGATCTACTGTGAAACAGTCATGCTCGGTTTGAGTTCAGAAATCTCTCTAATTAACTTAGCAGTTTTTTTATAGCTTCTCTCCTCCTCCTCAAAAATTTGTAGATCAAGTTTTCTCTTGGACGTATGTGAGTTCTATAACAATACTTTCTAGGTCAACGATGCCACTCCCAACGAATTTTCCTGCTCGTGCCTAGTTTGAATGTGCTAATATGGGCATATCTGCATCAGCTCCCTTGTCTTTTGTAGGTGATGAAGGTGTCTAGGCTAGGCTGGTTGGTGTTCCAGTGGCTATTGGAGTGTCTACCGCATCTATTTCTAGGCCTTCATTGCTTGGCACTCAATCTACAATCTCCTATGTTGATGTTGTAGTGTTCGAAGCGAGCATCCTAGGTCTAGTTTCTTTTAGGTGGGGGGGCTCCTCTTCTTCTATGCATCCCATTTATATGAGTAGTCCCATTCAGGTTCTTCTTGACTCAGAGACAATTGATGAGATTTTGAAAAATAAGGATGATTTTTCTTCTAATGCTGCCATTTTCCATTTTAGGGGTTTTTGGCCCTCTCTTTCTGATCTTCATGCTTGGATCTCTAAGCATTGGGAACCTATTTTATCTGATGTTGTTTAGATATACCCTATTGCTAGGGGTTTCTTTATTGTTAAATTTGATAAGGCTAAAGATAGGAATACTATTCTGAGAAATAATTGTTTCATGTGGGAGGAGCGTTTCCCCTTGATGGCCAAACCTTGGTATATGGGGTTTGATCCTCTCACTGAGTCCTTCAACAAAATCCCATTATGGGTTAGACTGCCGAATCTTCCTTTTTACTTGTGGGTAGATTCTATTTTGGAAGATGTGGGTCAGGCTATTGGGGATTTCCAAATGGTGGATCCCATCTCCTTTGAGATTTTCAAAATACCTTATGCTCGTATTCTTGTGGAGATGGACATCACCAAGGGTCTTCCTAAGAAGATCACTTTGACTTCTTCTTCGGGCTCTTGGACTCAAAATCTTGACTATGAGGGTATTCCATTCCATTGCTGGAAATGCCACAAGATTGGTCATCTTGCTGCACAATGTGTTTCAGATAAGGTCAAACCAAAGAAATCACCTACTTGGTGGTTGAGGGTTGTTGACCATGATTATACGGTTCGTAAAGCCTCAAAATATGAGGGTTCGGATGATGGCCCTCCACCTTCTGATCAGGCTATGGTTGATGACTCTGTGGATGCCTCGGTTGTCTCTGGTGATGCTGCAATTGCCTTTTCTCTTGCCTTCGCTGAGACTGTTATTGTCTTTTCCTAGAATGCTGATGCTGAATCTGGTTTTGTGTTGTCTTCTAGTGATGTTGGTCCTGCTACCCACAATGCTATCTCTAATTCAGATTTTCTTAGTGCTATCTCTATTTTTGCTGCTTTGTTGGCTACTGGAGATGAGCATCCTTCTTCCCTTGTCTCTCTTGTGAGGGGTTGGGAGATCAGTCTTCCCTTCTAGGGTTCCTGATGACACCTTCCCTTTTGTGGGCTCTTCTGGCTCTTCTGAGGTTTGGTAGAAGGCTATTAGTGAGATGGAGGATGGATGGACTACAGTTAAGGGAAATAAATCTAAATCATCTACTCCTTTTGACATGAACTTATGTTCACACGAGGTTGGACAAAAATGTAAATCTTGATTGTCCTTTTTTGTTCTTGCTTGGGTTGTTCTTTTTGGTAGGATATTTTGTTTGATCCTTTGGCTTGCTTGGTGGGGCACCATAGTTGTAGTATAGTCTTCTAATTGCTATATCTGTTTATGCTTCTGTATAAGGTTTTGGGACCTTTCAAATCCCATTTTTACTTAATTAGAACAATTTTTAGATCAATAAAAATATTAGTGTATATCTTATCCAATTCTTTGTAAATAGTAGGTAATTTTCCAATTATCACCACATCTCTCATTTTAAGATCATCCACCAAGTGTCTGCTAATTTGAGCCATGTGTTTGTCTTCTTTCATTTAGGTGATGAGCGTATTGGTATCTATTGTAGAGGGATCAAATACCTCCATGATTGTAGAAGTCTCCATAGGCTAGTCAGATACAAAATTTAGAAAGTTCATGATCAATGTAGACAGTTCCAGTACCGTATTCTTTAGCTTGGTCTTGCTTAGCTTTAGATGATCAAGTTGTTCTCTAACTAGATAGTTAGAGAATTCCCAGGTTCCATTTTTTGTGTCATGGTATGGTAGCCCTATGTCTACCTTTCTCACATTGAATTCATCAATTCTCATCTAGTCTAAATCCCATGTTTCCTTTGCATGAGAAACTTCAAGCATGACATGACATGTGGTCGAGTCAGTCTCCAATGATGCCAACACTGCAGTTTCTTTGGCCTCCTTCATTGGTGGCCTCTTAATAATCTATTCTATCATACCTTAGCACAAAGCACTTTCTTCCACCATCTTCCTCTTCTTCTTAATGGTCTGCTTTATCCAAGAAGGGGAAGACAAAATGGAAGATGCTAGCTTTACTACATCTTCAACAAATAACTTCCTCACTAAAGGAGGAGTTCTAGTTTTCCTACTATCAAAAGGTAATTTTGAAAGATTAGTATCTTCAAGAGAAAGAAATATATCTTCATCAAATTTACTCCCTTCAATGTCAGTGGCCTTAGTTTGTTTCTCTATTGTGCTTTGATCTATTGGGTGGCTCAAAGTCTCCATCCCTACACCAGTTTTCTAATTCTGAGCCCTAGCTTCTACTTCTTTCTCCTTCTCCTTCTCATCCTTTATGTATTTCATTTCATAATCTGAAGGTAGATTTGGTAGAGATCCTCCTCCATAGGTTGGAGTGACTTCAACTTGTTTTCCAGGTGGATGGTCACCTCCTCCCAAAGCTTGATTGGATCCTAGAGGTTCACTAGGTGTCATGTTAGTAGAAGAAGTAGTGGTGGTGCTGGCTTGTTTATGAGCTTAAGTGCCTCCTCCACAAGGTGTGCTAGTCCTCTTTTTGCTATAATTTTTTCTCTTTGACCCAATCATGAGTCCTTTTGAGGATACCTTCCATTAGCACATCCAAGCCTGTTATTTATGGGCCTACATATGGCTTTGAATTGATGGGAGTACCCTTTATCTATTCATCATATCTTTGGGGCCTCATATAATCTTTGCCCTCTTCAAATACTTCAACATCAATCTGTATGTTATATATATTTATTTTCTCAATAGTTAAGTGTGACTAGTAACGATTCCTAACCTCCAAGTCATCCTTGTAATTTTCCCATAATTCTTTGACATCTGGCACATGCCTATATTCCAGTCCAAGCTTCAAATGGTCTTTTACATAGTTAGCATAATCATAATATAGTCTAATAGCATCATACTTTTGGAATTGGTACTTCGCCAGAGCTGCCTTGATCAAATTTTTAGCAAATAAACTAGAAGCACAAGAATATGGCCCTATTTTGATGGGAAGGGATATATTGAATTTGTGTATATTGTTGCAAAGCACATTTACTTCTATAATTTTTCGGCACAACTCTATTGTCGCCCATTTTTCCTCTAGAAAACAAGGCATCTTCAGGGGTGCATCATCAAAATCTCCTATTCTAAGATATGTGAAGGTTGGAAACTAGATGTAGTATGCTCCATATTGTTTAATCACCTCAGCAGCTTTAGGAGAAAATCTTGTTTGGGCATCCTTGTAGCTCTCTACATAATCTCATTATGAATGCATAATTCATTTTTATGGAATAAGTGTAACTTTGGTGTAGAGGAAAGCATGGGTAGAACTCGTGTCCATGGGTGGACTCATCATAGTCTTAGATTCTAGAAGCCACAACCATATCTACGTTGTAGCCAGTTCATAGATCAGGAAGGAGGATATCCAAAAGATGTTGGTACCCTTCGCAAATGAGACCTCTAAGCTCAATCTTTCTACCACAACCTACGTTTAGTTGACATAGCTATTTTCTACACACACAAACTGGATGAGGAAGAAATCATGTCCAACTAGTGCCAGAGCCTCCTCACTTCCCTTTACTCTGTGAAGTAGGATGAGGATGTCTACAATTTATCGCTTCAAATTAGTGTTGTATAAAGTTTTGGGCATCCTTATTTGCGCACTCTTTATGGTCTAGAATTAGTTTGAAGCCATCACCCCTCACCATCTAGCTTTCTTTTCATTAAATAAAAATGTAGAGAGCGAAATCATACTCATTATAGGAATCTCTTTGTGGGATATATAAACAATTTTCTATGGCACATCTCTGTTGATATTCAGGAGCAATTGTCTATTTGAAATTTTTATCTATTTTTTGTCTAAATCAAAATGAGTTATGCACTCCCTAATCAATTTTGGGGCTTGAACTTCTACAAGGAAACTATTAGCCTCTATCAACCCACTTTCTTTTAGCTTTTTTGTGATAGGATGTAACTGATCTGTGAGCAACTTAGCATACAAATCACCCATGTTATAATGACTAAGTTTTGCATCACATAACTCCTTCCACTCACTCTCTAAACCATTCAAATGATCATAGCCAGGATACCTTAGCACCATTTTTGCTGAAATCTTATAGACATTATGCCAAACACTTGTCTTGAAATGTTGATTTATGAGCTATGTATAGAGTCATTGGAGGTCAAGTCAGCCTTAGCCACTCTTTCCAGTTCTGGCATGCGAGTGTTTGTGACCATTTCTCCTTAATTTTGTATCTCCCATGAACTATCATTAAATTCTAGGCTTTTCCTTCAATTTAAATCCATTTGAACAATGGTGCCAATAAGTGTGGTAGGTTGACCTTCTTAGTTTAGAATTTTTAAATCATAACGGCTCTTTAAACTTGGGGATTTAAAAATATGCAGTCAGAATCACCTTTTATCAAACTTTGGCATCAGATCTCTTCCATGGGAATAGCTAATGGTTATTTGTATGATTATATTCTTTTGTACCTTCAACAAGAATAGATAAACTCAATCTATACTCTTTTATGATGTTGTTTGATGTTGCTTCAGCTGACTTTCAAAATTTGTACTTGAATACTGCAATCTTGCACTACAGGTAGTCAGTTGGTCTCTTTCCCATACTTCGTCCAAAAATACTCTTATGTCATAATTAGAACTTTCTCTTGATATCCCATGACTCTTTAGGCTTCACCTTATGCTCAAGAGTGCTTTTTACTATAACCCATGGATGATTTTTGGGCATTGCACAGTCACCTTGCACATTCTGTGTCTTAGGCACCCATTTCTTTCATTTACCAAACAATGCTTAGAAATTATTAACACCTTCAAGTTATTCTTTCTAAGTTCCTTTTCACTTATAGCACATGGGAAAATTATTTTTCACCTCTTTATGTACTTACCCAAATCCTTGGTACAACCATCGTAAATGTAGTGTAACACTACAACTCCCACATAGCTATGCATTATTTTACCTGTATTCTCAAATGTCAACCTTAGGTGCATATTCAAATTATTCTTTAATTAATTCACGTGCTCGCATCTCTTAATTTATCAAAGATCACTTTATGCCTTAGATAAATTAAAAATATCATTAAAATATACCTTTGGGAATTGCATGGATAAACTGCAAATACCTAGCCTAGGCAGCTACGAAGACCATTTCTTGAAACTTCACATTTCAACCCTCAAAAGCTTTGCAACTATATAGGATCATCTACTTCTAGGATGATTTCACCATCCATGGCTTCACTTGATTGAAATTACAATATTTTGGGGAATTTTACTATTTAGGTGCAATTTATCAAAATCCATACACCCCGAGAGGTGATTTCCTAAACTTTGTGACTTAGGCCATGAATTGATTTTTTGATGTTAATTTAACATATTTCTTATGCCTTCTAAGGATGATATGTCATTTTGTGAGCCTCATTCCTTGGATCTAGCTCCTCAATTTCTATGCTCAGAGACTTTCAAAAATTGCACTAGGAGAGCGCAAATCCCAAACAATAGGTACCCTTACAGGCCAAATCCTGAAATGTATCTTTCATATTGCTAACTACTTGCAAGGGCTCGTGATCACTTTTTGAGTGTCCTTAGGATGCAATCACATTATCAATATCTCCTTTGAAGGTCTTTTTCTCTACTTTTATCTGTCACTGTGAGACTCTAGAGAATGTAACTGAAACATGTAAATCCTGAACTTGGCTTGAAAAATATTAGATACAATGAAAAGGACTTGGCTACTTATTGAATTGACTCCTAAGAATAACCACATACCCAAACTGTGAGACAAACCCTGGATTAACACCTAAATGCAATATTAGGAAATGCAACACACTAAATGATTTCCCACATAACTATGATTTAGTAAGTAACCTAGTTCACCAAAACCCGTACTCAACAAATAATGACTTGTGGCTTTGGGTTTTGGCCATGAATCCAAATGTCAAAGGGTCTCAATTTTAATAGCTCAAAATCAGGGCAATAGGGGGATAGAGAGGTGGGGAATGATACATGCATGGTAAGGTAGAGAAGTAGAGATTGGAGAATGGAGAAACCTAGAGAGGATATAAAGGTAGAGGTGGTGGGAAGTAGGGGTGATGATAATGGAGAGATAATAAGAGAGGGATACATAGTAAGAGAGATAGATATGAAGGTAATGTATGTGTGTGTGTGTGCACACACATGCGAGAGAGAGAGAGAGAGAGAGAGAGAGAGAGAGAGAGAGAGAGAGCAGTCACCAAAATTGTTTCTCAATAAATAGGATTGGCACACCAAACCTATTGGTGTATGTCATATCTGCATTGGCTAGAGTAATCATTTGAGGTCAAAAGGTAGTGTGGCAACCTTTTATTCCCCCATTTTGATGCACTTACCCTTTCTTTAATTCCTACAAAAGAGTAGGTAGACTTGAATTTCTTGATTTTAGGCCTATTACCTTACATAATATCTTTCAAAAAATTATTTCTAAGTTGATAGTCAATTACCTCAAACATGTTCTCTCATACTACATTTTTATTAATCAAAAGGTACTTGTCTAGGGAAGAAAAAAAAAGAATATTGTTTTAAATAGTCACAAGATCCTTCACTCAATAGGGAACAACAAAAAGATAGGTATAGTTTTCAAATCTGACATCTCTGAAAGATAGGTATGGTTTTCAAGTTTGACATCTCAAACCTTGTGATATCAGTAACATCACAATATTGCATATGCAAGCTTTAGCATAAATAGATACTTTGCAATCAATTAAGGAACATGAGAAAACCATGTCATATTTTTTTCTTTCTAAATAGAGAAGATAATTTATAATTTGAAAGTATGCCAAAGCTGTAGAAAAGAAATGGAAGAATAGGGTTTTCTCCTAGAAGAACCATATGCCAAGAAAATATTTGTGGGTGAAATGAATTAAAAAATCATGAATCCAAACCCAATAATTACGAGCCCTGTGAAAAACCAAAATAAGTGCCGGAGGAAGTACTCAGAATAGCCACGAAAGGGACAATGAGAATTTGGAATTCCTGAATGATGTAGACGAGAACCTAAATTCAAGTCGTGGAAAAGAATACACCAAGAAAAATGTCCTATTTTGGGTTCAATGATGGCAGACTAGATAGTAATGAAATGCAACCTCTAGGAGTCATGAGCGGAATGCAAATGCCACCTTTGGTTTAAAATGTCCACCATAGTCAAGTGGTGAGCTAACCAAAGATATTCCTATCAAGGTTTGTGCCTCTGGAAAGCTGTTTCTGGGTACCATCTCCAGTCCTTCCACTGAGGTGTAAGACTGGTGATGCCAATTTTGTGCATAATTCACCTGGTAGAAGAGAAACTAGCAATTCAAAAGTATCACAATCTTGATGAGATAGGCGAAACTCATTCTGAGTGTCCTCTCAGGTGCAAAGAGACATTTTAGACCTACAAAAATGTCCTTTGGGGTCTGAATGCCATGCTTGTGAAAGAAGAGAGCGTGTAGACCTAAAATTTGTGCAAGAGGGAGGCCTTGCATTTGAATCAAAGGAGACCACCAGAGGTTGTGCTGATTGAATGACAAGCCATCTCCGAATCCCTTGCCATTTCATTTTAACCATGGCTTAGGTGCTTCCAAGCATGCCAAATGCTCTTCGCCACAAAAGAGCCCAAAATCTGAATTGGCTCGTGCATGACAAAAAGAGTCTGAAGGCCAATATTTTTTCATGTTTGTTGATGTAAGGGATGCCCATAAACTATATAGTGTCGAATGAGGACTTTCCAAGCCTCATTACCGAAGAAACTTCACACAACCCATTTGACACACAAGGCTTCACCTTTCCTATGAGTGGAAATGAGGTCAAGGCCACCTAATTTCTTAGGAAAACAACAAAAGTCCTAGGAAACCTAGTGAAATCCATGTCTCTCTGTATCTAAAGCCCACAAGAAACCTCACAACAATCTCTCAAGCTTCATCTAAGTTGCTTTAGAGGGAGACTAGCATGAAGAATAATAAACATGTGTGGCTGTGAGAACTTTGGAGCAAATTTGAAACTTGCTAGCCAAGGAAAGAGGCTTGGTTAACCAATATGCCAATTTAGATTCAATTTTGGTAATAACAACATTCCAAAGCTTAGTGGTCGACCCATGAAAAGAAAAAGGAATGCCCAAAAAGGGAAAAATCTTACCGTGGTGAATCCATTTCTGGTTATACTAGAGAATCCATTGTGAAGTTGGGAGGAAAGATTGGTGGTAACAAAGGGTTTTATGCCATTGAATAGAAGAACGGGAGGCCAAACAAAAAGTGTCAAGACATTGAAGAGCATTTTGAATGTTTTCTTTATCCTCAATGAGGGAAAGGAAGGAGTCGTCAACAAGTGTAATTTCTCGAACCCGACCAATATATAATGAAGGTGCAAAAGGGCAGCCTTGGAAAATTGACCTATACAGACCAAAAGTGGTGGACAAACAACCATTAATATTAATACAAGCATTAGCATGTGCAAAAAGAATTTGAAAAGAAAAAACAAAATGAAGACCAAAGCCAAGAGCTTTTAACATTGTCAGATTAAAAGGTCATTTAATGCGATCATAAGCCTTGGCAAAATCTATCTTTAAGAAAATAGCATTTTGGTCAGACCTACAAACCCAATCCATACCTTCCGAGATAGCTATAAGATGTTGCTGATATTTTTATAACTAAAAGAAATTCGAAAAAGCCAATTAGTACACTAACAATGGTTGTTGACTAATGTTGGGCGAACAATGCTAATCACTAATGCCCGACATCATGGTAAAATGTGCAGAATTAATATCTACAGTAATGTGACTTCGCCATCATTCAAGGGGCCAAGTAATAGAAGCAAGCAACTAAATCGCTGCACAACAGAATATTGATCCAATAAAGAATTTTGTGTATGGTAATATTGATGTATTGCAAAAGACGGTTCATTCAAATGTAGAAAGATAAGATAGATTGAAGCATGCAAAAAGATTGATGCCAAAATGTTAAAAACTATCAGTTAAATGGTAAGTTCGGGTATAACAGGGAAACATACGTTAATGCTTACTTTTCTATAATGCCCAAACTTACAAGGAAGAGATTAAAGCCATTTTAAAACGATATAAAATGCAAATATCAGAGAAGAGGCTTAGTTAAAGATTTATTCCTGAAGGAAAAATATTCCCGAAAGCACAAAATTCGCAACCCGATGAAGGGTTCAAGCTCGGTTTTGGAACCTTGCAAGCCGAATAAACTAGTAAAAGACCGATTTCATATGTAAGTAATGGACTCGAACCCATACCCAATCCTTGATTGGTAAAAAAATTATGACAAGAAATGAAAATACAGAATTGAAGAACCACCCAATCATCTATTGTTTAAAAAATTGATTTATATGGAATTTTGTGTTAACAATGTGATTTTAACTATTTGTCTATTTGTCTCAAGTTTGTTTCAAATTGAGAATGCCATAAAATATAAAGATGTTTGGAAGTAATTTTTTTTATTGATGAAGATTTGAACTGGGTATCTTTTAGGTATTTTGAAGTAATTAGATGGCATTGAAAATAAGTAGTTGGGTAGTTGATGGACTATTAAGAAAGCATGTCCATTCTAAACAATTGTCATAAAGAATTGAATATCATTCCCAACCTATCATTTATACCTCCATTATACTTTGGCACAAAGTTGAACTCATGATTCCCTAAATTTTGTAAAGAAAATTATCTTTGAATCCAATTATGATGAGAAGTAGTTATTCATTGATTGTATCTCACTGCAAGTTGAAAGTTGTCATTGAACCATTGCAAACTGTGTGTTTGTGTGAATTTTTATGACTTATCCAAATTTAAGAAAAATATAATATTAGTCTATCCAATAATCACACAATAATGCAAGTTTATTTGTTTTGAAGATAGAAAGAAGGTTCAATTTGTATAATTAATGTGATCAAATTTACATATGAACACAAACTTCAACTTTTACTTAAAAATATCGATCTTATCATTTACTTTATTTCATCCTATCATTTACATTTATTTAGTTGCACGGAGTTATTATATAGCCTACCACCCTGATCAATGGGCAAGTTTATTTACAATTTAAAAACTGAGCATAATTTATTTCATATCCACGGATTTTATGAGGATAGAATCCGTCCATCTCCATTTCTTGTGACACATATCGTGTGGGAGGAATACTAACACTATCAATCACAGACATTGACACATATAACGCCTCTTCTTCTGTCTTCCCGACATTGAAAAGGATGGTTATGTTATTTGCATCACATTTATGACAAGCATTTATAACCCTAAACTGAATTGGCACTATCCAAACATCTGCTTCCTCTCTCCTTGGCACGCGTATCTCCTTCTTATATTCTATGTGACGTATTTGGATGTCCTCAAATTTGCATCCACCCGTTTTCATGGATTTATTCTCCCCATCTGTTTATCATTAAATTTATAGTAACTGTCAAGCGGTTACAGAAACTTATAATGAACAAAAGCTTTCAAATTCTTTAAAAATGGAAAATAAGAATAGGTGTCTTCTTGATACCATCCTGCGCTGAGATTATACGGAGATTCATCACAACGAAGAAAAAGAAGAAAATTGAAGATTTCATTGTTTCTGATTTTCCTGCATTCATTGGAAATAAATGTAATTAGTGCATCCCTGAACAGAAATAACTCAGATGAAAAATATCAGAAAATGTATGGGAAGACAAGATTTGCAAGGGATATCCATGCATCTGCAACCTTCGTTAGAATCTCTTTGTCTGGATAGATATATAGCATATAGGAATGTACATGAATTGTTATTAGAATTTTTATAAATATGAAATTTATTTTGATTATCAAAAATTCAAATAAAGTTTTGAAGTTCGAATACAATCTCTATGTCAGATTGTTTTGGAGAAATCAAAATGTTATGTTTTTCTAATATCTACAATCAGAAGAATTTCTAAAATCTAAGAGTTTATGTCTTTAAATAAAGAAGATTTCATAATAAAATTGTGTACTGTAATTTGTTGAATTCTTAGAAACACTAAATTTATTGTAACTGTCAAAGATATGTTAAAATTTAAATAATATTTCCAAGTTCAAATATAACTTCGAGGGTAAGATTGTCCTCAAGATACCAGATGTTTTCATGCTCCAATATTCACCAAATTTATGGAGTCCCATCCTCCAATTTCTAGAATCCATAAGTTCCTTTCTTAAAATAAAAAATATTTCTCAATAAAATATTTAGAAATACAGAATTTAATGTGACTAACAAAATATATGTTGAAATTTAAACAAGATTTTGAAGTTCATATATAACCTTTATGTGAGATTTCCCTCAAGAAACCAAACTGTTTTCATTTTCTAATATGAAAAAAACCAAAATAATTTATCCTCTAATCTCTAGATTTCAAGAATTTTCATTCTTGAATAAAAAATCTCTCATAATAAAATATTGCTTCTACAATATATTGAATATTTGGAAATAAAATTTTGTTGTGACTTTAAAAATATATACTGAAACTCAAACAAAATTTCAAGTTCAAATATAACCTTTGTGTAAAATTGCCCTCAATAAATCAAGTTATAAAATTTTCCTCAATAAATCAAAGTGTCTTCATACTTGACTCAACATTCTACAAGAGTTTCTATCCTTGAATTCTACAACTCCATACTGAAAATATAACATGAAAAATGTCTAGAAACAACTCAATATATAGCACAAATTTTCATCACCATCTTTTTCCTTCAAAATAAAAATAAAAATATTAATGAGATACTTTTCCCAAAATAGCCTCCACTTTGTTATAACTATCAAATTGTAACTTCCCATTAATGTCGTCACAAAATTTGTCATGGAGTTGCCAAGTGTCTTGGTAGTTACAGATATTTTTATAGACATCCACGTTCTCATATTAATCTCATATTATTTATCATTATTGTGCGTTATTTTTATGTATGTAAGAATAATATTAATAGGATATTTATATAAGAAGAGTACAAACAAGTGCCACATAGTGGCCAATACTTGCCTTTAGTTTTATAAATAAATTTTATTTTAATTTTGATTTATATGTGAAGTGAATTTTTAATTATAATAATTTATAACTAAGTTTAATTTTAATTTTAATTTATATGTAAAGTAATTATTTAATTATAAAAAATTATAAAATTACTATAATTATAGTTCTAATAATATTTTTAATTTATAAATTATTATAAAATATCATTTATAATTAATTTAAATTGTAAAATAGTTCTACTTATAATTAATTTTAATATTAATTATTTAGTCCAAATAACTCTTTTTCAACAATATTATTATGTTATTCTATTAAATCTAAATTTATATAATATATATTAAAATAAATCCAAAAAATTCAATATTTTATAATACAACAAAAGTAGAAATATTATTTTAATATAAGGAAAAACTTATCAATCTCTTAATAGATATCTAAAAAGTTGTAAACCATAAACCAAATTTTATAAATAATTATAAAATATCATTTATAATTAATTTAAATTGTAAAATAGTTCTACTTATAATTAATTTTAATATTAATTATTTAGTCCAAATAACTCTTTTTCAACAATATTATAATGTTATCCTATTAAATCTAAATTTATATAATATATATTAAAATAAATCCAAAAAATTCAATATTTTATAATACAACAAAAATAGAAATATTATTTTAATATAATGAAAAACAATCTCTTAATAGGTATCTAAAAAGTTGTAAACCATAAACCAAATAAAATCAGATGATACATAAATTAGATTGTATTATTTGAATGCACGATTTTCATGTACAATAAATAACAAAAGAAAATACTAAATTATAATTGGTGCAAAGAATTAGTTTTAAATGCAAAAAGTGATGCAATAGTACTTGCTAGCCTATCGGCAAGTACTAATAATAAAGAAAAAATAAGATTACTAAACATAAATGTAAATTGTAAGCTTAACATTATATAACAGATTCTAGACACAACATAGTTTTAATTATGTTATATTCTAATTTTAATATTTAGTTAATTCAATTTTTTCCTTTCAATTTAAATAAAATTTTTCTATTTAGACAATTATTTTAATCAATTCTTGATTTTATTAATCTTAAAAGTTAGATTTTAGATTTATACTAATTTTAATTTGGAGTTCAATTCTTTGACTTTGTGTTCTTTAAAAATATAAATGTTCTAAGATAATTATAAATTTATGATCATAAATTTCCTAAGATGAAAAATGATAATTTAGAATCATAACAAAATTAATCTTTAATAACTAATCATAATAAGATGAGAGAGAGTCCTAAGGGTATGGAAAAATACTTTCTTTAAAGAAATATATATCAAGAAATTTAAAAAATCTCCACATGTACAATAATTCTTAAAAGGAAATCTCCAATGCAAAATGTTAAACACAGTTATAGACTAATATGATCAAGCTAGAATATTTTTTTGGACAACATGGATCCAATGAAATGCCTATCATGTAACCCATGGTACATTAGCCAAGGAAAAAAGGATAATATATTTTAAAATATAATGTGCAACTTAAACACTAACTTAATGCAAATATGAACACGAGAAAAACACATTAAATTATGTCATGATGCAATGTCACACACACAAAAGACTTCAACTACAAAAATCCTTTGAAACATATAGAAATGGTCTTGCTTAGAGGAAGTGACATTTTACTAGGTTTTAGGAGGAATGGAAGGAAAAAAAAGTCAATGCAAGCTAAGGTCTTGAAATTATTAGATCATGAGAATGGACCAAAAATATCATTGTCTACTTGAGGATTGAATTCTAGTGTTTATGGGGAACAAGGTAACCCATACATAGAGCAAGGTTAAATTTATTTGAGCAAGGTAAAAAAACCAAAGATATCCATTTTATGACTTCTTATAGTTGAAAAAAAGGTCACCTCAATATGATGTAGTTCTTCCCCAATATGTTGGATGTCCACTACATTAGGTATAGGACCACATGAATAGACAAATAAATTATATGAAAAAATTGGTAGTTATTGGGAACACAAGACTGCCTAAACATAGTGCCAAGCTCCCTAAACATAGTTAAACATAATTTAAGTTCATTTTAATCCTCAAATGAAATGTTAGAACATTCATTTTACAAGCATTGCATAAACATAAAATAAATTTTAATATTATTTTTCTCAACACCAACATTGATCCATGTAAAACCATGATCATGGCCACTGTCATTTTTTTCAATTTCATACCATCTCAAGGAGAGATCTTATATGAAATTATTAAAAAAATTATTTAAATGAAAATAACTATAGTACATAAATTAAAGAGAATAAGATTATATTATTTTATTTGATCCTTGAACCTCTAAATCCTAAATATTGGTTTCCATGTCACCCAACCATGTTTAACAGAATCCACTCTCACTATTGTAGGAGATAGTGACCAGACCGAAACACAAAAAATGTTACACAACCTTGGGAGAGGGTTTGCACTCCTATAATTTACATAGAGAATAACTTAGATCCATAAATAAATTAAATCAAACAAGATTATAGAAAAACATATCGCATTTTCTAGTGCTACTCAATACTACACAAAGGTTACATATTAGAGAGAAAGTGGGGGAGTTTTATGATATAGCACAAAGGCATGGCTCACATGGAACCAAATGGTCCTCTCCAAGGGACGAGAAAACTAGATCATACAATATTTTTATGTCCCATAGACAACCAATTCAATCCAAGTAATCTTGATCCTATATGAGAACTTGAGGTACAAGAGGGGTCATAATTTATTTTGTTTAACTTATTACCCATGTGTTAAAATGATTTAGAACAACAAAGAGGGGGGTGAATCAGTTGATCTCAGGTCCTAATGTATAAAACAAACTTAAAAACTTTTCTTTAAATCAAATCCAATAACCAAAACAAACTCAGTCATCACTGATTCAATAATAGAAACATACAACAATGCAGTCCACTACCCAGCTGTAACTTAACTTGTAAAACAAAGAAATGTTCAAACCAAAATATTCACACAAGTATTAACACCAGGATTTATAGTGGAAACCCAATTTTAGAAAAACCACTTTGTAACATGCTACTATTATTTTCACTCTTCTAAAGTGAGCTCGGTAAAAAGCCAACCCTGTCAAAGGTTACAATACACACTGTCAGGTGTGACCCGGTTAAAGGATTTCAATCACCTTGTTAAAAGTGAGCATAGTCATAGGCCTTACATACACTCCATTAGAATGCAACCTTCTTCAAAGGATTTAACATATGACTATTAGATCAACCTCTATTAAAAGGATTTTGACTATTACAATGGTTAGAAAGTAGCAGCAATATTTATCTAAAAATATACAACTCACTTTGCAAATATCAGATTCGATTCCATACACTAATGTTGGTTTACTGACTTTGAAACTTTTCCATCTCCATCTCTGATCTGTTCGAAACTTTTCTTCAAGCAACCACCACAATTCTCCTTCAGCCTTTTCTTCTTATTCAGTCAATAAAACTTTACTGATCTTCCAACATTCTCTGTTCACTCATGCACTTGCATATCAAATGCTCAAGTTCCCTTTATACTTTCCTCAATTAGGTCAACTCATCTTATGCCACTCAATCTCATTCATAGATCTTAGGGTTAGGTCAAATTCATTGAATCTACCTGCTTCATGTTCTTCGGCTCCTTTTCTAGAATCATCTCAAATCTCTTAAAGATTTACAATAAAATATTTTATAGTGCATTTAATGCTTTCAAACAATTAATAAATAAAGTCAACACATTTTACATAATCCAAGAATTCAACAATGTCGGCTCCAAAATTAAATTCTCTTCAAATATAAAATTGCTGATGCTGAGTCAATACTGTGATCAACTACTCGGTCTTCATGTAGAAAGCTCGGTCATTACTAAAAATGTTTCCTCGGCTTACACTGTCTTCCTCGGCAATTAACTGTTGTTCGGTCAACACTAAAATTTTGCTCGGCATACATGGACTCGGTTGACACTAACATTACTCAACTTAAACATGATTTTTCCATTCTTTTCTCAGTCAAGCCTACCAGTTTAGTCTTTAGTCTTACTAAGATAAACAATACATTGTCTTATCATTGTGCAACATAGTCAAGTACACTTTGTAGTATCAAGATAACTCAACTTTTCATTAGGTGCTATTGTTACCAACCTTGCCTAGCCCCTTAGCAACACTTAAATAGATATAGTACTTTCCTAAGTAGCAACAATCTTATTAGTTAAAGTTTGACATCAATGACAATACAACAATTATTTCAACTGCAGTTTCCAACAATCTCCCTCTTTGGCATTGATGGAAATACCATATGATATCACCTGAATAACACATGAATTACCAACCAATCCAAAAAATTACCTGTTCATCAGAGAATTATTTATAATATCCTTAGCTTCATTCTGATTTAGAATCCTATAAGCCTCACTTTTGTGACCGTCAGAAGTATTTAGATCTCCCTCTATCCTGATCCTTCATTTCAGTTCATCATCCTTAGCTTTAATGTCATGTGTTATCATATCAGTTCATCTCCCTCCCTAAAAAAAATGCCAAAGAAGCAACTAAAATATACATCCATCAAATGTAGATAATATCTATGCAGCTCAGTGTTTCTCCCTCTGTCATCTTGCTTATGACTGATTCCTTGTCTTTGCTTCTTTTCACAACTCTAGGCCAGCCCTAAAGTGTGACAATCTTCTGCATCAATTTGTCAAATTTTTTGCTATAGCACATTTGATGCAGTGCTCCTAGCTTGTCTAGGCAGCCTCAGTTAGGGGAAGGACCCCTAATTGACTTCTCAAATACTCATGAGCTTCTCTAGGTAAAGCTTTAGTGAATATGTCTGCTAATTGTTCTTTTGTATTCACATATTCCATTCGGACTTCTTTATCTTATACTAATTCTCTCAAGTAGTGATACTTGATTGCAATGTGCTTGGTCTTAGTGTGCATCATTGGATTCTTAGAAATATTTATAGCACTTGTGTTGTCACAGAAAATAACAACAGGTTCAATAATTTTTTCTTTCATGCCTATCAACAATTATTTTATCCATACCAAATTTGACTAGTTTACTGTAGTAGCAACATACTCGACCTCGACAATAGATTGGGAAATGCAATTTTGTTTCTTGCTTATCCAGGAGACTAATCTTTTTCCAAGACAGAAAGCTCCACCACTAGTACTCTTTCTGTCATCTACATTTCCTACCCAATTAGCATCTGTATAAACTCTGAGTTCAAATTTGTCATCCTTCTTATAATATAGACCATAGTCAACAGTTCCTTCCAAGTATCTCATAATTCTTTTGGTGAAGGGTGCTCCCCTTAATACCACAAACACATAACAGAAATAGAGAAACAACAACAATATGCAAGAACAGAAAATTGGCTTCTTATTATCTCCACAAATGTGGAATTACAAACTTTCAGAATTATAATATGCAAAGCCACATGGGCATTCCCTTACAATATTCTGTAGGACAAGGCCTCGAACTATTACCCAGATCTACTACCCAGAACTATTCTGAACTGCCTAAGACAATAATACAACCTTCCTTATATAGACAATTTTCCACCGCCTCGGAAGGTTCCAAAATTTTAGCCAATAAGGCCGACCAAACTTAGAATTATTTTGTTTTACATTTTATTACATCATAGTTGGCTCAAGATAACTTTTGAAACCCGAACAGAAATTTTGAAGAAAATTATTTTCTGCCATTTCAGGTGGCCCAAGTTTCGAAGACCATAAGTCATCACCAGTTGACCCGATCGGCTATTATAACCCCATTTCAGAAATGCCACGAAGCACTCTACAGGCTTAATTGGTGCAAGCGCCCATCACCCAAATTTTTGACCTCATCCGGGGCCTCTAA
Organism: Chamaecyparis obtusa; assembly: GCA_027943335.1. Classification (NCBI taxonomy): domain Eukaryota; kingdom Viridiplantae; phylum Streptophyta; class Pinopsida; order Cupressales; family Cupressaceae; genus Chamaecyparis; species Chamaecyparis obtusa. Next base: position 187,922 of record BSBK01004255.1, read on the forward strand.
AGCCTTCAAAACTAAGTTCAAAGTTTCTATACCCTACTGCCAATACTGAAAATCTTCAATATCTTCCAATATACACTTGATCTGGCAATGAAACTTTACTGGCAGACTTATATGACCAAAATGAACCTCCAAGAAAGAAATCAGATCATTCTGAGCACATACAAAAATTATCAAAAATAGTAACTTTCCATAAATAGCAGCTCTGCACAAAATAGCCCTTATTGAATATAAAAATAGAAATGTTTTTTTTTTTGGTGATGTAAGATTGCTCTTACACCCAGGATGCTCCTGCATCAGACACCTAGGGTAATTTGAGAAGTGACCCTGTCACGACTCAGGCGTGCAGAGGAAAACCAAGACGACTAACCTCCTCCTTTGTCAGCCATGATGAATCTTAACAGGTCGTCCTTTCCACTTGACCAGATATTCTTCATATGTCCTGTTCCTTGTGCTTCTGCCAACATGACTGTCCAGTATATCTTCGATCTCCTTAGTGTCTGAACTAGTTGCTGGAATACTCCACTGTGCTGCTGTGATCTCATCTTCAACACCTCCTTCATGATACTCTGTCAGATCTGAAATGTTAAACACTGGTGAAATATTTAGCTCAGTAGGTAATTCTACCTCATATGCATTTCCTGAATCATGTTTCTTCAGTATCCTACATGTCCAAACTTTTTCATTTTCAGCTTGTTATATGTACCAACTGGAAACCGCTCCTTCCGCAAATGAACCATGACTTCATCACCAACCTGAAATTCCTTATACCTCCTTTTCTCATCTACCTTAGCCTTATACTGTGCATTCATCTTGGTAATATGCTTCCTCACCTCCCCATGGATGTTCTTCAAGTGTTTTGCAAAATCTTCAGCTTCAGCACTACTTATTTCTCCTTTATCTATCTTCCTCAATTCAGATGCATTTCTTGGACTACTTCCATATACAATCTGGAATGGTGATTTACCAGTGCTCCTGTTGACAGAATTATTGTATGAAAATTCCACCTATGGTAAAATCAAATCCCATCCTGTTGGCTTATCTCCAACCAAACATCTCAGCAAATTTCTCAAACTCCTATTCACCACCTCTGTCTGTCCATCAGTCTATGGATGATGTGATGAACTGAACTTCAAATCTATCTTCAACTTCTTCCACAATGTATGCTAGAAATATCCAACAAACTTAGTGTCCCAATCTGAAACTATGGTCTTTGGCAAACCATGAAGTCTCACTACTTCTCTGAAAAACAATTCTGCTACATGAAGAGCATCATTAGACTTCTTGCAGGGAATAAAATGTGTCATCTTTGAAAATCTGTCAACCACCACAAAAATTGAATCATGTCCCCGCTGAGTCCTCGGTAAACCAAGAACAAAGTTCATGCTGATATCCTCCCAAGGCTTCTTTGGTACGGGTAATGGCTGATACAATCTTGTATTCTGCTTCACTCCTTTCACCATCTGACATACTCTGCAACTCTGTACAAACTTCTTCACATCTTGCTGCAACTGTGGCCAATAGTAATTCTCACTAACCAAACCAAAGGTTTTATCACGACCAAAATGTCCAGCCAATCCTCCGCTATGCTTCTCCTTGATGAGATTCTCCCTCATAGAACTTCATGGAATGCACAACTAACTCCCTCTGAATAGCATATCATCCTAGATGATGAAATCCAACCATTTCATCCTGTCTAGAGTAACAGGTTCTGTAGAAGCTTTCCAAGCTTCACCAAAATCAAGATCCTCTGGATACAAATTCTTGAGTTCCTTGAACCCAACCACTTCAATCTGCATTTCTGTTAGCAATAGTTTCCTTCTGCTAAGAGCATCTGCAACCCTATTAGACTTTCCACTCATGTGTTTCAAAACAAATGTATAACTCTGTAAAAACTCAACCCATTTCAAATGTCTTTGATTCAATTTTCCTTGACTATTCAAATATTGCAAAGCTTGATGATCAGTATACAAAACAAACTCCTTAGGAAGTAGATAATGTCTCCACTTCTTTAATTCTTGAACTATAGCATAAAATTCTTGATCATAAACAGAATATTTCTTCTTGGCATCATTTAATTTCTCACTGAAATAAGCAACAGGTTTACCTTCTTGGCTCATAACAGCTCCTATTGCAGTACCACTAGCATCACAATCTACTTGAAACACCTTATTAAAATCTGGAAGTGCTAAAATAGGTTGTTCTGTAACTTTTTGTTTCAACAATTGAAAACTCTTTTCTACCCCATTAGTCCACTTAAACTCTTTTCTATCCCCTCTCATTGTTTCAGTCAAGGGTCCACAAATACTGCTAAAATTTCTGATAAACTTTCTGTAAAAGCTAGCTAGACCATGAAAAGATCTTACCTCAGTAGTACTCCTTGGAGTAGGCCATTCAAGGTTAGCCTGTACCTTCTCTAGGTCCATTTTTAGACCTTCTCCTGAAACTACAAACCCCAAATACACCAATTCTTTCTTCACAAAACTGCACTTCTTCAAATTAATCAACAATTTCTCTTCTCTCAACTTCTCAAATACCATACAAATATGCATCATATGCTCATCCAATGTCTTACTAAAAATCAAAATATCATCTAGGTAAACAATGACAAACTTACCTAGAAATTCTTTCAGAACCTCATTCATGAGCCGCATGAAAGTGCTCGATGCATTGGTTAGCCCAAAAGGCATGACTAACCACTCATATAGTCCTTCCTTTGTCTTGAAGGCAGTCTTCCATTCATCTCCTTCTCTGATCCGAATCTAATGATATCCACTCTTCAGATCTATCTTTGAGAAATACACAGCTGCACACAAACAGTCTATAATATCATCCATTCGTGGCAATGGAAACCTGTACTTGATTGTGATCTTGTTTATTGCCCTAGAATCTATACACATCCTCCATTCTCTATTCTTCTTTGGTGCTAATAACGCTGGAACAGCACAGGGACTCAGACTCTCACGGATCAATCCTTTTTGTAACAGTTCATGTACTTGTCTATTCAACTCCTCACTTTCTGCAGGTGTCATTCTCTGTGCTGCCTTATTCGGAAAACTCGCTCCTAGGATCAAGTCCATCTGATGACTGATCTTTCTGACTGGTGGTAATCCATCAGGCATGTTATCGGATACAATATCTTGAAACTCATTCAACAAATCTGCAACTTTTACAGGAACATCTTCTACTTCCTCTTTACCAGCTTTTGGAATTAAAGAAAAACATACATGCTCATGCCTCATACCATCTAGGAAATTTTTTCTATCAACAAAAGTTATCCTTGCATTACCACATACCTTTTATTCAGTCTCCTTCAATGGTTTTAGCTTATGTCGCACTCCCTCCTTTGTCAGGTAATAGGTATTCACATGACCATCATGTACAACACATCTGTCAAACTGCCATGGTCTACCTAACAACATATGACATGCATCCATAGATATGATATCACACAATACCTCATCTTGGTATCCGCCAATCTTGAACTTCACCAGGCATTGTTCATTGACCATGACTTTGTGGTCATCCTGTACCCAGGCAATCCGATATGGATGTGGGTGTTTCTATCTCTTGAGCTTCAACTTTGTCACCATCTTTTCTGACACTAAATTATCAGTGCTTCCACTATCGATAATCACATCACAACATTTACCTTCACACTTGCATCTGGTGCGAAATAGGCTCCTCCTTTGCTCAGGTTCATTCTCACCACTCAACAAAACTCTTCTGTTAATCAACGTTTCTCCTCTTTCAGCATCTTCAGAATTTGATGATCTGGCATCTTCATCTACATGTGCAACTCTGGCCTGGCCTTCATTTCTCCTGTCTATTCTGTCTTGGCGCTGAGGACATTCAAATTCCCTATGACCTTCTTCTCCACAGTGAAAACATGTTCCACGGAAGCCACCTCTTCCAGATCCTTGTCCTCTTCCTCTTCCTCTCTGATCTCTATTATTCTGATCCTGTAAGTGATTGAAATTATTTTCTCACTGATTCTGACTACTACTGGCCTCATCCTTCTTTTTCGGATCTTCATTTCAACCGCCATATGACCGTCCACTAGATCGTCCACCGTGACCTCTTCCATTTTGTCTGCTCTCAAACTTTTTGTTCATCTTTTCCTCTACTTTTAGGGAAAACTGGTATGCCTCTTCAATACTATTCATTCGAACCAGATTCAGCTCCTCCTGAATGCTTGGCCTTAACCCATTAAGGTATCAAGCAACTTTCTCCTTATCAACTTCTGCATGGCCTGTTCTAATGAGAAGTCGATAGAACTCCTTTGTATACTCCTGAATAGATCTTCCTGCTTGCTTCAAACTCTGCATTTTCTTCAGTAGGTCAAGCTCATAATCAACAGGAATGAACTGTCGCTTCAATTTATCCACCATCCGATCCCATCTCGTAATTTTCTCCTTTCCCCTTTTATTTCGCTCTAACTGAATCTCTTGCCACCATATCTTCGTATGACCTTTCAGTCTGGCCTTCGCAAATTTGACCCTATCAGGATCCCCAACATCTTCATACTCAAAATATTCTTCACATTCATTGATCTAGTGGATCAATTCTTCTGGATTAAGATTTCCAAAAAATGTAGGAACCTCAATCTTAGATCTTTTCCCAATCTTAGAAATGGCCTGAAAAAGTCTTTCTTCCTCCTGGTTCACAATTTCAATTTCTCCTTCTTGATATTTTTCTTCAGCTTCATCCTCACTTTCATCTCTAACATTAAGATTCATTCCTCTACGAATCTCTTCTTGCAATGCTTGCACTTGTCTCTGCAGTGCCCTAACCTTAGGTGTTACAACACCAGCTCTTCCGCCACGTTCCCTTCGTGGAGACATTTTTGCGATGCGCGCTGAAACCCTAACCACGGTCCTGGTGCAAACTACCTCACAGTCGGTGATCTACTTACACACTCAAGAACTCCTGCTCTGATACCACTTGGTGAAAGGTGCTCCCCTTAATACCACAAACATATAACAGAAATAGAGAAACAACAACAATATGCAAGAATAGAAAATTGGCTTCTTATTATCTCCACAAATGTGGAATTACAAACTTTCAGAATTAAAATATGCAAAGCCACATGGGCATTCCCTTACAATATTCTATAAGACAAGGCCTCGAACTATTACCCATATCTACTACCCAGAACTATTCTGAACTGCCTAAGACAATAATACAGCCTTCCTTATATAGGCAATTTTCCATCGCGTGGGAAGGTTCCAGAATTTTAGCCAATAAGACCGACCAAACTTAGAATTTTTTTATTTTACATTTTATTACATCATAGTTGGCTCAAGATAACCTTTGAAACCCGAACAAAAATTTTGAAGAAAATTATTTTCTGCCATTTCAGGTGGCCCAGCTTCCGAAGACCATAAGTCATCACCAGTTGACCCGATCGGCTATTATAACCCCATTTCAGAAATGTCACAAAGCACTCTACAGGCTTGACTAGCGGAAGCGCCTGTCACCCAAATTTTTGACCTCATTCGGGGCCTCTAAAGCCTTCAAAACTGAGTTCAAAGTTTCTGTACCCTACTGTCAATACCAAAAATCTTCAATATCTACCAATATACACTTCATCTGGCAATGAAACTTTACTGGCAAACTTATATGACCAAAATGAATCTCCAAGAAAGAAATCAGATCATTCTGAGCACATATGAAAATTACCAAAAATAGTAACTTTCTATAAATAGCAGCTCTACACAAAATAGCCCTTATTGAATATAAAAATAGAAATTTTTTTTTTTTTGGGTGATGCAAGATTGCTCTTACACCTAGGATGCTCCTGCATCAGACACCTAGGGTAATTTGAGAAGTGACCCTGTCACGACTTAGGTGTGCAGATGAAAACCAAGACGGCTAACCTCCTCCTTTGTCAGCCATAATGAATCTTCAACAGGTCATCCTTTCCACCTGACCAGATATTCTTCATATATCCTATTCCTTGTGCTTCTGCCAACACGACTGTCCAGTATATCTTCGATCTCCTTTGCTCAGGTTCATTCTCACCACTCAACAGAACTCTTCTGTTAATCAATGTTTCTCCTTTTTCAGCATCTTCAGAATTTGATGATCTGGCATCTTCATCTACATGTGCAACTCTGGCCTGACCTTTATTTCTCCTGTCTATTCTATCTTGGCGCTGAGGACATTCAAATGCTCTATGACCTTCTTCTCCACAGTGAAAACATGTTCCACGGAAGCCACCTCTTCCAGATCCTTGTCCTCTTCCTCTTCCTCTTCCTCTCTGATCTCTATTATTCTGATCTTGGAAGCGATTGGAATTATTTCTTCGCTGATTCTGACTACTACTGGCCTCATCCTTCTTTTTCAGATCTTCATTTCGGTCACCATATGACCGTCCACCAGATCGTCCACCGTGACCTCTTCCGTTTTATCTGCTCTCAAACTTCTTGTTCAGCTTTTCCTCTACTTTTAGGGAAAACTGGTATGCCTCTTCAATACTATTCATTCGAACCAGATTCAGCTCCTCCTGAATGCTTGGCCTTAACCCATTAAGGTATCAAGCAACTTTCTCCTTATCAACTTCTGCATGGCCTGTTCTGATGAGAAGTCGATAGAACTCCTTTGTATACTCCTGAACAGATCTTCCTGCTTGCTTCAAACTCTGCATTTTCTTTAGTAGGTCAAGCTCATAATCAACAGGAATGAATTGTTGCTTCAATTTATCCACCATCCGATCCCATCTCGTGATTTTCTCCTTTCCCCTTCTATTTCACTCTAACTGAATCTCTTGCCACCATATCTTCGCATGACCTTTCAGTCTGGCCTTCACAAATTTGACCCTATCAGGATCCTCAACATCTTCATACTCAAAATATTCCTCACATTCATTGATCCAGTCGATCAATTCTTCTGGGTTAAGATTTCCAAAAAATGTAGGAACCTCAATCTTAGGTCTTTTCCCAATCTTAGAAATGGCCTGAAAAAGTCTTTCTTCCTCCTGGTTCACAATTTTGACTTCTCCTTCTTGATATTCTTCTTCAGCTTCATCCTCGCTTTCATCTCTGACATTAAGATTCATTCCTCTATGAATCTCTTCTTGCAATGCTCGCACTTGTCTCTGCAGTGCCCTAACCTCATGTGTTACAACACTAGCTCTTCCACCAGGTTCCCTTCGTGGAGGCATTTTTGTGATGCGCACTGAAACCCTAACCACGGTCTTGGTGCAAACTGCCTCACAGTCGACAATCTGTTTACACACTCAGGAACTCTTGCTCTGATACCACTTGGTGAAGGGTGCTCCCTTTAATACCACAAACACATAACAGAAATAGAAAAACAACAACAATATGCAAGAACAGAAAATTGGCTTCTTATTATCTCCACAAATGTGGAATTACAAACTTTTAGAATTACAATATGCAAAGCCACATGGGCATTCCCTTACAATATTCTGTAGGACAAGGCCTCGAACTATTACCCAGATCTACTAACCAGAACTATTGTGAACTGCCTAAGACAATAATACAACTTTCCTTATATAGGCAATTTTCCACCGCCTGGGAAGGTTCCAAAATTTTAGCCAATAAGGCCGACCAAACTTAAAATTATTTTATTTTACATTTTATTACATCATAGTCAGCTCAAGATAACCTTTGAAACCCAAACAGAAATTTTGAAGAAAATTATTTTTCGCCATTTCAGGTGGCCCAACTTCCGAAGACCATAAGTCATCACCAGTTGACCCGATCGACTATTATAACCCCATTTCGAAAATGCCACGAAGCACTCTACAAGCTTGACTGGCACAAGTGCTTGTCACCCAAATTTTTGACTTTATCCGGGGCCTCTAAAGCCTTCAAAACTGAGTTCAAAGTTTTTGTACCCTACTGCCAATACCGAAAATTTTCAATATCTTCCAATATACACTTGATCTGGCAATGAAACTTTACTAGCAGACTTATATGACCAAAATGAACCTCCAAAAAAAAAATCAGATCATTCTGAGCACATACAAAAATTATCAAAAATAGTAACTTTCCATAAATAGTAGCTCTGCACAAAATAGACCTTATTGAATATAAAAATAGAAATTTTTTTTTTTTTGGTGATGCAAGATTGCTCTTACACCCAGGATGCTCCTGCATCATCTTTTCATAGCCATCATGTGTATTTCCTTAGGATTGGCAGAGAATCTTGCCACAATCCCAACAGCTAGTGCAATATCTGGTCTACTATGTACAACATACTACAATTTTTCAATCATGGATCTGTACAAAATCTGATTCACTTCTGCAGCATCATCATTCTTAGATAACTTTTGTCCAGTAACCATAGGAGTTCCCACTGGTTTAGCATCTTTCATCCCAAAAGTTTTTAATATTTCATTAACATACTTAGACTATGTAATAAAAATTTCATTCTTCCTCTGATATACTTGTAAACCAACAAAGAATTTGATCTCACCAAACATACTCATTTCAAATTTAGTTTGCATTTCATTTGAAAATCTTTTACATAATGCATCTTGTCCACCAAAAATAATGTCATCCACAAAAATATTTTCTAACAGGATACCTTTACCTTCTACATCTTTCATGTACAGATTACTTGTGTCATTTGTTTTTAAAAATCCAATCTGTATCAAGTAGTTGTGCAACCTCTCATACCATGCTCTGGGAGCTTGCTTCAATCCATATAATGCTTTGTTTAGTTTGCACACCATATGTCTTATGTTTGGATCAATAAACCCTTCTGGTTGTTCTATGTAAACTTCTTCTTCTAGTATACCATTAAAAAATGCAGACTTGACATCCATTTGATATACCTTGAAATCTTTATAAGTAGCATATGCAAGAAAATTTCTTACTCCTTCCAATCTAGCTACAAGGGAAAATGTCTCCCCATAATCTATTCCTTCTTCTTATGTGTAGCCTTTGCATACCAATCTAGCTTTGTTCCTAGTGATTTCACCATTTTCATTCATCTTATTTCAAAACACCCACTTTGTTCTTATAACATTTTTGTTTTCAGGTCTCAACACCAGAGTCCAAGTATCATTCTTCTCAATCTGGTCAATCTCTTCATTCATTGCTTGTATCCAATCTTCATTCTCCAATGCCTCTCTAGTCGACTTGGGTTCAAATTCACACAGTAGGCATGTTGGATCCTTAGTCTTACTTCTGGTCTGAATTCTAGTATTTTTGTTTCCAATTATCTGTTCAGGCTTGTGATGTCTTCTTACATATTTTGCCAAAATAGGTTCAGCTCCTCTCTCCTCTATTTCATCATGTTCCTCAATAAGATTTTCAGATTCAACTTATGAATGCTTGGCAACCTCTTCCTAATACTCAGCATCATTTTCTTGTAGCTTGACATGTTCTTGTTCTCTCTCGGCATTGTTTTCTTGATGCTCGGTAGCATCTGTCTGTCGTTCGACATTGCTTACCCGAGACTCAACATTATGTGCAAATATGTTACTTGCCTCTTCTTCTTCCTCAATGTACATAAAAGATCTGTAATCTTTTGGTTCTCTTTTTCTATCAGCTTCATTTCTTTTTGCATACTCATCAATTTTGACATTCACACTTTCCACAATTTTGTTAGTGTTAGAGTTCAAACACTTATAAGCTTTACTTTTTGTGGAGTACCCTAGGAATATGCCTTCATCACTCTTAGCATCAAAATTTACATTCCTAGTTTCTTTTAACATATAGCACTTACTTCCAAAGATTCTAAAGTATTTAACATTCAGTGCATGCCCATGCCATAATTCATAGGGTGTCAAATTTGTACCTTTCTTTGATCTGTACCTGGTTAAGAGTGTAGACAACAGTGCTTATAACTTCTTTTCAATATTTCTATGCCACATTCTTTTCAATCAACAATGTCCTTGCACAATCCAAGATAGATCTATTTCTCCTTTTTGCTATACCATTCTATGGAGGTGTTCTAGGTGCAGACATCTGTCTTTTAATTCCTCTATCATTGAAAAATAAATTAAATTCATTTGATGTAAATTATCCACCTCGGTCAGATCTAAGAGATTTTAGGTTCCTACCTGTCTCCTTCTCAACCTTAGCCAAATACCACTTAAAGAATTGAAAAGATTCAAATTTTTCTTTTAGAAACATCACATGCATCATCCTAGTATGATCATCAACAAATAAGATAAAGTATCTAGCACCACAGTAACTTTGTACACCCATAGGTCCACAAAGGTCAATATGAACCAAATCTAAAATGTTTTCAGAAGTAAAGGATTTTCTCTTAAAACTTGACTTTGTCATTTTTCCTAACTAGCATTCCTTGCACATCACATTCTCAAGTTTCTTCAATCTAGGTAGACCTCTTACCTTTTTCTTCTTACTTATCTCTACCAGATTGTCAAAGTTAACATGACATAAGCTTTTATGCCATAACCAAATATCATCAAGTTGTGCAATTAAACATGTTTCTTCAGATAGGTCAAGATAGAACAAATTATCTCTAGTCTGATCTCCACTTCCAATTAGTTCTCCAGTAGCATTAAATATTTTAGCTTGCTTGTGATGAAATTCCACTTGGTAACCAGTTTTGTTAAGCTGAGCAACACTTAACAAATTATAATTAAGACCTTCAACCCAATATGCATTTTCAAAAGATATCTTATCAGTTAGTTTAATCAAACCTTTTCCTCTAATAGGACATGGTGCATCATTACCAAATTTTACACTTTTACCTCTGTAATGATGTAGGGTCTCAAACTTATTTTTGTCACCAGTCATGTGATATGAACAACCACTGTCAATAATCCATTTATCATTCTTGTTCACATAGGATATCAAAGCAGTTTTCTCATCCTCATCAGATTCATCTTTCATTGCAACATAGACTGCCTCAATTTCAAAATCATCACTATTAGTGTCAGTTTTCTTTTCAGCAATGTAACAAGATTACTTACCTTTTCCTTTGTAGTCTTTGTTCCATTGGTAGCTTCTGTCATCTCTTTTATCTTTTTGTTTTCTTTATCTTTCATCATCTTTATCCTTCCTGTCAAGACATCTAGCAGCTATATGACCAACTTTATTACATGCAAAACATATAATAGGGAGTTTACCTTTATACTTTCATTTTCCCCTTCTCAGTCTTCTAGCCATAAGAGCTTCTAGATCTTCTAGATCTTCATCAGATGTGTCACTGTCACTTTCACTTTCACTTTCACTTTTACTGATGCATCTTTCTTTTTTTTTCTTTGGCTTGTTCAGAACTAGTTGTGACTTGAAAGAAGATTCAACATTTCCAATGCTTCCAATAGTGAAATTATCATAGTTAGAGAGTTCAAAAGCAATCAGCTTACCAACCAAACTTTCCAAAGTAAGCACATTAGCAGAGTTACATCTAGATTCTTGAATAGCTGAGATCTTAATAGCATATATAGGATGCAGGGTTCTTAGTACTTTCCCAATTATAGTTTCATCATCAATAGCCGCATTTGCTCCTCTAATAGCATTCACAACTTATTTTATTCTACCACAATATTGTGCAATGTTTTCACCTTCTTGCATTCTCATTTTATCAAACTTACCTCTAAGACTCTCGGCCTTTGCTTTTAGTACATTTAAGTCACTACCATAGTGTTAGTCCATTTTTCAATCATAGCAAAATCCTATGAAAATGGCCTCTTCCCTGCAAATGTTTTTGTAAAAGTGTCATGCCCTGTGTTCTTCATGTTGTCACCAAGCTCTAGTCCAAATCACACGTGCTGAATCGCAAAATCCAGAAAGTTATTCAAGTTTTAAAGTTTGCAGGAAACAATTTTAGAATCTACCACAGTGTCGAAAACTCACAGTTTTTTTGAAAATTCATGATGTTTTTGGTCTGTGTGAAAACCTTCATTGTTTTCTACCTTATGCCTTCCCGCTTTTGTGCACTTGTCTTCTGGCATCAAAAACTCTATGTGTTTTCAGTCTTTCGCTATGTCAAAAACTTTGTGTGTTTTCGACCTCACATTTCTTTCCTCTTGCCAGCACTCCTTGTTTGTCCTATTTGCATAGCTGCGACCTATTGGTGGGCCCAAGTTTTAGAAAGTTTTAAATTCATTAGTTTTCGCATGATCGCATGTCAGAGATTTTTGACATGCGACCATGCGATCAACTATTTCTTGTGTGGGGCCCAGTCCTTGCTCGGTTGTGTCACCGATTCTCCAAATCTTCTGGTGGTTGCATCTTTTATTTGGAGATCATGCGACTATGTGGTCGCGTAATCTCTTCATGTTTGGCAGTTATCGGCTAGCATCTAACGACCTGGGGGGCAGTTTTTCACGTAATCTCTGAATGCTTGGCAGTCATATGGCCTTGTCGCATGATCGCAAGGGCCAGTTCCGTGGCTTGTGATCATGCGACAAGTTTCCTTCCTTGCACGTGGGGCCCATTGGTGGGATGGCAGTGGTCCCGCTGGTGGTCATCTGGCAACCTTTGGTTGGCTGTCGCATGATCGCATAGCCTAGTTTTTGGCTATGTGATCATGCGACTGGTTGACATGTGTCCGCGGTAGTGAAGTGACATTTCGTCGGTGGGCCCGAGAGGTTCAGAGGGGAGGATGACATGGCAAATCTAGTGGTTGGCGCATGATCTCATGGGAGGTGTTAGACCCATGCGATCATTAACCCATCATTCAATTTTGAAGGCTTATTTACAAGTTAGTCCTGTGGTAGAGATGACTCGGCAGTTGCAGCGAGTGGTGGTATGACATGTGGTGTATGGCAGGCCCAGGTCTAAAGCATGGTAGTTGTTAGCAAGGCCGGGACATAATGTTAACAGTTTGTCGCATGTTCGCATTAGCCAGTTTCATACTATGCGAACATGCGACTAACCGCCAAACTTAGAGGTAGAGTTCAAAACCAAGGGGTGGGTCTGTGTGTCGGGTCTTATCGACGTGTCTTCTTCTCATTGGTTGGCTGCATCGATGATGTGGTTTTTCTCAATGGGGCCCGTGTCTTCAGTGCCCAAGCGTGCTTGACATCCGGTGGTGAATGCTAGCAGTTAGTCGCATGTTCGCATAGCCTTTTTCAAGGCTATGCGATCATGCAACTGATGATTTGCATTAACTCTCAGCATCGGCAGTTATGCGGTAGGGTAAAGGTTTGCAGCTTGTCGTATGTTTGCATAGCCCTTCTCCTAGCTATGTGATCATGTGAAAACTGTTATGCATTGCCGTTGCGGAGTTAAGGTGGGTCCACGGTGCCAGTGGTGCTGACTTGTTGGATTCTAATTGGTTGTCGACCGGTGAGCCGTTGGCGCTCAATTTCACATATGATTGCAGGGTTTTTTGCGGAGGATTTCTTGTGACTTGGAGGTACCAAAATTGAATGCTTTAGTGGATGATTTCGACTACTTTGGTGGTGCTTGCATGCTGCGGCTTGATCCCTATCTTGTCTGTGTTAACTCCTCGGTGGGGTTAGGTGGATTTGAATTTTGAGTTTGAAATGATCATTGTGCTTGCATTGTAACCCTGGTATAAAGGGATTTTTGTGATCATTTTTTATTATTGGGAGTTAGGTTTTCAAACTTTTCTGGTTGTGAGTCTTCTGCCCAGTCTGAACTGTAATGACCTATTTTGGTATATTTTGACAACAGAAAGAAAATTGTAGGTCTAAGTTGTAGTTTGCAAGCATGGTTCCTTTGGATTAATTGTATACACTTGAGGATTCTTCATACTTAATACAGGCACATGATTCTTATCTCTCCCTTGTGTCAACGTAGATGAATTTTGAACTTTCTAGTTCATTGCATAACAATTTATGTACAGGTCTTCATTCTTGAGTTCTAATCCAGGATTAGATTAAATGATGCTCCAGATGGGACATAGATTTATCTCTTGTCTATGTAGGGATATTTTGTAAGTAGTAAAGGAGATTGTAAATGTGTTTATGGCTTTGAATCTTAGATATATTCTGGTGTGTGTGTGCAGTCTATCTAAGAAACCTTGCCCAATGGATGAGGCACTGGCCTAGATAAGTATTTCCTTGTTGACATGTCCTGATTGAGGTTGTTATGATTCAAACACATGAAATTAAGAATCATTTTTAAGTTTTCAGTATTTGGTTGTGTAAGGATCCACCCCATAGTAATGGAGAGTCAATGAATGTGTGGTTATCATTTAGTACTTTCTTACTATCCTTTCATCTATTATTCAAACCCAGTCTTTGGTGTGTGAAGTATAATTTATACTAGGTTAGGTGGACCCCCCTTAGTTTTCCAGAGCCAGAAGGAGAAGAGGGCAGTCTTGTCCCTATAGTTGGTCTAGTTACCCTAAGACCTCATAACATTTTAGAGTTAACCATTCCTAAAATCTATCTGAGGGTATATTGGCAGCCTAAAGAGCATAAGCGTCATTTTGGACACCAACAAGATGGTGACTCTATTGGGGAGGCCATTAAAAAGAGTCAAATACAAAAACAAAGCATTTGCTAAAATTTTCTCACCTAGTTGTGAGTGGCGGCTCTGATTTTTCTCTGTTTGATCAGTGCACTCCCTGATAAACAGTGTGTATACCTGGTGTAGTTTTGTGTTGGTTGGAAGAAGAAACAATGAATTATTTTCCTCTCAAGGAGGTGGCGACTCTACATGACAAAGTTATCTGATGGAGCTGCAAGGTGAGCTCTAGATCTGCCCTGATTCTAGTAAACAAAGTCTTCTGCTACAAAACTCTCAAGTATTTCTCAAGAGTTGAAATGTTTCCTTATTAAGTGGTCAAGCACAATAAAAAGGAATAAGGTGTGAGTAGAGGTTTGCATGCTTCAAGTTTTCAGTTGTAATTTTATGGAAGTATTACTTTAATAAGTTGTAATGGGTAAGCTTGAGGATGAGCTTGCATTATTAGACCAAGGCATCTAGAGGGATTGCATAAAATTGATAAGATTGAAGGTGGGATGCAGACAGGATCTATCCATATCTCTTTTTTATGATATATTTTGTGGTGCATATGATGAACTTCCAGATGACATTGAGTTTCCTGAATCTGAATTCATTGGTTTATTCCTGGAGCTTTATTTTTTTCAGTCAACCAGTTAGTCAGATGCTTTGTGGGAGGAGTATTATGGATGTATAAGGGATTGGGTATTTAGTGATGATAGTCTTGAGCCTGAGGATGCACTTGGGGTTTTGCTCTTTGGTACTAATATTGAGAATGATGGAAGTTATGAAGGAGATGTGTCAAGTGATGACACTCTTTCCTGCAATCATGAGAGTGATGCTCTTTCTCAATATAGGGCAGAAGATTTGTGCAGTCAGTCAGATGAAGAAGAGGATTGGATGAATGAAGATGTTGCTGATGACTGCTTATCAGAGGAAGGTGATGCTAGGGATAGCTGTTCACTTCATAGTGAATAAATTTTAGATCTCCTGTCTTGTGAATATCTAGGGTATGCAGGGAGGGATGACTTTGAGTTCCTACATCCAACACACATTGATTTTGACCGAAAGCATGAGTCAATAGGGTTTGACTTTGACATGTGTGCCTTTGATTCTTTTACTACTCCCTGATTAGTACATGAAAACTAGGTACAACATGATGATGAAGTCATCAACATTTGTTCAGCTTCAAGTAATGCAGATATCCCTAATGTATGTATTGATGTTTTCCCTCCCACCCACCAGCAATTTTTGGGTTTGTCAAATGTTGACAAGATGTTGGATGCTCATATTTTTGATGATTCATGTTCATCAGAGTTCTCCTCTTGTAGTTACTTTGCAGAAGAAGAGGTTGAAGGCCATGACAGTGTGTTGTCCTATTATGAAGATTGTTGTAGTGAACAAGTTTCTTGTTCATACTCTTTTCCTCCGTTTGCCAAATATGATAGTGAAGAAAACCTTCACTTTGTTCATGATCCATCAGATGAGGATGTCATGGTTGAACCAAGTTGCTTAGTGGTTGAAGAAATACATGAAGGTAAACCAGAGGATTCAAGTCCTTTTCAGCCAGGTAACTCTGATGTAATGCATGATGCTCAGTATGTTTCATTTTCTGATGCATTACTAGATCACATTTTTGTTTCCAGTCATCAGGAAGCATTAGATGATGTCCCATACTTCTTGGAGTATGAAGATAGTCATGATTGGAAGAACATGGGTAGTGACTAGCATAGTTTCATTCTTCAGCCCATGGTTATTCACATACGTTTGCAGTAGAATGGTAAAAAAAATTTTAGACTTGGGGTTACATATGTGGATGAAAACCAAATTTTTGATGCAGGAGGGTCTATGATTTTCTTTTGGTGGCCTAGGGCCATCAAGTAAACTTGTAAAGTTGTAAATCTTGTAAATTTTTGTGAATAGTTTCCCTCTCCTGCTTGTTCCCTATGTTTTTTAAGGTCTATGTGTTTTTCCAGTAGGTGGTCTACTTCTTCCCAGAGATCTGAGGTCCTCATTGTATCTATAAGAGATACATGTCCCCAACTAGAGCCATTGTTAGTCCATTTTCCAATCATAGAAAAATCTTATGAAAATGGCCTCTTCCCTACAAATGTTTTTGTAAAAGTGTCATGCCCTGTGTTCTTCATGTTGTCACCAAGCTCTAGTCCAAATCACACGTGCTGAATCGCAAAAACCAAAAAGTTATTCAGGTTTTAAGGTCTGCAGGAAATAGTTTCAGAATCTGCCACAGTGTCAAAAACCCACAGT
This sequence comes from Chamaecyparis obtusa, assembly GCA_027943335.1. Lineage (NCBI taxonomy): Eukaryota > Viridiplantae > Streptophyta > Pinopsida > Cupressales > Cupressaceae > Chamaecyparis > Chamaecyparis obtusa. The sequence goes on from BSBK01004255.1 coordinate 204,559, forward strand.
GTTTTTGAAAATCCATGATGTTTTCAGTCTGTGTGAAAATCTTCATTGTTTTCTACCTTATGCCTTCCTACTTTTGTGCACTTTTCTTCTGGCATCGAAAACTCTATGTTTTCAGTCTTTCGCTGTGTCAAAAATTTTGTGTATTTTCAACCTCACATTTCTTTCCTCTTGCCAGCACTCCTTATTTGTCCTATCTGCCTAGCTCCAACCTGTTGGTGGGCCCAAGTTTTAGAAATTTTTAAATTCATTAGTTTTCGCATGATTGCATGTCAGAGATTTCTGACATGCGACCATGCGATCAGCTATTTCTTGTGTGGGGCCCAGTCCTTGCTCGGTTGTGTCACCGATTCTACAAATCTTCTGGCGGTTGCATCTTTTATTCAGAGATCATGCGACTGTGTGGTCGTGTAATCTCTTCATTTTGGTGGTTATCAGCTAGCATCTAATGACCTGGCAGGTAGTTTGTTGTGTAATCTCTGAATGCTTGGCAGTCATATGGCCTTGTCGCATGATCGCAAGGGCCAATTCCGTGGCTTGCGATCATGCGACAAGTTTCCTTCCTTGTGCATGGGGCCCGTTGGTGGGATGGAAGTGGTCCCACTGGTGGTCATGTGGCGGCCTTTGGTTGGCTATCGCATGATCACATAGCTCAATTTCTGGCTATGCAATCATGCAACTGGTTGACATGTGTCCATGGTAGTGAAGTGGCATTTCGTCGGTGGGCCTGAGAGATTCAGAGGGGAGGATGGTGTGGCAAATCTAGTGGTTGGTGCATGATCTCATGGGAGGTGTTAGACTCATGTGATCATGCGCCCGCCATTCAATTTTGAAGGCTTATTTGCGAGTGGGTCCTATGGTAGAGATGACTCGGCAGTTGCAGTGAGTGGTGGTATGACATGTGGCGTATGGCAGGCCCAGGTCTAAGGCATGGCAATTGTTAGCAGGGCTGAGACATAATGTTAATGGTTTGTCGCATGTTCGCATGAGCCAGTTTCATGCTATGCGAACATGTGACTAACCGCTGAACTTAGCGGCAGAGTTCAAAACCAAGGGGTGGGTCTATGTGTCGGGTCTTACCAACGTGTCTTCTTCTCATTGGTTGGCTGCATCGGTGATGTGGTTTTTCTTAGTGGGGCCCGTGTCTTCAGTGCCCGAGTGTGTTTAACATCTGGTGGTGAATGCTAGTGGTTAGCCATGTGCTCACATAGCCTCTTTCAAGGCTATGTGATCATGCGACTGATGATTTTCATTAACTTTTGGCATCAAAGATTATGCGGTAGGGTAAAGGTTTGTAGCTTGTCGCATGTTCACATAGCACTTCTCCTAGCTATGCGATTATGCGACAATTGTTATGCGTCACCATTGTGGAGTTAAGGTGGGTCCATAGTGCCAGTGGTGCTGAAGTGTTGGATTCTAATTGGTTGTCGACCGACTAGCCATTCGCAACCGATTTCACATATGATTGTAGGGTTTTTTGCTGAGGATTTCCTGTGACCTGGAGGTACCAAAATTGAATACTTTAGTGGTTGATTTCAATTGGTTTGGTGGTGCTTGCATGCTGCGGTTTGATCCCTGTCTTGTCTGTGTTAACTCCTCGGTGGGGTTAGGTGGATTTGAATTTTGAGTTTGAAATGATCATTGTGCTTGCATTGTAACCCTGGTATAAAGGGATTTTTGTGATCATTTTTTATTATTGGGAGTTAGGTTTTCAAACTTTTCTGGTTGTGAGTCTTCTGCCCAGTCTGAATTGTAATGACCTATTTTGGTATATTTTGACAATAGAAATAAAATTGCAGATCTAAGCTATAGTTTGCAAGCATGGTTCCTTTGGATTGATTGTATACACTTGAGGATTCTTCATACTTAATACAGGCACATGATTCTTATCTCTCCCTTGTGTCAACGTAGATAAATTTTGAACTTTCTAGTTCATTGCATAACAATTTATGTATAGGTCTTCATTCTTGAGTTCTAATCTAGGATTAGATTAAATGATGCTCCAGATGGGACATAGATTTATCTCTTGTTTATGTAGGGATATTCTGTAAGTAGTAAAAGAGATTATAAATGTGTTTATGGCTTTGAATCTTAGATATATTCTGGTGTGTGTGTGCAGTCTGTTTAAGAAACCTTGCCCAATGGATGAGGCACTGGCCTAGATAAGCATTTCCTTGTTGACATGTCCTGATTGAGGTTGTTATGATTCAAACACATAAAATTAAGAACCATCCTTAAGTTTTAAGTATTTAGTTGTGTAAGGTTCCACCCCATAGTAATAGAGAGTCAATGAATGTGTGGTTATCATTTAGTACTTTCTTACTATCCTTTCATCTATTATTCAAACCTAGTCTTTGGTGTGTGAAGTATAATTTATACTGGGTTAGGTGCACCCACCTTGGTTTTGCAGAGCCAAAAGCAGAAGAGGGCAGTCTTGTCCCTATAGTTGGTCCAGTTACCCTAAGACCTCATAACATTTTGGAGTTAACCATTCCTAAAATCTATCTAAGGGTATATTGGCAGCCCAAAGAGCATAAGCGTCATTTTGGACACCAACAAGATGGCGACTCTGCTGGGGAGGCCATTGGAAAGAATCAAATACAAAAACAAAGCGTTTGCTAAAATTTTCTCACCTAGTTGTGAGTGGCGGCTCTGATTTTTCTCTATTTGATCAGTGCACTCTCTGATAAATAGTGTGTATACCTGGTGTAGTTTTGTGTTGGTTGGAAGAAGAAACAATGAATTATTTTCCTCTCAAGGAGGTGGCGACTCTACATGACAAAGTTATCTGATGGAGCTGCAAGGTGAGCTCTAGATCTGCCCTGCTTCCAGTCAACAAAGTCTTCTGCTACAAAACTCTCAGGTATTTCTCAAGAGTTGAAATGTTTCCTTATTAAGTGGTCAAGCACAATAAAAAGGAATAAGGTGTGGGTAGAGGTTTGCATGCTTCAAGTTTTCAGTTGTAATTTTATGGAAGTATTGCATTAATAAGTTGTAATGGGTAAGCTTGAGGATGAGCTTGCATTATTAGACCAAGGCATCTAGTGGGATTGCATAAAATTGATAAGATTGAAGGTGGGATGCAGATAGGATCTATCCATATCTCTTTTTTATGATAGATTTTGTGGTACATATGATGAACTTCCAGATGATGTTGAGTTTCCTGAATCTGAACTCATTGGTTTATTCCTGGAGCTTTGTTTTCCTAAGTCAACTAGTTGGTCAGATGCTTTGTGGGAGGAGTATTATGGATGTATCAAGGATTGGGTACTTAGTGATGATAGTCTTGAGCCTAAGGATGCACTTGGGGTTTTTCTCTTTGGTACTAATATTGAGAATGATGGAAGTTATGAAGGAGATGTGTCAAGTGATGACACTCTTTCCTGCAATCATGAGAGTGATGCTCTTTCTCAATATGGGATAGAAGATTTGTGCAGTCAGTCAGATGAAGAAGAGGATTGGATGAATGAAGATGTTGCTGATGACTGCTTATCAGAGGAAGGTGATGCTAGGGACAGTTGTTCACTTCATAGTGAACAAATTTTAGATCTCCTGTCTTGTGAATATCTCAGGTATGCAAGGAGGGATGACTCTGAGTTCCTACATCCAACACACATTGATTTTGACTGAGAGCATGAGTCAATAGAGTTTGACTTTGACATGCGTGTCTTTGAATCTTTTACTACTCCCACATTATTAGATGGAAGCCAGGTACAACATGATGATGAAGTCATCAGTATTTGTTCAGGTTCAAGCAATGCAGATATCCCTAATGTATGTATTGATGTTTTCCCTCCCACCCACCAGCAATTTTTGGGTTTGTCAAATGTTGACAAGATGCTGGATGCTCATATTTTTGATGATTCATGTTCATCAGAGTTCTCCTCTTGTAGTTACTTTGCAGAAGAAGAGGTTGAAGGCCATGACAGTGTGTTGTCCTGTTATGAAGATTGTTGTAGTCAACAAGTTTCTTGTTCATACTCTTTTCCTCTGTTTGCCAAATATGATAGTGAAGAAAACCTTCACTTGGTTCATGATCCATCAGATGAGGATGTCATGGTTGAACCAAGTTGCTCAGTGGTTGAAGCAATACATGAAGGTAAACCAGAGGATTCAAGTCCTTTTCAGCCAGGTAACTCTGATGTAATGCATGATGCTCAGTATGTTTCATTTTCTAATGCATTACTAGATCACATTTTTGTTTCTAGTCATCAGGAAGCATTAGATGATGTCCCATACTTCTTGGAGTATGAAGATAGTCATGATTGGAAGAACATGGGTAGTGACCAGCATAGTTTCATTCTTCAGCCCATGGTTATTCACATATGTTTGCAGTAGAATGGTAAAGAATTTTTCAGACTTGGGGTCACATATGTGGATGAAAACCACATTTTTGATGCGGGAGGGTCTATGATTTTCTTTTGGTGGCCTGGGGCCATCAAGTAAACTTGTAAAGTTGTAAATTTTGTAAATTTTTGTGAATAGTTTCCCTTTCCTATTTGTTCCCTGTGTTTTTTAAGGTCTCTATGTTTTTCCAGTAGGTGGTCTACTTCTTCCCAGAGATCTGAGGTCTTCATTGTATCTGCAAGAGATACATGTCCCCAACTAGAGCCACTGTTAGTCTATTTTCCAGTCATAGCAAAATCCTATGAAAATGGTCTCTTCCCTACAAATATTTTTGTAAAAGTGTCATGCCCTATGTTCTTCATGTTGTCACCAAGCTCTAGTCCAAATCACACGTGCTGAATCACAAAATCCAGAAAGTTATTCAGGTTTTAAGGTCTGCAAGAAACAGTTTTAGAATCTGCCACAGTGTCAAAAATCCACAGTGTTTTTGAAAATCCATGATGTTTTCGGTCTGTGTGAAAACCTTCATTGTTTTCTACCTTATGCCTTCTTGCTTTTGTGCACTTGTCTTCTGGCATCAAAAACTCTATGTGTTTTCAGTCTTTCGCTGTGTCAAAAATTTTGTGTGTTTTCGACCTCACATTTCTTTCCTCTTGCCAGCACTCCTTGTTTGTCCTATATGCGTAGCTGCGACCTGTTGGTGGGCTCAGGTTTTAGAAAGTTTTAAATTCATTAGTTGTCACATGATCGCATGTCAGGGATTTCTGATATGCGACCATGCGATCGGCTATTTCTTGTGTGGGGCCCAGTCCTTGCTTGGTTGTGTCGCCGATTCTCCAAATCTTCTAGCGGTTGCATCTTTTATTCGAAGATCATGCGACTGTGTGGTCATGTAATCTCTTCATGTTTGGTGGTTATCGGCTAGCATCTAACGACCTCGCGGGATGTTTGTCGCATAATCTCTGAATGCTTGGCAGTCATATGGCCTTGTCGCATGATCGTAAGCGCCAATTTCATGGCTTGTGATCATGTGACAAGTTTCCTTCCTTGCGCATGGGGCCCGTTGGTGGGATGGCAGTGGTCCCACTGGTGGTCATGTGGTGGCCTTGGTTGGCTATCACATGATCGCATAGCCCAGTTTCTGGCTATGCGATCATGCGACTGGTTGACATGTGTCCGCGGTAGTGAAGTTGCATTTCATGGGTGGGCCTGAGAGATTCAGAGGGGAGGATGGCATGGCAGATCTAGTGGTTGGCGCATGATCTCATGGGAGGTGTTAGACCCATGCAATCATGCACCCACCATTCAATTTTGAAGGCTTATTTGCAGGTGGGTCCTGTGGCAGAGATGACTCGGTAGTTGCAGTGAGTGGTGGTATGACATGTGGCATATGGCGGGCCTAGGTCTAAGGCGTGGTAGTTGTTAGCAGGGCCAAGACATAATGTTAACAGTTTGTCGCATGTTCACATGAGCAAGTTTCATGCTATGCGAACATGCGACTAACCACCAAACTTAGTGGCAGAGTTCAAAACCAAGGGGTGGGTTTGTGTGTCAGGTCTTACCAACATGTCTTCTGTTAGATTTGACAAACGCAAATCATCCCAAGAACACCTGCATGCAAGACTGTCACAAAGAAGAAGCAAAAAGATAGAAAGCTATGGCGGCCAATAGGCCAGAGACTGCAAAACCATGTTGCAAGAAAATAATCTTCTATTAACAAAGATGAAAATAATACAATCTCCTTATTGAAATGAAAGAAGTGAATCCTTATAAAAGGAAACACGAAACCCTAAAGGCTAAAACCCTAAAGAATTATAAAGCGCCTAAGTGAAACTTAAGCCTAGAGTATGATAAACTAATAATTAAATGATTTAATTATTAGCTAACATAAGACTACTCTAACACCCCCCCTTAAGTGTAACTTAGGGAGAAGCAAAAAAAGCTAAACTACTGCAAAAAGCAGGAAAGATGGGTCCCGACAACTAGGCCTGATCAGGTACCCAAGTACAATAAAACAAAGGATGTCCCAGAGAAAGGAACAAGAAGAGAGCAAGAAGCTCCTCCGAAGCATGTCTGAAAACTCTGTCAGAAGATACTGTTGGAACCCCCACTGAAGTGCATGACCAGGTAGAGAAGACAAGTGTCTGAAGAGCTGATCAATCGAACCAGGAAGCAATAGAACCAACAGGTGAACCCCGCCATAATGCTGAACTGGGAGAGGTGACAGGAACACTGAAATGTGATGCCAAAAACAGCTGCAAAAGAAGAACCAGGAACACCAACAGTGCAATAGAAGCACACACACAGGATAAAGGGCGGTGTCATAGACACAGTCTACATGGGCTAATGTCGTGGAAGGTACGCTCACTTGACAAGAGTGGATGCGCCTATAGTGGCAAATGCATCAGAATCCCCCCATGGCACTTTATAACTGAGTGCGAATACTAAAACTAAACCAGGTGAAAAAGATCCCAGAAATGCAGAAGAGGGCACTTTATCTTAGTGCGTTTATAGAACAAAGATACATCAGAAAGAGAATGCAAGCTCAGAAGTCAGAAAGAAGAGTGCACTAAGAAACCAGAAGAAGAGATCCCCGGACCTGTAGAACCAAGCACACCACCAGAGGGCATAAACTGCATAACTCGGAAGAGTGAAAACCTGGAGTAGAATCTAGAAGAAATACCTCTGCCACTGAATAGTACACAGAAACAGCTTTCCGACGATATCTCGTTTGCCAAAAAAGGAGTCCGGATGAGCCAGATATGACTCCCGGAAGGCAAAAAAAGACATCAGACTTCAACAGCAAAAAAAGATATTGAAATGGTAGAACCCAAAACCCTAACCTCTTTCATCGGAAAGATCTCAGAAAGAGCTTTCCGACGATATAAAGAAGTTAGAAAAAGGCCCCCGTATGCTCCCTGTAGAGCGAAAAAGGCCCAGGTACCCCCAAAAAGGCAAAAAAAGAGCCCCAGGGGCTAAAAAAAATGAGGTGGGTCTGAAGTGTTGGATTCTAATTGGCTGTCGACCGGCTAGCTGTTGGTGCCCAATTTCACATATGATTTCAGGGTTTTTTATGGAGGATTTCCTGTGACTTGGAGGTACCAAAATTGAATGCTTTAGTGGCTGATTTCGACTGGTTTGGTGGTGCTTGCATGCTACGGCTTGATCCCTGTCTTGTCTATGTTAACTCCTTGGTGGGGTTAGGTGGATTTGAATTTTGAGTTTGAAATTATCATTGTGCTTGCATTGTAACCCTAGTATAAAGGGATTTTTGTGATCATTTTTTATTATTGGGAGTTAGGTTTTCAAACTTTTTTGGTTGTGAGTCTTCTGCCCAGTCTGAACTGTAATGACCTATTTTGGTATATTTTGACAATAGAAAGAAAATTGCATGTCTAAGCTATAGTTTGTAAGCATGGTTCCTTTGGATTGATTGTATACACTTGAGGATTCTTCATACTTAATATAGGCACATGATTCTTATCTCTCCCTTGTGTCAACATAGATGAATTTTGAACTTTCTAGTTCATTGCATAACAATTTATGTATAGGTCTTCATTCTTAAGTTCTAATCTAGGATTAGATTAAATGATGCTCCAGATGGGACATAGATTTATCTCTTGTCTATGTAGGGATATTCTGTAAGTAGTAAAGGAGATTGTAAATGTGTTTATGGCTTTGAATCTTAGATATATTCTGGTGTGTGTGTGCAGTCTATCTAACAAAACCTTGCCTAATGGATGAGGCACTGGCCTAGATAAGCATTTCCTTGTTGACATGTCCTGATTGAGGTTGTTATGATTCAAACACATGAAATTAAGAACCATCCTTAAGTTTTAAGTATTTGGTTGTGTAAGGTTCCACCCCATAGTAATGGAGAGTCAATGAATGTGTGGTTATCATTTAGTACTTTCTTACTATCCTTTCATCTATTATTCAAACCTAGTTTTTGGTGTGTGAAGTATAATTTATATTGGGTTAGGTGCACCCACCTTGGTTTTGCAGAGCCAGAAGTAGAAGAGGGCAGTCTTGTCCCTATAGTTGGTCCAGTTACCCTAAGACCTCATAACATTTTGGAGTTAATCATTCCTAAAATCTATCTGAGGGTATATTGGTAGCCTAAAGAGCATAAGCGTCATTTTGGACACCAACACATAGATCCTTGCAAGAGTGTCCCACATATCCTTAGCAATTGTGCAGTCCTTAATGTCCTCAAATTTTAGATAGCTTACGGCAGATGCAATTTCCAGCATTGCCTGATTATGTTCTTGTTTATCTCTCATTTCTTCAGCAGTCAAAGGTGTGATAGGTGAGACATAGTTATTCTCAATGTAGTACTTTGTAGAAGCACCAATACCAGCCAGATGCAACTTCATCAAGCTTTGCCATGCAGGGAAGTTTTCCTTGTTTAGCTTTGTACCTCCTTCTTATACATCCTGATCATTTGCTTCAAGCCCCTTTAAACTTGATTTTTGTCAACACTAATAATAAGCAACCTAGCTTTGATACCAATTATTAATATGATTTAGAACAATAGAGAGGGGGGGTGAATCAGTTGTTCTCAGGTCCTGATGTATAAAACAAACTTAAAAACTTTTCTTTAAATCAGATCCAATAACCAAAACAAACTTGGTCATCACTGACTCAATAATAGAAATATACAACAATGCATTCCACTACCCAGCTGTAACTTAACTTGTAAAACATAGAAATGTTCAAACCAAAACATTCACACAAGTATTAACACCAAGATTTATAGTGGAAACCCAATTTGGGAAAAACCACTTTGTAACATGCTACTATTATTTTCACTCTTCTGAAGTGAGCTCGATAAAAAGCTAACCCTGTCAAAGGTTATGATACACACTGTCAGGTGTGACCTGGTTAAAGGATTTCAATCACCCTATTAAAAGTGAGCCTAGTCATAGGACTTACATACACTCCATTAGAATGCAACTTTGTTCAAAGGATTTAACATATGACCGTTAGGTCAACCTCTGTTAAAAGGATTTTGATTGTTGCAATGGTTAGAAAGTAGCACCAATATTTATCTGAAAAATATACAACTCACTTTGCAAATATCAGATCTGATTCCATACACTAATGTTGGTTTACTAACTTTGAAACTTTGTCATCTCCATCTCTGATCTGCTTGGAACTTTTCTTCAAGCAACCACCACAATTCTCCTTCAGCCTTTTCAGCTTATTCAGTCAATAAACTTTACTGATCTTCCAGCATTCTTTGTTCACCCATGCACTTGCATATCAAATGCTCAGGTTCCCTTTATACTTTCCTCAATTAGGTTAACTCATCTTATGCCACTCAATCTCATCCATAGATCTTAGGGTTAGGTCAGATTCATTGAATCTACCCGCTTCATATTCTTCGGCTCCTTTTCTAGAATCATCTCAAATCTCTTAAAGATTTACAATAAAATGTTTTACAGTGCATTTAATGCTTTCAAACAATCAATAAATAAAGTCAACACATTTTACATAATCTTAGAATTCAACAATGTCGGCTCCAAAATTTAATTCTCTTCAAATAATAAATTGTTGATGCTCGTTCAATACTGTGAACAACTACTCGGTCTTCATGTAGAAAGATCGGTCATTACTAAAAATGTTTCCTCGGCTTACACTGTCTTCCTCGGCAATTAAGTGTTGTTTAGTCGACACTAGAATTTTTCTCGGCATACATTGACTCGGTCGACACTAACATTACTCGGCTTAAACATGATTTTTTGCATTCTTTGCTTGATCAAGCCTACCAGTTTAGTCTTCAGTCTTATTGAGATAAACAATACATTGTCTCATCATTGTGCAACATAGTCAAGTACACTTTGTAGTAAAGAGATAACTCAACTTTTCCTTAGGTGCTATTATTACTAACCTTGCCTAGCCCCTTAGTAACACTCAAATAGATATAGTACTTTCCTAAGTAGCAACAGTCTTACCAGTTAAGGTTTAACATCAATGACAATACAAAAATTGTTTCAATTGTTGTTTCCAACACCATGTTTATTTTAGTGTTCAATTTTTATCACAACTTCCTAAGGAGTTATCGTATCAAGACTCCTTTGTGTCCCAACCTTCATTGAAAGCCACTCTCTTAACCCTCTAGATTGGTTTGAGTGGTTTTCAATCCATGTTGGTTACATGATATATTTTTGAAATGTAGGGGAAAGAATTTTCTCTTATAATCATACAAACTAGAGATCAAATACAATCCCATCAATCATTTTATTAGGGTAGATTCACACTTGATCCAACTTCAAACTGATTGAGGTAGACAAGAGCTAGATATAAAGTAATTTTGAATGACGCTCTCCCCCTTTTACTTATTTATTGATATGAATTGATTTGATGCATCAAAGACGAGGTAAAAGACATAAAATTATACATTAATTAGCATATACAAGGAACTATTAGTTTAATAAAGAAATACTAAACATGAGTATGGAAGGAGGAGTTAGAGAGAAACCTATTGGTGTGCTATAATTTGGGCTCAAAATGGTAATACTAATTTTTGAAGAACCATTTTGTTAGTAAGTACAAAAATGATATCATCTATTGATCTAAAACTAAAATGTTTCTCTATTTATTCTTCTAAAACATCTCCAAAAAAATGTTGGACTAATTCACTAATTGTAGACTATGTGCAAGTGTTTGAAGTGTCCCAATCACTTTTTTAAGATCTAAATCTTTGTGTCTCAATTCACCTTGTGTATATCTACATCAATTCACCTCTAGATCTGCAAACCTACACACAAGAGGGAGAAAAATGGTTCTTGTGTTGTATAGGGGCTTGTCTTAATCAAGCCTCCAGAGGATTCAACGTCCTTCCCTACAAAAATAATGTATCCATGAATCCAAAGTAAATAATATTGAATCAAAATGAAAAACCTTCTCCAGCTAATTTTCCTTCTCTTAAAGCCTTCGTGAAAGGTAGATTGTAGGAAGGGAGCTCCTATTTCTTCACTAATGGAGAAAATATGTGAACTTGATCATAGATGACATCCTCAATGCTTGATATTTTTTTTTGTTGAATTAGAAATGATTGTAATACTTATTCCAATGCTTTATGGGAGATGAAAGCATAATATGAATATGTTCAAATGAGAATGGTGAGGCTCCTTTTATATTAAACCTCAAGGAAACGTGTGAAAACCTCATATTAGGAACTTCAAAGTATATATGGATGTCAAATCACCAAATTCTAAATGGAAATTTAAAAGAAGAGGTATATATTGAACAACCAAAATAGTTTCAACTTTCAAGGAAACCATATTTTGAGTAAAGAATGCCATCTATGGACTCAAGAAGGCTCCTAGAGCATGGTATTCAATATTGGGAAAATATATGCAAAAACAAGGATTCAAGAGAGGTGGTAGAAATAGTTATCTATACATAAAAACTGAAGCTACTTAATTACTAATTGAAGTTGTTTATGTTGACATTATTTTGGAGGCAATAGTGATGTAATGTTCAAATAATTCTAGGATGTCATGCAAAAAGAATTCGAAATGAAAATTCTTACTGAGTTGTCTTTCTTTATTAGTTTACAAATCTCTCATACAAAGAGAGGTATATTCATATCTTAGACGAAGTATAAAAGAAATATGAACAATTTTAATATGGAAGATTGCAAATTGGTAAGTACATCTATGGTTAATGGATGGGTTAACCCACAATAGTGGGTTACACTTGTTTGCCTCAACGGACACTGAACTCTACATTTTGAAAAAAAAAAATCAGATTCGAATGCATATTGTCATTAAACCGTTTGAAATCAGAAGATGAAGTGAATTAGTGTGTTTTAAGATTTTTTGTCTAGATTCAAAATATATTTTTTATTTTTATTTTTGAATTGATTTGAATGGTTCTTTCTTTCTCCCACAAAAACTAGTATGTTGCTATAAATGTCATTTTCAAAGAGTTACATTGTTTTCATAGAGCATAATTTTTTTCCAAAATAGATATCAATGTGCTTCTTTCTAATTTAGTTTTGTAACATCCATATAGAGGGAATGCAATTGGTTTGATGAAATTATCATAATTATTTCATATTTTGTTAACATTTGAAGTTGAGTAAACCATAATTTTGACATACCTTGACTACATAGCTTATAACTTGTCGTTTATTTGTCCAATTTCATTTTTATTTTTTTTATAGAAAGATAACTTCAATACCTAGGGCATACATATTTTTTAATTTTTTTTCTCTCATTTACTATTTTTCCATAAGCGTCAAACATAGAGGTAGACATACGGTGAAATATCTATCTTTAGTAAAACTAAAAATACAAAGTCATAATAAACATAATATATATTAACATTATAATAATTAGAAAGATTTTTCTCAGTAGTACCTTACTACATAGATAGGTTTGTCAAATGGATTCATTTGATCTGCCAAAAGATAAATTCAAAGTGATTTTTTGTCAACATTTTAATAGGTGCGAAGGAGACTCCATTGTAGGTATGAACGAGGAGTATATATGTTATATCAATGTTTTTTTTATCTAAGAGGCTTTGAGATAACCATTTGTAATTAATTTCTTCAAATGAAACCTCTCATGGCTTAAATCATCATATTTTATTAAAAATGTGTTATTTCAGAAAAAAAATTCAGCATGTCTAAAAAAGTGTAACCCACTATCATGGGGTCACCCGGATGTCAAATGAGCAAAGATGATGAGTTTTGTTCATGATAAATTAAACCTCAAGTATAGGTAAATGACTGGCATCTTGTTGTACATATAACTACTTCTAGACCAAATGCAATATAAGTAGTAGGTATAGTGGCTAGGCTTTAGGAAAACCTTAAGGAAAATCCAAGACTAAAAAGTCCAAGTTAACTACAAAACAATTATAGAGTGGTTCATAAGTGTAGATGATAGAAAGTGTGCAAGTAGTGGAGCTTTATTTCTTAGTGAGTATTGTATCTTAGTTGAAAAAAAATTAGGACTTACTATTCCTATCTACAGTAGAAGCATCTAGTACAATGTAATAGTTTTCCTATTGCAAGTTAGGTTCTAGGGATGAAATAGAATTTGAAGGGAAATAAAATTGATTTTCTTGAGACAATTTCTATTCTTTGTGATAATTAAAGTGTCATAAACATTTGTAAGAATCCAATAATGCATTCAAAGAAAAAATATTTTTCAAAATTAAGTATCATTTCCTAAGAGAGAAGGTTGTATACAAAGAATTCTTGTTATAATATGATGATTCAAAGGAGAAAATTGTAGACATGTCTACAAAACTTCTTACAAAAGAGACATTTCAATATCTCTGATAGAATTTAGGAGTGGTTTTTTGCTCCTCTTAATTCAAGAGGAACCATGAGTTGAGAGGGGGTGTTGACTTCGTACTAAAAGTAGACTTAGTGGTGTTGTAGAGAGTTTCAATTCCCACATTAAGGACCAGGAGAAAGAGAGATGGTATTTTTGGACAACAAGTGTTTTCCTTTACTATTTATGGAAAAGGGGGAGAAAGGGTCCCAAAAATGTTGTATCTCCCAAAATAGTTAAGGAATTCAAATACTTAGAATAATTTTCTAGAAATAGTTGTACCTCATAGGAGGAGTCTCTGGGTGCTAGAAAGAAGTTAACTCCACTTTTTGGCATTAAAGTGGAACTCTTTTTCCTTTTTTTAAAAATTCATCCCAATTGACCTAAAACTTTGAAGCACTTAAAGATTGAATCTTTAAAAAAGTTAGTAATAAGACATGTAGTATTGAAAGTCTAGTTTCTAAATATGTAATTTATATTTGTAAATAAAATAAAAGAGAAAGGAAATGAAACTAATCCAAGAGAGATAGTTAAGGAAGTAGATGTTACCGTGAGAAAACTATGAACTAGGAGCAGGCATCCAAAATCCAACACAAGGAGACAAGAAGACTTTTGAAAGGGGAAAAGAGAAGAAAAACCCCTTTTGATATTATGAATATGGAAAATCCAGAGAGAGAGAGAGAGAGAGAGAGAGAGAGCTCATTTACAATAACTTCATCTAGAGAAAATGAGAGAGGAGAGCATCTCTTTTATAGAGATGAGGAGAGGAGTTAATAAGTAACTCACCAATATATGATTTCCATCATCCATAATAGGTTTGTGAAAAGTGTCAAGTTCCTCATAAGGAGGATAAACTATTTTCCTTATTAAAGGAAGTACAAAATATGACATGTCCTCCCACTTGGACTAGAGGACAAAATACATGTATAGATTCCATAGAATCTCGTAATTAAATAAAATAACTTTGATACCTTGGTTTATCCTCATATAAAAAAATAAAAACAACCAAGGAAAGATTAACTATTCTAAAAATATTTATACCCATATAATAAAAATTAATTTTCACTAGGTCTTTCTAAAAATCACTATTTAAAAGTCACCTTTTTAGGACCTTCCATGCCCATGTACGATAACAATAAGTTGACCTAAATGAAAGTATTTTTTTGGTCCTTTTGGGATATGATTTTTAAGACACATAAGATTGATGAGCATATTTTTTTGTAAATTTTTTGATATATTTTTTTCTACTATTTTTTATTGGGCATGATTTTTGTTTTGAAAACCCCTCATGTATGACAAACATAAGTTGACCTAAATTCATCATTTCAAATTTTCCTTTTTTTCATTTAGTGAAAAGAATTGTCTATAATTTGATGTCATATAATTTATTTTTTAAAAAATGTGAAAAAATTAAAGTTATTATAAAAATAAGAAAACTTATTATTTTATGCTTATGTACTTGTTTTATTAAAAATTATTTCAAAAAAATAAAAATTAGTCCAACTAAATAAATATTTTATATTTTATATTTATGCAATCATATCTATAATGGGTTTTAATTTTGTGAGAAAAGTCCATAGAAAACATCTTCCACCAAAAGTGGGTTTCGCGTGCAAAAAGATCCACTAGAAGTGGACTCATCTTCTTTCACTTAGCCCTCTAATAGGCTTGAATTGTGCTGATGTGATTTGTGTTCTCAAGTTTGTGTTGATGTCAATGACAAAGTTGAGATTGTTGAAAATTGTGTTGTCATTAGGGTAAGTGCACCAAGATGGTGTGCAAAAAATGGTGTACAAGTGCGCCCCTTTTTTATGAAATTAGGTAAGCCTGAACTTGGAAGAGAAATTTGGGAGTCATGCACTAAAAAATAGAAGATATGAAAAGAACAAGAATTATAGTACTCTGAATCTAGTTTCTAAATTAGTAATTTTTTTAAAGAATGGATAAGATTAAGATGGTCAAATGTTATGTTCACAAAAAATTATTCTTGATCTTTCTTGAAAAATATAACATAGTGTCTAACGTGCACATCCAAAATTCACAGTTAAATATAGTATTTAAAAAAATTCTTTGGTAGAAATAAAGTTAAGAGTGGGAGCTAGAAGTTGTCTTTTTTTGTTGTTCTTTGATGAGTATTTTTTAATGATTTTTTGAATTGGGCACATCTTAAAAATTAGATGCCTATTCGTGCGCAAAACATAACTTGCATCAAAATAATAAAAAATACAAATTTATTTTTTAAAAGTGTAAAGAATCAAGTGCTCAAAAATTATATATAATTTGTTTTATATTTGGTCAAGTAGATCAAAAGATATTTAAAAAATAGTACACGTCTCTGAGAAATATAGAGACACTGGTAAAACAAATTAAACTATAATATGTTAATGTTGTCCAAAAATACAAAAAACATATATGGTTAGAAAGCTCAAAATATATGTGTAATTATGGTGGTACTTTCACAAATACCAAATTGATGATGTGTAAACCTGATGATGATGAAGTTGAGAAACCTATTTCAATGAACAAAACACGTGGTAAAAGAATGAAATGGAGGGAAACAAAGCTCCCAAGCCTCAGCCTTGTTATCCAAGTCTATTAACTAGCCTTTTCCATGGCTTAGTAATTTACCAAAATAAATCTGGATTGTGTTATTTGAATTTAAAGTAAGTCGATCATGTTAGGGGTGTTTTGCTATTTTTTTGGGTGGGTGCCACTTTTTTTCACACCATCTCGGTGCACTTACCCATTGATGTAAAAGGAGCTAGTGAGAATTAAATGCAATTGTACTTGATTTCATGTTTCAAGTAGCTATAGAAAATTTATTTACTTTTGACATTACATGACGGAGCATTTGAGTTCTAGAAGAAAGGTGACAAGATATCTTTATAGCCCTCTTGTAGAATATTATCAATATCATCATAAATCTATTCCATTTTCTGAAGATGATCCAAAAGTGTTTACACTATGGTACTGAGATCTATTTCATAAACACTATGTATATAGTGGTAACTTGTTTTGTAGTACATTTTTCCATGATTATGTATTATTTATTGTGAAGTGGAAGTAAATATAAGATAAGTGTGATGTTTTAGATTCTATAGTTGTATAAGTTAAGCTTCATGGTACAAGAAGATAGAAGTAATAGAATTATATTTGTGATTTTTAGTAGTTTGTATTGATGCTCCATATGAATGTGTCTGTAGATTATGGTGTGTACCAGTTGTATGAAGCATGTGGATGCTCATTAGGGCTTGCTAAGTCTATGTTTGATAATGCATAGATTTTTCCCACTTTTGGTGTAATGTGAGCTTTACGATTGAGCCTATTAAATTTTTGTTTTAAAGTTTATTCTTGTGGACAACTTTTGGATATTGTAAATATGTTCTAGGAAAACTTAAGAATATAGTTAAAGTTGGAATGTGTGTCTGTGTGTGTGTGTGTGCGCGTGTGCGTGTGCGTGTGTGTGTGTGTGTATATGTATATGTGTGTGTGTGTGTGTGTGTGTGTGTGTATATATATATATATATATATATATATATATATATATATATATATATATATATATATATATATATATGTATGTATATATATATATATATATATGTATGTATATATATATATATATATGTATATATATATATATATATATATATATATATGTATATATATATATATATATATATGTATATGTATATGTATGTATATATACACATATGTATATATATATATATGTATATGTATATACACACACACAGATATATATATATATATATACATATGTGTATATGTATATATACACATATGTATATATATGTATATATACATATACATATACACATATACATATACATATACATATACATATACATATATATATATATATATATATATAGATGTATGTATATGTATATGTATATGTATATATATGTATATATACACATATGTTATATATATATATATATACATACACACACACACACACACACACACATATATATATACATATGTGTGTGTGTGTGTGTATGTAGATATATGTATATATATGGGTAAGTGCAAGAAGTTGGGTACCAATTCAACAGAAGTCTTGTAGAATTAGAAGACGTCGCTCGAAACAGGCACCCATTTTTAAAAAATGGGCACCCAATTTAGGTTCGGGAGCCCGATCCAAAATTCAAAAAATGGGTGCCCATTTATTTTATTTTTTTATTTTTTAATAATTAAAAATGCATTTTAACACTTTGAATTTTTTTTTAAGAAGCGAGTGCCCATTTTTTGAGTCTAAATAATGAGCACCCATTTCTTAAGACATGAGCCTCAAATTTTATTTCAAAATAGGTTTGGTTTAGGCTTGATGGAACCAAGCCTATACCTTGACCTCCAAAAATTTGGTTAAGGAACTGGAATTCCAGATTTCTACCTTGTCGTAATTTTTTGAGGGCCTTCCTAATCGTATTTTTTTATGAAAAAAAAATTCATTAGAGTTCTCACTGTCTTGATTTCAAAAATGTAAATTTCATAGTGATATGATTATTTTTACTTTTTTTGTATTATTTATTAGTTAAAAATGGTACCTAAATGTAAAATAGTGAGGTTGGCTAAAACCTTAATAACTTTTTTTTTAAGGTATTTTAGAAAATAAATTATATGACATCAATCTACATACAATTCTCTTGAAGATAATAAAAAAAGACTTTTGAAAAAATATAAAATTTTCATCAAATTATGGTGGTCATACACCAAAGGTTTAAAAAATATGTTTTATAGTCAATTAAAAATTAACTAAAAAAAATATATTCAATAAAAAAATAAGGAAAAATGTGCTCATCAATATTTGGTGTCTTAGGTATATTTTCCTAGAAGGATTTGCAAAAATTCATTTATTTAGGTCAAAATATGGTGGTCGTACATGGCTGTGGTATGGTCCTAAAACATGCATTTTGAAAACATGGGTTTTAAGCATTCCTACTAAAAATAAATTTATACCATATGGGTATTTAAATAAATTACATATTTGAAAATTAGACTCCAAGAGCTACATTTTATATTACTAAATTTTATGAGATTCAATATCCAAGTGCCTCAAATTTAGACATCAATGGACAAAAAAATTGAAAAAAAATGTATATATGTATATATGTGTGTGTGTGTGTGTGTGTAGTGCACACACACACACACACACACACATTAGAGATTAGATTCATTTAAAAGTTGTTGAGAATGTGAGGTGGTTTTTGATGTTCAAGTATGCAGATGATATTGATAAAATATGTACAAACTATCTGTACCCAATTATTATTTGTTAACTTATTTGAAGATCTTGTGCACTATGTAGGGATGTTTTGAAATTGATAAAATCAAGAATCAATTGAGTATTTAGCCTTAAATGTTTTGATTTCATATCTCTTATAATTTGTATGGGATTAATGTCTCACATGTTAATTTGGTGGTTGAATATTGGATTAAGGGATTGGTGTCTCTTATAGGTTGGTGCCTACAATGGTAATTGGGGGTTGGTATCTCTAGTAGGTTGGTACCTACTTCAAACTATAAGTTCTTTATTATATTTGGTGAGACTTAATTTTCATTGTAGACAAAAATATTTATTCTCGTCATGATTTTTATGTTCCATATTTCCATGTAAATTTGGTGTCTATTTGTATAGATGTGTGTTTGTGTTTATTATTTTTTAAGTTTCTTCATCATAAAGGAAACACTCCCAAATGTTACTAATGATAATTTGGATTTTATACTTGGGAAAGTTATCAATGATAACTAATATTCAATTAATTTGGAATTTGTATATACTAACTCACCCTCCTCCCCATCTTACTAGATATGTGTGTTGTACATCCTTATATAGCTCGTATAATGTGGTAAGTGCGTGAAAATGGTGAATAAATAGGGGGTATAAGTGGCCACTTTTTTGTAAAATCATCTAAACTTGAACTTGGAGGAGAGATTTGAGATGTGTGCACTCAAAATTCAAAAATACCAAAAGAACATGAATTAGAGCACTATGAATCTAGTCTTTAAACTAGTAACATTTTTTTAAAAATGGATAATATTGAAGGGTTCAAATCCTTCACACACTAGAAATTATTCTTATTTTTCATCAAAATATAACATAGTGTCTAACAGGTGCTTCAAAAAAGATATAGTTGCATTTAGTATTTTAAAAAACTATTTTGGTAGATAGTGTTAAAATAACTGAGAGGGGGGGTGAATCAGTTAGATTAGTTATCCTATAGTCCCAAATACAAAGATGTACCTTATCAAACAATTCCAAAAAATTATGCAGCTTGGTAACATAAAATATGAATCTCTCTATTCACTTTATCGATTACTAGTTATATAGCTAACTGTGATTACCGACCAAATCAAGTATGTAGTATGTAAAGTATGATAACAAAAAAATCATCACAAATAACACATAACACAATGATTTAATGTAGAAACCCTGTTAAGGGAAAAATCACCTGGGACTGGTAACCCAAAATAATTCACTCTTCTGAAGTGAGCTCGGTGAAGAGCCAACCCTGTTAAAGGTTACAAACACACTATTACGTGTGGCCTTGTTAGAGGATTTAACACTAACAATTAACTTTTGACCAGCATTCACTATGAGGTCATTAAGATAAAAATTTACATTCTCTAAATGATAGGGTAGAATATAAGACTGTTAAGTCCACTCGGTTAAGAGATTTTTTGAATCAATGGTTAAACTGATACAATATCATCTGATTCAAATAAAACTCAATTGTAGATATTTAGATCTATGCTAAGCCCATACAAATCCTCTGATCAATAATCAAATTCACTTCTTTAATATTCATCAACTTACTGTCCCTCGATAAATAGTTCTCTGACACTTGGTTAACTCTACAGTTCGGTTCTTTCACTAGCCAGTTTGATCAGGCATGCATGAACAATCTTCATGCGATATCTCTATAGTCTTCTTCCTCCAGCATAGTTTCAACAATGAAACTCATATCTCTTAAATAGAAAAGTAAACTATTTTCATTTCAACCATTAGATTTTTCCACTTAATCTCCTTCATCGATTTTGCCTCTTAAACCTTCCTCAATAGATGTTTCATTAACTTGTTTTAACCTCATCCTTTAGATCTTCTCCAAATTTTTTTAGCCATGGATCTCATAACAAACTTCATCTTTAACCTCGAAATCATAATAGTATCCATCTCATCAAATTTAGTCAGTTGTTCTTAGCATTTAATGTTTTCATCCACATTCGGTTAACAAAGAAATGTGTCAGTGATAACTAGTTAAACTAGCTCCATTGATACTATCAGTCGGTATACACTACACTAGCTCAGTGTATACAGAAATCTTCAATTATTGACCACATTGTCTTGTTCAATTTTAGTTCTCTTCTTCATAATAGATTAATGCAACATAATGAAATCAACAGTATGAAACCATAGACTCGTCAATAAGTTACCCAATGTTTTCCTTATCCTTATCTGTCATATCCATCTTTTTCTCATCTAGATATCTTAGTTCTTCATCTTTCCTTGCTCTGATAGATGTTCAGATGTTTGTAACTAACATGATAAGTATTGTCAAGACTAGTTGACATCAATGACAACATATTGATGGATTTAATCATCTTACATATTATTTCAGTACTCAGTGATCTCTTATCACTATTTCTTCAGTTCATTCAGATATTCAATCAGTTGTAGTTCATCAATCTCTCCCTTTGGCATTGATGACAACACAAGCAATATGAAAATATGTCATGCACATACCAAACATGTATTCTACAACTATGTAATAAAATGTTGTAGCTCATTGAGCTCAAATTTAATATGTTTAATCACTACAAAACATAATAGCATTACAAGTGCAAACTCTCCCTGTGGATTTGATCTTTTCAGCTCTCTGGTTCCTTTTTTTCTCAGCAACAAATATTCAAGTCTCTCCCTTTCTGTGTGTCCTCAGTAACTGATTTTTCATATTCATTATCTCTGCCTTTGACAATAATGCCAAAGAAAACATACAAATAGCTCTGTAGTAGCCATGTATTTCTGTTGTTCAGTTCATATCATGTACCTTCAATGTACAAATAAACAAATTTTGGTTCCAATTTCTACAATCTTTCACAACCTTATACATAATCTAAAGTGTGAGCTATGTGCATCAACATGAATGATCTTCTGATAAGTGTAGGTTGATGCAACCTCTAGATCACCTCAGTGACCGGTAGACAGGGGACAAACCCCAAGTCTAGTTCTCAAATATTCAAATGTATCCTTCTGTAATGGTTTAGTAAAGATGTCAGCAAGTTGTTCCTTAGATGTTACAAATTCTAGTTGTACTTTCTTCTCTTGAAATTTTTCCCTTAAGTAGTGATACTTGATAGATATATGCTTTGTCTTCAAATGCATCGCAGGATTCTTTGAAATGTTTATAGCACTAGTGTTGTCACAAAATATAATCACTGGGTCAGTGATTACCTCATTCATTCCTTCCAACACTTGTCTGATCTAGGCTATATCTGAATTATTTTCAGAAGGAGCAACATACTCTACTTCAGTAGTGGACTGAGAGATGTATGCTTGTTTCTTGCTAATCCAAGTCACAAGCCTTTCCCCTAAAAAGAATGCTCTACTAGTTGTGCTCTTTCAGTCATCTATGTTTCCAGCCCAATCTGCATCAGTGTAAACTTTAAGTTCAAATTTTCCTTCCAATGTGTACCATAGTCCATAGTCCTCTATTTTCTTTAGGTATCTTAAGATTCTCTTTACAACAACCATATGTGAATCTTTAGGATTGGTAGAAAATCTTGCCACAATCCCCACTGGGTGTGCAATATCAGGCCTATTGTGTGCTACATACATTGTTTTACCAATCATAGATCGGTACAGAGTTTGATTTACCTCGGTAGATTCATCATCTTTTGTTAATTTGCATCCAGTCACCATCAGTGTTCGCATAGGTTTAGCATCTTCCATGCCAAAAGTTTTCAGTACTTTTTTAATGTATTTTGATTGTGTGATGAAAATCTCATCTTTCTATTGTATAATCTGCAAACCTAGAAATAATTTAATCTCTCCAAACAAAGACATCTCAAATTCCTTTGTCATTTCATCAGCAAAGGATTTGCAAATCTAATCTTTTCCACCAAAGATTATACCATCAACAAATATTGCAGCAATCAAAATGTTATCATCAGAATCTACTTTCATGAACATGTTATTGTTTTCACTAGTTCTTACAAAGCCAATACTTATAAGATAAGCATGTAACCTTTCATACCATGCCCTCGGTGCTTGTTTTAGTCCATATAAATCTTTGTGCAGTCTACATACCATGTCTCTCTGATTCGGATCAACAAACCCTTCAGGTTGTTAAATGTAGACCTCCTCCTCAAGTATTCCATTTAGAAATGCTAATTTCACATCCATTTGATATACCTTAAATCCCTTATGTGCAGCATAGGCAAGTAGTATTCAGACTCCTTCCAGTCTAGCAATAGGTGCAAAGGTTTCACCATAATCAATACCTTCTTCTTGTGCATATCCCTTGCAAACAAGTCTTTCCTTATTCCTTTTAACTTCTCCATTCTCATTCAGCTTATTTTTGAAAATCCACTTAGTACCGATAACATTTTTGTCTTTTGGTCTAGGCACTAAGGTCCATGTCTTATTCTTTTCAATTTTTTCAATCTCCTCATTCATAGCATTTATCCATTCCTCATTTTCAAGTGCATCCCTAACATTCTTCAGTTCAAACTCACAAACTAAGCATGTGTTATGTCTCAACTTACTTCTTTTCAGCATGCCATCTTGCTTATTTCCAATGATTTGATTCTCAGGATGATGTCTTCTAACAAATCTTGCTAGCACTTGATTTCTCCTCTGCTCATCATTCTATTCAGGTACAGTTTCTTGCTTGGTAGCTTCTTCCTGATTCTTGGTGTCCATTTGTTGATTATCGGTAGCATTTTCCTTATGCTCAGTAGACTCAGCCTATGGCTTCGGTAGATACTCTAGATCTTCAACATAAGTGAACCTACCATAGTCTTCCAGCTCCTTCATGCTTTCTACATCATTCTTATCAGCAAACTCATCAACTTTTACATTAGCACTTTCTATCATCTTATTAGTAACTTTGTTCAAACATTTGTAATCTTTAGTTTTAGTAGAATATCCTAAGAATATTCCTTCATCACCTTTAGAGTCAAATTTTCCATTCTTATCATCTTTCAGAATATAACACTTGCTACCAAAAATTCTGAAATACTCAGTGTGTATCCAAACCATAACTTGTAGGGTGTCTTGTTTGTGTCTTTCTTTAGTTGAACTCAGTTTAGGACATATACAGTTGTGCTAATTTCCTCTCTCCAGTACATTTGTGCAACATTTTTCTCAATCATCAGTGATCTAGCACAATCAACAATAGATGTGTTTCTCCTTTCAGCAATTCCATTTTGTTGTGGTGTTCTAGGTGCAGAAACCTATCTTTTTATACCATGTTCATTATGGAAGTTAGTGAATTCATCAGAAAAAAACTCAGCTCCTCTATCAGACCTTAAGAATTTCAATACTTTTATGGTTTATTTTTCTACTTTTGCCTTATATCATTTAAACAATTTGAATGCCTCAGATTTTTCTTTTAAGAACATAACTGTCATCAATCTAGTATAGTCATAAAAAAACAAGATAAAGTATCTATCTCCATAGTAGCCTTGAGTTCTCATAGGACCACATACATCAGTTTGAACCACCTCCAAGATTCCTTTAGATGAGTAGTCCTTACTTTTAAAACTATATTTTGTCATCTTTCCTTTCTAACATTGATGACACATAACATGATCAAGTTTGGTTAGACTTGGAAATCCTCTAACTTTTCTCTTTTTACTAATCTTAATCATGTTATCAAAATTTACATGACATAACCTCTTATGCCATAATCATGCATCTTCATTTTTCACTAGTAAACAAGAATTCTCAGCATTGTCAAGATAAAATAAGTTACCTTTTGATTGTCCTCTTGTTCTGACAAGCTTTCCATTTTCATCATAGATCTTTACCTTCTTTCTTTCAAATGTCACTCGGTGACCTAAGTTATCAAGTTGTGCCACACTCAACAAATTGTAATTCAATCCTTTTACCTAGTATGCATTGTCACATCTAATTTTATCATTTAGTAGAATAGATCCTTTTCTTGATCCTCTATTATAATGCTCAAGATGATCAAACTTATCTTCATCACCAGTCATGTGATGTGTACAGCCACTATCAATGATCCAAGTATCATTTTTACTAACTTTAGAAATGGGTGTTGTTTCTACATACCTTTCCTCCTCTTCAAAATCATCTTTCATTACAAAAAATACTACCTCAATGTCATCATCAGTGTCAGTGTCGGTGTCCTCATCTCCAACCAAATAACATGCATTTTTTCCCTTATCTTTGTAATCTCATTTTTGTCTTTTGTAGTGTCAGTAACCTTTGTTGTTTCTTCTTCCATAGATTCCATCACCAAATTGGTCTCTGTCTTTTTCTTCCTCTTTCCTATTGGGACATCTAGCAGCAATATGGCCAACTTCTTTACAATTAAAACAAGCTTAAGGTAACTTTCCCTTATATCTACCTTTACCTTTAGGCAATCTCCGAGCCATAAGAGCTTAAATTTCATCAATCTCATCATCAATATTACTATCACTTTCATTCCTTATATATTTTTTACTGCTAGATTTACCAATTTTTAGAGAAGACATAAAAGTAGACTCAACACTCAGTACTACACTATTATCAAAATTGTTTAGTTCAAAAGTTGTTAATTTACCAATCAGACTATCAAGAGTAAGAGTTCTACCAAGTGCAAACCTCATTTCATGAATAGCAGATATTCTGATTGCATAAGCAAGAAACAAGGTTCTTAGTATCTTACTTACCACTGTATCTTCTTCAATGACACCACCAGCTCCTTGGATAGCGTTGACTACCTCTTTCATTTGGTTTGTGTACTGTACTATGTTTTCTCCTTCGTTCATTTTCATATCATCAAATCTACCTCTTAATCTTTCAACTCTGGCTCTCATCACATTTGCATCACCACCATAGCCTAGAGAAATTTTATCCCACATTTTCTTTGCAATAATGCAAGCCTTAACATCCTCAAATTCAGCATCAAATAGAGTAGAAACAATCTCTATCATAGTAATATTATGTTCATGTCAATCTCTCAACTGATCAAGAGTTAAAGGTCCATTCGGTGGTTGTAAGTAGACATTGTCAAGTAAATGTATAGCAGATTCTCCAATTCCAGATATGTGAAGTCTCGTATGGCTTTTCCAAGTAGTAAAGTTGTCCTTGTTCAACTTCGGCACTTCCCTCTTATACATCTTGTAATCTTTCTGTTGAAGTCCTTAAAACTCTATTCCAAGCAACCAATGTGCTCTGATACCAATTGTTAGAATAACTGAGAGGGGGGTGAATTGGTTAGATCAGTTATTCTACAGTCCCAAATACAAATATGTACCTTATCAAACAATTCCAACAAATTATGCAGCTCGATAACATAAAATATCAATCTGTATGTTCACTTTACCAATTACCAGTTATATAGCTAACTGTGATTAATGACCAAATAAAGTATGCAGTATGTCAAGTATGATAACAAAACAATCATCACAAATAACACATAACATAATGATTTAACATGGAAACCCCATTAAGGGAAAAACCACCTGGGACTGGTAACCCAAAATAATTCACTCTTCTAAAGTGAGCTCGGTGAAGAGAAAACTTGTTAAAGGTTACAAACACACTGTTAGGTGTGACCTTGTTAGAGGATTTAACACTAACAGTTAACTTTTGACCATCATTCACTATGGGTTCAATAAGATAACAATGTACATTCTCTAAATGACATAGGGCAGAATATAAGACTGTTAAGTCCACTCGGTTAAGAGGTTTTTTGAATCAATGGTTAAACTGATACAGTATCATCTAATTCAAATACAACTCAATTGCAGATATTCAGATCTATGCTAAGCCCATACAAATCCTCTGATCAATAATCAAATTCACTTCTTCAATATTCATCAACTTACTGTCCCTTGGTAAATAGTTCTCTGATGCTCGGTTAACTTTGCAGTTCAGTTCTTTCACTAACCAGTTGATCAGGCATGCATGAATAGTCTTCACGTGACATCTCTGTAGTCTTCTTCCTCCGACATAGTTTCAACAATGAAACTCATATCTCTTAAATACACAAGTAAACCATTTTCATTTCAGCCATTAGATTTTTTCGCTTAATCTCCTTCATCCATTTTGCCTCTTAAACCTTCCTCAATAGATGTGTCATTAACTCATTTTAACCTCATCCTTTAGATCTTCTCTAAATTTTTTCAGCCATGGATCTCATAACAAACTTCATCTTTAACCTCAAAATCATAATAGTATCTAGCTCATCAAATTCAATTGACTATTCTTAGCATTTAATGTTTTCATCCACATTCGGTTAACAAAGAAATGCATCGGTGATGACTAGTTAAAGTAGCTCAGTTGATATTGTCAATTGGTATACACTGCACTGGCTTGGTGTATATAGAAATCTTCAATTACCGACCACATTGTCTTGTTCAATTTCAGTTCTCTTTTTCATAATAGATTAATGCAACATAATAAAATCAACAGTATGAAACCATAGACTCATCAATAAGTTACCCAATATTTTCCTTATCTTTATCTATCATATCCTTCTTTTTCTCATGTAGATATCTCAGTTCTTCATCTTTCCTTGCTCCGACAGATGTTCAGATGTTTGTAACTAACATGATAAGTACTATCAATACTAGTTGACATCAATGACAACATATTGACTGATTTAATCATCTTACATATCATTTGAGTACTCAGTGATCTCTAATCACTATTTCTTCAGCTCATTCAGATATTCAATCAGTTGTAGGTCATCAAATAGATTGTTAAGAGTGAGTACTATAAGTTTGTATTTTATTGTAATTTTTGTTGAGTGGCTTTTTTATGATTTTTCAAAGTAGATGTATCCTAAAAATTAGATACATGTTTGTGTGCTTCAAATAACTTGCACCAAATAAATCAAAAATCTTTTTTTTTAAATTATAAAAGTTTAGGACAATAATATAATTTATTTCAAATTTCAACAAATAGATAAAAAGTTGTTAAAAAAAAGGGCACATGTTTGTCTTTGAGAAGTCTAGAGACACTATCAAAAGAAATTAAAGATTAATATGGTAATGTTGTTCAAATGTTAAAAATATATGGTTAGAAAGCTCATGAGACTTGTAAAACTATGATAATAATTTTGTACAAATACCCAAGTTTGATAATGTGTAAACCTGATGACAATGAAGTTCAGAAACTAGAAAAAACATGCCAGCGGGAGGAAAATGAAGCTCTCAAGCCTCAAGCTTGTCATTTAAGCCTAATTAAAAGTTTTAACATGTATGCATAAAACTTAATGTGATTTTAATTAGAATACCATAATCATATATTTATAGTAAAAGAATGCAATCAAAGTTTATCTTGTAAGCATTGAGTTGACAAAAAGTCATACACACAAACATGTGTGTGTGTGTATGTGTGTGTGTGTGTGTGTGTTTGTGTTTGTACACACATACACACACACACACTTCAAATATTTTCATCCAATAGAAAAATCTACACATACTCTAGACTAGGAGACCACGAGGCTTCATAAGATTATTTATGCCTCAAATGAGCTTACAAGACTTATATTTATAGCATTTAGAGGCCAAGGGGTAGATGGATTATTGGTATATGTAAGTGGCAGATTTGGGTTACCAGTAGATAAGAGTCGTATCTTTGGTCAAAATTATCTGCAGAAAAAGTAGATAGTAGAGTGGTAAGAGGAATTTAGCGTAACATAGTGATTGTAGAGAAGTAGGTGGAAATTTTGGAAAGTAGTGGTACTTTTGGAAGATAGTAAAGTGGATAAGTATGTACTTTTGGGATGATGTAATCTCATGTAATCCTATTTTATAAATTTTATATTGTCTCCTTTAAAACTCTAAAATTCTAATGACCTATTATGATTATTATCACTTTTTAATATACTCAGAAAGTGAGAATGGTCCACTTAACATGTGTAAGTGGCTAGATGGATCTTGATTTTTACACAAGTATTCATCTTTTGTTTAGGGCTTTAGTATGGTTGACATCATGAATCTTTGGATATATTTTCATCCTATTGTCAAATCTTAATGTGTTTGACATCATAGTAGTGACAAGGACATGTATTGTCTATAACATGTCTTGCAAGGCACAAAAACTAAACTAAGAAACAAACTTAATTGGATTGTGAGGAATATCACACCAAATGGATGATATTTTTTGTCCTTTTTTTTAATTACAAGCCTAATTCTATACAATCTAAGTATTTACAAGATTGTGATTTTCTTCTAACCATTATTCCATTCATAAAGAATGCACCATCTTCCAAGATGTAGCATGAGATAAATGTTAGACTGTCAGTAGGTGTCTTCAAAATTGAATAAATAATGGTATGAATAATGATATTTTATCTTTTTAGGTGCTAGCCTTCTTGTATTATGATCATATTATTTCCAATAATCTTTGTACCATCATTTCTTTTAATCCATTCAAGGAAAGAATTTGAAAAGTGAACTACAAGATTTAATATGAGCATGAGAATATTTTCTTTGATACTGGTCTTGAAAGGTGTTAGGTGACATAATAAAATTCTACATGATGGAATGAAAATGGTAATGAGCTCATCTATACTACGATTTCCAAAAGATAAATGATTAATGATATCTTGACATCGTAAAATGATATGAGGTTCTTGTTAGAATAACTGAGAGAGGGGTGAATCAGTTATTCATAGTCCCAAATACAAAATGCATATCCAAAAACAATTTAAACAAATTTTTGCAACTTGCTAACATAGAATAGTAAACTGAGTGTGCTTTTATCGATTACTAGTTAATAACTTAAAGTAACTACCGATCAAATCAAGTATGCAACATGTAAAGTTTGATATCCAACAATCATCACAATCAACACATAACACAAGAGATTTAACATGGAAACCCTGTAAAGGGAAAAACCACATGGGACCGGCAACCCAAAAATTGTTCACTATTCTGAAGTGAGGTTGGTGAAGATCCAACCCTTTTAAAGGTTACAAAACACACTGTAAGGTGTGACCTTTTTAGAGGATTTAACACTAACCGTTATCATCCAACCAGCATTCACTATGGGGTTGACAAGATAACAAATGTACATTCTATGAATGACATTACAAGACTTTCAAGTCTACTCGGTTAAGAGATTTATCTGATTACAATGGTTAAACTATAACATCAGGTGATCTGATTACAATACAACTTAATTTGCATATGTACAGATCTATATTATGCTCATTCAAATCCTCTGATCAATATATCAATTTTGTTCAATAATATTTGGTAACTTATTGTCTCTCAGTTATAGCTTTCTAACGCTCGGTAATCTCTACAGTTCAGTTCTCCTTAACTAGTTTGATCAGGCATGCATGAAGCTTGTTCACACAATATCTCTACAGTATTCTTTCCTCTAGCATAAGTTTCATAATGAAACCCTAGTCTCTTAAATAGACAAGTAAACCATTTTCTTTTCATCCATTAGATTTTTCCGCTTAATCTCCTTCATTGGTTTTTTCGCTTAAACCTTCCTTGGATGATGTGTTAGTAACACATTTCAAATCTGTCCTTTAGATCTTCCTTGAATTTTTCTAGTCATTGATCTCATAACAAACTTTATCTTTCCACTCCATGATCATACACTTTATAGCTCATCAATGTCTATCGGCTAAACTAATCATTTAGTTCTTTTGTCCATACTCGGTTAACAAAGAGATGCGTCGGTGAACAAAAGCTCAGTTTATACTGTGCTCGGTATACACTACACTGCTCGATGTATACTGAAATGCTTCATTAACTGACCACACTGCTTTGTAACAATTTTCTCCCAACTTCATAATAGATTAATGCAACATAATCAAGTCAACAATATGAAGTCATAGACTCATCAATAAGTTACCAAAGGTATTCCTTATCCTCATTTGTCATAACCATCTTCCTCCATGTAGATATCTCGGTTCTTCATCTTTCTCTTCTCTTATATAGATGTGTTACATGTTTGCAACTCCATGATAAGTACTGTCAAAACTAGTTGACATCAATGACAACATAAAACTGATTCAATTATCTTACATAACAGTTCAGTGTTTGGTGATCTCTAATCACTTGAAGTTCTCCAATCAGGTTCTCAATTAGTTGTAGTTCATCAATCTCTCCCTTTTGCATTGATGGCAACTCAAGCAATATGAAGTATACCATACACCTACCAAACATTTATTCTACAACTCTGTAAAGAAATTTTGTAGCTCAGTAAGCTCTCCCTAGCTTAATATGTTTAATCACTACCTTACATAACAAAATTGTGAGTGCAAACTATCTTCTGCATATATGATCTTTAGCAGCTCTCAAGTTCCTTATGTTTATCTCTCCTTTATCTTCTCAGATTGTCTCTCCCTAAGATAGATGTTCTTATATTCTCCTTGGTTATCATGTTGTTTATCTCTCCCTTTGAAAACAATGCCAAAGAAACAAATAAACATACAAATATGTAGTAGTCATGTAACTCTCTGTTGTCCTATGCATTTATTGTATCTTTGTATAGTGATTATGCCACTGGTTTCTCAAATCTTTCACAACCTTAGACAAAAATCCAAAGTGTGAACTATGTTGCATCAACATGAATGATCTTCTAATAAGATTAGGCTGATGCAACCTCCCGATCACATTAGTGACCGGTAGACAGGGGACGGACCCCAAGTCTAGTCCTCAAGTATTCAAATGTATCTTTTAGAAGAGGCTTTGTAAATATGTCAATAAGTTACTCTTTAGATGTAACAAATTCAAGCTTCACTTTCTTCTCCTGCACTTGTTCTCTTAAGTAGTGATACTTGATAGATATGCGCTTTGTTATAGAGTGCATCACTGGATTCTTTGAAATGTTTATAGCACTAGTGTTATTACAGTATATAATCACTAGCTCAATGATTATCTCATTCATTCCTTCTAACACTTGCTTGAAATATGCAATATTTGAACAGTTTGTAGCAGAAGAAACATACTCTGCTTTGGCTGTAGACTAGGAAATACAAGACTGCTTCTTACTTGTCCAGGTAACAAGTCTTTCACCAAAGAAAAATGCTCCTCCAGTCGTGCTTTTTCTATCATCCACATTTCCAGCCCAATCAGCATTGGTATATACTTTAAGTTCAAACTTTCCTTCCTTAGGATACCATAATCCATAATCTTTTGTCTTCTTTAGGTATCTTAAGATTCTCTTTGTATAAATCATGTGTGACTCCCTAGGATTTGCAAAAAATCTTGCAACAATCCCCACAACATGTGCTATATCTGGTCTACTATGTACTACATACATTAACTTACCAATCATTGATCGGTACAGTGTCTAGTTCACCTCTATAGTTTTATCCTCTTTAATCAATTTGTAGCCTATGACATTGGTGTTCCAACTGGTTTAGCATCTTCCATGCCAAATGTTTTCAGTATTTCCTTTATATACTTGGATTGTGTGATGAATATCCCATCACTCTACTGAATCACTTGCAGTCCTAGAAAGAACTTAATCTCTCCAAACATAGACATTTCTAACTCTTTTCTCATTGCATAACAAAGGATTTACATATGTGATCTTGACCTCCAAAGATAATATCATCCACAAATATCTCAGCAATTAGAATAGTATCATCAGTATCTCCTTTCATGTACAAATTGTTGTTCTCACTAGTTCTAACAAATCCAATACTTAACAAATAAGTATGCAGCCTTTCATACCAGGCTCTTGGTGCTTGCTTAGAACCATACAAAGCTTTATGTAATCTACATACCATGTCTTTCTTGTATGGATCAATGAACCCTTTTGGTTGTTCTATGTAGACTTCTTCTTCAAGTATCCCATTCAAAAATACAGACTTAACGTCCATTTGATAAAATTTGAATTTCTAATGTGCTGCATAAGCTAGTAACATTCTGACTCCTTCTAGTCTAGCAATAGGTGCAAAGGTCTCACCATAGTCAATTCCTTCCTCCTAAGCATACCCCTTGCAAACTAGTCTGGCTTTATTCCTTGTAACCTCTCCATTTTTATTCATCTTGTTTCTAAAGATCCACTTAGTACCGATAATATTCTTATCCTTAGGTCTAGGTACTAAGGTCCATGTCTTGTTTTTCTCTATATGTTCAGTCTCTTCATTCATTGCATTAATCCATTCTTCATTCTCCAATGTAACTTTAACATTTTTCGGTTCATATTCACAAACTACGTATGTACCTTGTCTTGACTTACTTCTCTTTTGTATGCCAGCTTTCTTGTCACCAATAATTTGGTTCTCAGGATGGTGTCTTCTGACAAATCTTTCTAGTATCCGATCTCTTCTTTCTTGTTCATCCCGTTCAAGTTCATTTGCTTGCTCGGTAGGTCCTTCCTGCTCATTGGTTTCTCTTTCATGTTCCTTGGTGTTGTTTTCCTGTTGACCGGTTATCACTATTTGCGGTGTCAGTAGATACTCTGGATGCTTAATGTATGTGAATCTACCATAGTCTTTTGGTTCCTTTTTTCTTTCTTCTACATTCTTGTCATCAAACTCATTAACCCTGACATTAGCACTTCCTATCATTTTATTAGTAACTTTATTTAGACACTTATATGCTTTGCTTTTAGTGGAATATCCAAGAAATATCCCTTCATCACCTTTTAAGTCAAACTTTCCATTTCTTTCATCTTTCAGAATAAATCATTTACTTCTAAAAATTTTGAAATAACTTACAGTGTGTTTGTGCCAAACCATAACTCATAGGGTGTTTTATTAGTGTCCTTCTTCAACTATACTCAGTTCAAAACATAAATAGTTGTGCTAACTTCCTCTCTCTAGTATGTCTGTGCAACATTTTTCTCTATCATCAGTGTTCTTTCATAGTCAACGATTGACCTATTCCTCCTTTCAGCAATGCCATTCTACTGAGGTGTCCTCGATGTAGAGACTTGTCTTTTAATACCATGCTCATTACAAAAGTTAGTAAATTCATCATAAATAAATTCACCGCCTCGGTCAAATCTTAAGAATTTCAATTCTTTACCATTCTCTTTCTCTACTTTTTCTTTATACCACTTGAACATCTTAAATGCCTCTGATTTTTCTTTCAAGAACATGATAGTCATCAATCTAGTATAGTCATCAACAAAAAGAATGAAATATCTATCACCATAATAACTCTAAGTTCTCATAGGACCACACAGGTCAGTGTGAACTAACTCAAGTATTTTCTTTGTTGAATAATCTTTTCTTTTGAAACTAGATTTTTTCATTTTACCTTTCTAACACTCATGACACATAACATGATCAGGCTTAGATAAGTTAGGCAGACCTCTAACCTTTTTCCTTTTACTGATTTTAATCATGTTATCAAAGTTCACATGACATAACCTTTTATGCCATAACCAAGCACCTTCATTTTTCATCATTAAGCAAGAAGTTTCATCATTGTTAAGATAAAACAAGTTACCTTTCGATTGTGCTCTAGTTCCAACAAGTCTTCCTTCATCATCAAATATTTTTACTTTCTTGCTCTTAAAAGCAATTTGGTGACCTGAATTGTTCAGTTGTGCCACTTTTAGCAAGTTATAGTTTAATCCTTCTACCCAATAAGCATTATCACACTGGATTCTATCATTTATTAGCAAGGATCCCTTTAATATAACCATGTAAGGTGTATCATTACCCATTTTACATATCCTCCATTATATTGCTCAAGATGATTAAATTTTTCTTCATCACCAATCATGTGATGTGTACAGCCACTATCTATGATCCATGTATCATTTTTATTAACCTTAGAAATTAGTGTTGTTTCTACATAATTTTCTTCTTCCTCAGAATCATCCTTCATAGCAACAAATAATACCTCTACATCATCATCTGAATTAGAATCAGATTCATTTTCTTTTGCAAAGTAACATACCTTTGTCATTATTATCTCAGTCATCTTTATTGTAGCATCGGTAACTTCTATTGTCTCTTCTCCCATAGATTCCTTCACTAGATCGGTCCTTGTTTCTGTCATCTTCCTTCCTTTTTAGACATCTAGCAGCAATATGACCAACCTCTTTGTAGTTAAAACATGCTTAAGGTAATTTGCCTCTATATCTACCTTTTCCTTTAGGTAATCTCCTGGCCATAAGAGCTTCAAGCTCATCAAGTTTATCATCAGTATTGCTATTACTATCATCCTTATTATTTCTTCTACTAGACTTATTAGTCTTCATAGAAGTCATAAAAGAAGATTCAACAGTCGGTACAACACTATTATCATAGTTGTTCAGTTCAAATGTTGTTAGCTTTCCAATCAAATTATCAAGAGTGAGAGTATTGTTAGGTGCTGACCTATTTTCATGAATTGCAAATATTCTGATGGCATAAATAGGCAATAAGGTCCTTATAATTTTTCTTACCACAGTGTCTTCATCAATAACTCCATCAAATTCTCTAATAGCATGAACTACCTCTTTTATTTTGTTTGTGTACTACATAATGTTTTCTCCTTCTTTCATCTTCATATCATCGAATCTTCCTCTTAGGCTTTCGGCTATAGCTCTCTTGACATTTGTATCACCACTATAAACTTGAGCAATTTTATCCCACATATCTTTAGCAGTAGTGCAATCTTTAATATCTTCAAACTCAACATCTGTTAGAGTAACAACAATCTCCATCATAGTAATGTTATGCTCATGTCTATCTCTTAGTTGATCTAGAGTCAAAGCTCCAGTGGGCGATGCAATGTAGCCATTCTCTAATAGTGTGAGGGCAAAATTCCCAATTCTAGATATATGTAGTTTCATTCAACTTTACCATATTGTAAAGTTATCCTTGTTCACCTTCACCACATCCCTCATATACATTTTATGATCTTTATGCCGAAGTCCTTAAAACTCTATTCCAAGCAACCAACGCTCTAATACCAATTGTTAGATTAACTAAGAGGGGGGTGAATCAGTTATCCACTATCCCAAATACAAAATGTATATCCAAAAACAATTTAAACAAATTTTTGTAGCTCTATAACATATAAAAGTAAAATGTCTGTGCTTTTACCAATTACCAGTCAATAACATATAGTGACTACCGATCAAATATAATATGCAACATGTAAAGTATGATATCCAACAATCAACACAATCAACACATGACACAAGAGATTTAACATGGAAACCCTGTAAAGGGAAAAACCACCTGGGACCGGCAACCCAAAAATTGTTCACTATTCTGAAGTGAGGTCGGTGAAAACCCAACCCTATTAAAGGTTACAAAACACACTGTAAGGTGTGACCTTGTTAGAGGATTTAACACTAACCGTTATCATAAAACCAGTATTCACTATGGGGTTGACAGGATAACAAATGTGCATTCTATGAATGACATTACAAGACTTTCAAGTCCACTCAGTTAAGAGATTTATCTAATTACAATGGTTAAACTATAACAGTAGTTGATCTCAATACAATACAACTTATCTTGCAGATGTTTAGATCTATTCTTAAGCTCATAAAAATCCTCTAATCAATATATCTATTCAATTCATCAACATTCAGTAACTTACTGTCCCTCAGAAAAAAATCTATGACACTCGGTAATCTATGCACTTTGGTTCTCCTTAACCAATTTGATCAGGCATGCATGAAGCTTTTTCATGTGATATTTCTACAATATTCTTTCCTCCAGCATAAGTTTCATAATGAAACCCTAGTCTCTTAAATAGACAAGTAAACTATTTTCTTTTCATCCATTGGATTTTGCCACTTAATCTCCTTCATTGGTTTTACCACTTAAACCTTCCTCGGCTGATGTGTCAGTAACATGTTTCAAATCTGTCCTTTAGATCTTCCATGAATTTTACTAGTCATTGATCTCATAACAAACTTTATCTTTCACTCTGATCATGAGGTACTTTCTAGCTCATCAACTTCTGTTGGCTAAAAAAATCATTTAATTCTTTTGTTCATTCTCTGGTTAATAGAGAAATGTGTAGGTGAACACAAGCTTGGTTTATAATGTTCTTAGTATACACTACATTGCTCGGTGTATACTAGAATGCTTCATTAACCGACAACACTGCTTTGTAACAATTTTCTCCCAACTTGATAAAAGATTAACATAACATAATCAAGTCAACAATATGAAGTCATAGACTCATCAATAAGTTACAAAAGGTAATCCTTAGCCTCATCTATCATAACCATCTTTCTCCATGTAGATATCTCAGTTCTTCATCTTTGTCTTCTCTTCAACAAATGTGTTAAATGTTTGCAACTCCATGATAAGTACTGTCAAAACTAGTTAACATCAATGAAAACATAAAACTAATTCAATTATCTTACATAACAATTATGTTCTCTGTAATCTCTAATCACTTGAAGTTCAGCAATCGGGTTCTCAATCAGTTGTAGTTCATCAGGATTGTGTGATGAATATCCCATCATTCTGTTGAATAAACTATAGTCCTAGAAAGAACTTAATCTCTCCAAACATAGACATTTTGAACTCTTTTCTCATCTCATCATCAAATGATTTACATATGTGATCTTGTCCTCCAAAGATAATATCATCCACAAATATTTCAGCAATTAGAATAGTATCATCAGTATCTCCTTTCATATAGAAATTGTTGTTCTCACTAGTTCTAACAAATCCACTACTTAACAAATAAGTATGCAGCCTTTCATACCAAGCTCTTGGTGCTTGCTTACAACCATACAAAGCTTTATGTAATCTACATACCATGTCTTTCTTGTCTGGATCAATGAACCCTTTTGGTTGTTCTATGTAGACTTCTTCTTCAAGTATCCCATTCAGAAATGCAAACTTAACATCCATTTGATAAACTTTAAATTTCTTATGTGTCGCATAAGCCAGTAACATTCAAACTCCTTCTAGTCTAGCAATAGGTGCAAAGGTCTCACCATAATCAATTCCTTCCTCTTGTGCATACCCCTTGCAAACTAGTCTGGTTGTATTCCTTGTAACCTCTCCATTTTCATTCATCTTGTTTGTGAAGATCCACTCAGTACCAATAACATTCTTATCCTTAGGTCTAGGTACTAAGGTCCATGTTTTTTTTTCTCTATTTGTTCAATCTCTTCATTCATTTCATTTATCCATTCTTCATTCTCCAATGCAAATTTAACATTTTTTGATTCATATTCACAAACTAAGCATGTACCTTGTCTTGACTTACTTCTCATTTGTATGCCAGCTTGCTTGTAACCAATGATTTGGTTCTTAGGATGATGTCTTCTGACAAATCTTGTTAGTATCTGATCTCTTCTTTCTTGTTCATCCTGTTCAATTTTGTTTTCTTTCTCGGTAGGTCCTTCATGCTCATTGGTTTCTCTTTCCTATTCCTCGGTGTTGTTTTCCTACTGACCTGTTATCACTGTCTACGGCTTTGGTAAAAACTTTGGATGTTCAATGTATGTGAATCTACAGTAGTCTTCTGGTTCCTTTATGCTTTCTTCTACATTCTTGTCATCAAACTCATCAACCCTAACATTAGCACTTTCTATCATTTTATTAGTAACTTTATTTAGACACTTATATGCTTTGCTTTTAGTGGAATATCCAAGAAATATACCTTCATCACCTTTTGAGTCAAACTTTCCATTTCTTTCATCTTTCAGAATAAATCATTTACTTCTAAAAATTCTGAAATAACTTACAGTGGGTTTGTGTCCAAACCATAACTCATAGGATCTTTTTTTAGTCTCATTATTCAACTATACTCGGTTCAAAACATAAATAGTTGTGCTAACTACCTCTCTCTAGTATGTCTGAGCAACATTTTTCTCTATCATCAGTGTTCTTGCACAATCAACTATTGACCTATTCCTCCTTTCAGCAATTCCATTCTGCTGAGGTGTTCTCGGTGCAGAGACCTATCTTTATATACCATGCTCATTACAATAGTTAGTAAATTCATCAAAAATAAATTCACCTCCTCTATCAGATCTTAAGCATTTCAATTCTTTACTAGTCTCTTTCTCTACTTTTTCTTTATACCACTTGAACATCTTAAATGCCTCTGATTTTTCTTTCAAAAACATGGCAGTCATCAATCTAGTATAATCATCAACAAAAAGAATGAAATATCTATCTCTATAATAACTCTGAGTTCTCATGGGACCACACAGGTCGGTGTAAACTAACTCACATATTTTATTTGTTGAATAATCTTTTCTTTTGAAACTAAATTTTGTCATTTTACCTTTCTGACATTCATGACACATAACATTATTAGGCTTCGATAAGCTAGGTAGACCTCTAACCTTCTTCTTTTTACTAATCTTAATCATGTTATCAAAATTCACATGACATAACATTTTATGGCACAACCAAGCATCTTCATTTTTCATCATTAAACAAGAAGACTCTTCATTATCAAGATAAAACAAGTTACCTTTTGATTGTGCTCTTGTTCCAACTAATCTTCCTCCATCAAATATTTTTACTTTCTTTCTCTCAAAAGCTACTCGGTCACCTGAATTGTTCAGATGTGCCACACTTAGCAAATTATAGTTTAGTCCTTCTACCCAATAAGCATTATCACATTGGATTCTATCATTTATCAGTAAGGATCCCTTTCCTCTAACCATACAAGGTGTATCATTACCCATTTTTACAGATCCTCCATTATATTTCTCAAGATGATTAATTTTTTCTTCATCACCAATCATGTGATGTGTACAACCACTATGTATGATCTATGTATCATTTTTATTAACCTTATAAATCAGTTCTTTTTCTACATACTTTTCTTCTTCCTTAGAATAATCCTTCATTGCAACAAATACTACCCCTACATCATCATCTGAATCAAAATCAGATTCATTTTCTTCAGCAATGTAACATACATTTTTGCCTTTATCATTATTGTCTCGGTTGTCTTTGTTGTAGTGTCGGTAACTTCTATTGCCTCTTCTCCCATAGCTTCCTTCACCAGATCGATCCTTGTTTCTGTCATCTTCCTTCCTGTTTGGACATCTATCAGCAATATGACCAACCTCTTTACAGTTAAAACATGCTAAAGGTAATTTGCCTCTATCTCTACCTTTTCCTTTAGGTAATCTCCTGGCCATAAGAGCTTCAAGCTCATCAAGCTCATCATCAATATGTCTATCACTATCATCCTTATTATTTCTACTACTAGACTTACCAATCTTTAGAGAAGTCATAAAATTAGATTCAACAGTCAGTACAACACTATTATCATAGTTTTTCAGTTCAAAATTTATTAGCTTTCCAATCAGATTATCAAGAGTGAGAGTACTATTAGGTGCTGACCTATTTTCATGAATTGTAGATATTCTGATTACATAAGCAAGAAATAAAGTTCTTAGAATTTTGCTTACCACAATGTCTTCATCAATAACACCACCAAATCCTTTGATAGCGTGAACTACCTCCTTTATTTTGTTTGTGTACTACACAATGTTTTCTCCTTCTTTCATCTTCATATCATTGAATCTCCCTCTTAAGCTTTTAGCTCTGGCTCTTTTGACATTTGTATCACCACTATAAACTTGAGCAAGTTTATCCCACATATGCTTAGCAGTAGTGCAATCTTTGATATCTTCAAACTCGGCATCTATCAGAGAAGCAAAAATCTCCATCATAGTAATGTTATGCTCATGTCTATCTCTTAGTTGATCAAGAGTTAAAGGTCCAATGGTTTGTGCAATGTAGCCATTCTCTAATAGTGTGAGGGCAGAATTGCCAAGTCCAGATATATGCAGTTTCATTCGACTTTTCCATATTGTGAAGTTGTCCTTGTTCAGCTTTGGCACATCCCTCTTATACATTTTATGATCTTTATGCTGAAGTCCTTAAAACTCTATTCCAAGAAACCAATATTATCTGATACCAATTGTTAGAATAACTGGGAGGGGGGTGAATCAGTTATCCACAGTCCCAAATACAAAATGTATATCCAAAAAAAATTTAAACAAATTTTTGCAACTTGGTAACATAGAATAGTAAACTGTCTGTGATTTTACCGATTACCAGTTAATAACTCATAGTAACTACCGATCAAATCAAATATGCAACATGTAAAGTATGATATTCAACAATCATCACAATCAACACATAACACAAGAGATTTAAGGTGGAAACCCTGTAAAGGGAAAAACCACCTGGGACCGACAACCCAAAAATTGTTCACTATTCTGAAGTGAGGTCGGTGAAGACCCAACCCTTTTAAAGGTTACAAAACACATTGTAAGGTGTGACCTTTTTAGAGGATTTAACACTAACCGTTATCATCCAACCAGTATTCACTATGGGGTTGACAAGATAACAAATGTACATTCTATGAATGACATTACAAGACTTTCAAGTCTACTCGGTTAAGAGATTTATCTGATTACAATGGTTAAACTATAACAACTGGTGTTCTAATTACAATACAACTTAATTTGCAGATGTACAGATCTATATTATGCTCATTCAAATCCTCTGATCAATATATCAATTATGTTCAACAATATTCAATAACTTACTGTCTCTCAGTTATAGCTTTCTGACGCTGGGTAATCTCTGCAGTTCGGTTCTCCTTAACCAATTTTATCAGGCATGCATGAATCTTGTTCACGCAATATCTCTATAGTGTTCTTTCCTCTGGCATAAGTTTCATAATGAAACCCTAGTCTCTTAAATAGACAAGTAAACCATTTTATTTTCATCCATCAGATTTTTCCACTTAATCTCCTTCATTGGTTTTGCCACTTAAACCTTCCTTGGCTGATGTGTCAATAACACGTTTTAAATTTGTCCTTTAGATCTTCCTTGAATTTTTCTAGCCATTGATCTCGTAACAAACTTTATCTTTCCTCTCTATGATCGTACACTTTACAACTCATCAATTTATGTCGGCTAAACTAATCATTTAGTTCTTTTGTCCATACTTGGTTAACAAAGAGATGTGTCGGTGAACACAATCTCAGTTTATACTGTGCTCAGTATACACTACACTGCTCGGTGTGTACTAAATGCTTCATTAACTGACCACACTGATTTGTAACAATTTGCTCCCAACTTCATAACAGATTAATGCAACATAATCAAGTCAATAATATGAAGTCATAGACTCATCAATAAGTTACCAAAGGTATTCCTTACCCTCATATGTCATAACCATCTTCCTCTATGTAGATATCTTGGTTCTTCATCTTTCTCTTCTCTTCTACAGATGTGTTAGATGTTTGCAACTCCATGATAAGTACTGTC
The DNA here is from genome assembly GCA_027943335.1 of Chamaecyparis obtusa. Taxonomy (NCBI): domain Eukaryota; kingdom Viridiplantae; phylum Streptophyta; class Pinopsida; order Cupressales; family Cupressaceae; genus Chamaecyparis; species Chamaecyparis obtusa. The sequence continues at coordinate 246,608 of BSBK01004255.1, forward strand.
AAAACTAGTTGACATCAATGACAACATAAAACTAATTCAATCATCTTACATAATAGTTCAGTGTTCGGTGATCTCTAATCACTTGAAGTTCTCCAATGAGGTTGTCAATCAGTTGTAGTTCATCAGTTCTTTGTGTCATCTTACCAGATGATTTAGAATAATCAGTTGCCTCTTTTTTGCCAATGGATATAAATTTATTTATTAATTGAAATAATTAATCCTTTTACATAATTAATAAATAATATAAATATTAATTAATGTCATGTTATTAAATAACATATACCAATTAATATTATATTAATTATTAATTTATTAATAAATATTATAAATTAATAAATAATATATTATTAATAAAATATTATTAATTGATACATAATATTAATTAATAGGTATTAATTAATTACTTTGTTATTTAATCAACATGTTATGCTAATTTTAAATCAACACTTTTATGAGCCACAACCATTCATTAAATTGATAGTTTAAATAGATTATTTAATTTAAGAAATTATTACTTTTCTATGAAGATACGATAGTTAAGTATTAAATGAGGAATTTGTCCCCATAAAAGAAATTAGTGTAGTAGGTCTGATTAAAATTATTTGAAATTAGGAACCACCCCAAATGTGTAGATAAATTCATGAGAATTACCTTAATTACGCATTTAAATCATTTTCTAAATATGGGTTACCTAATATTTTAATATCCCTAATTTTAAGTATAGTTTATTCCACTTTTCCAAACACTTGTTCTAAACTTAGTTAGACCTAAGGTCGGAGGAAGGTTCTTACCCCTTTTCTAATGCACTCGTGATATGCATAAAGTAACTGGGTCTTGAATAAGTCTTAGAAGTGACAGTAACCCTTACACTTAAATATATACTCCTTTCAAAAAAAAAGATAGGTGTGTTTATGTGTGATAAATTATGGGCATGACAAAGTACTGTCAAAACTAGTTGACATCAATGACAACATAAAACTAATTCAATCATCTTACATAACAGTTTAGTGTTCGGTGATCTCTAATCACTTGAAGTTCTCCAATTAGGTTCTCAATCAGTTGTAGTTCATCAGTTCTTTGTGTCATCTTACCAAATGATTTAGAATAATCAGTTGCCTCTTTTTTGCCAATGGATATAAGATATGAATCTTCTTAATTCCTGGTACTATTTGAATATCTTCCCATCTATCATGTCTAAATATTGGAACAAGATTATTATAGAAATATCTTTTTAATAAGCTTCCCTAACATTCTTGTGAAATTTCTTTAACTTTTTAGATCGCCAAATATTTTGGACTTTTCAAAATAAGATTTCCATTTGTATCAAATCTTCCAATTACTTTAACAAAATTCACTTTTTGAAAAATATGGATGAATTCAATCTCTTTATTTCCTTCCAAAATTAAACTAGCTTGTGAGAAGGAAATTTTTTGAAACTTGCTCAAAAAATGTCATCCTAAAAGAATGTTAGTATTTATAATATTATCCTCCTAAAAAGAACAAGGATATTAGAAATCTTCTAACTTTACCATGATGTCACATGATTTATTTATCAATATTTTATACCTTCAATTCCCTATATTAGGATAGAGCATTTCAATAAGAAAGTGGCAAGACATAAATCTTAGCAATATTGATTGTGGAACTTGAATCTAAAAGAGAAGAAAATATTTGATTCAATTCTTCTAATTTGACATGAATTATTGGCTTTTTAGAGATATCAAAACACAATACAAAATTTGTATGACTGATGGTTCAGCCAACCATGTTCTACATCCATTTTTTAGAATCGCTCCTGAAGTTATAAATAGATGCAAATATCTAGAATATTCTCCCAATCACATGGATGTGGATTAAATTCTTATTTTTGAAAATATTTATCATCAATAATTAATGAATAATTTCATGCAATATTTTCTTCAAGGAAATTTTTGGCATAATCATAAAGAGTTTGATTATATTTAGTAAGGACATAATTTTTATCAAGCACATCATAACCTTGTTTCCTTTGAATTATTTCTTTTTTTGTATACTCCTTTATGGGAAAATTGTATTTCTTTGCACTGAATCCCAATAAGAGCTAATCCTTTTGCAATTTTAATAGGTTGGTCCATTATTTCTGTCTCACTAACTTCTTTTCTTATTTATATAATAAAATCCTTGAGTTTATCTTGAGGATTATTATCTTTATGTGAAATCATTCATTTTACTTAGTTAAGATTTAATCTTTCATTTATCTCATCATCTTCAGAAGATCAACTTTTACCACAAAGATGTAAGGCATATTGAATTAGAATCTGATAGAGAGACCTCAAGGTCTCCTTGAGCCATGAAATATAAACCACTAAGGTCACTCTTAGACCACTTAGGGTGTATTTTTATCACCCTCTCACCTTTGAAGAAACTAGCAATTCTTCCCACCACCTTGGGGTCTTCCTACCAATTGAATTACTCTTACTCTTCTTTGAACTCACAAGGGTAAGTTCACCTTCCACACACCATGATTACCACTAACATTACACTGAGTTGAATTCATTGTGGTTAAATTTTTTCAAATCCTTTGATGAAAATTATCACAAACTAGGTTGATCCTTGTTACTGATCTCAAGGATTCCTATATTTTAGGCTTGTAGCCCTATTAGCCCAAAACTAGGTCTTTGAACACTAGTTTTGCTCAATAACTCTGAAAATTCACAAATAAGCCCCAAAATGATTTAAGATATAGATACACTTTTGGAAAATCTCAAATATTTTTGAGTCTACGGTTTCTCAATTGGTCATATAGTACTTTTCAAGTGTTGAGTCTCTTTCCTAGAAAATAGGCCTAATTAACTAGGTCACTCAACTAGGTATACAAGATCAGCTCCACAAACTCTAAACATTGGTTCTAGGGATTCCTCCAATCTTTAATATAACTTCACAATCCTCATGCGTGATTTGTCAATCTAACCCTGCATTGAAGAATTCACTTCATTGGCTTTTCTCTTAACCGAGACACCCTGTCTTGCCTAGGGAAATCCTTCAAACTAAGCTCCCTTCACCTCAAGCAAATGTACAAGTTGGAACATTATGTACAAGGGTTACACTTTACTTGATCCATGATCCATCAATTTTTTAGGGAGAAAAAGTCATGTTGTAACCATTTCTATACCGTAACCTCTCAAACTAGCAAGGTATAGTCCAGTGAGGGTTAGGCTTACAAAAACAAAACCGAGTAAAATAAAAACACACTAAAATCTATTTATAGAGAAAGAATCTACATTAAAGAAATTAAATGACAAGAAATAATCTTTCTTAATCAAATTTTAGTGATAAGCTTCAAACTTCAATAGACTATATTGAAAACTCAGAGAATGTAAAAAATAAATCTATCTCGGTAGCTGTGTATACAAGTTGTCTAACTTTGTACTTTTCTATTTAAAACCTTAAATACCATTTCTAACCTTCACAAAAACCTAGGTATGATCCCTAACTATTATTTAGGGAATTTGGACACTTCTTGCCTGAAAGTTGTAAAAGTTATCCAAAATGTTGTCAAAGTTGCTTCAGAAACTTTGACAACTTTTTCATTTTGTCTTAGAAACTTTTTGATAGAGGTCCTCAAAGTGACCCAACTGACCTAAAACATATTCTAAAGCTTAAGAAACCTCAAAAATAATTTCACTAATCTATTTTAATCATTTTCCACACACTAGGCGTTATTTGGCCAACTTGGCAACCTAAGTCCAACTAGTGGAAACTTAGTGCCAAGTCCAAAACTTAAACTAACTACGTAAATACTAGACTCTCTTGGAGTCTTATTCTCTTCTTGACTTGCATAAGGTCAAGTACAAGCCAAAATACTAGGGAGTAATCCTTCTTTACCTAGGTGCTCTTGCACCAAAATTACGAGTTATTTTTTCACCCAATTTTACACCTAGGAGAAAAGCAAAAAGTAGAACTTCTTCCCCTCCTGAGGTAACCTGGCCAACTCATGCTCATGTCTTCTAGAGAGGTTTAACCCTACATAGGATCCAACCCCCTTCTATAGTTATTTTTATTGTTCCATATATAATATTGTATCAACCATGGGGAGCTACTACAGGACCTCTTAAATTAGGGGCTAACATGAATAATTTACCGAAGGGAGAAAGGGAAATTCTACCCAAGTTCAACAGTGATGGGATAATTTATACACATGATCATTTGAACACTTTTAATGTAGCATGTAGGGTACTATAAATCCAACATGAATTTTTGGTAGTTAGGATCTTTATTTAGACCCTAATTGATGCTACAGTGGACTAGTTCTACCATCTTCCCAATGATTCAATTCAAAATTGGAACCATATGAAAACTGCCTTTGAAGAAAAGTTCAAAAGAGAAGATGATCATGTTGAAAAGTGACCAGTGATTGAAGGTGTATATGTTGTCATTATTGGAAACACATACCTCTTTGATGGTCTCCTAAAGTGGAAATAAGTTTTTGGTAATCAGTTAAGTGAAAAATGGCTAAGTACAGAGACAGATTTCATAATACAGTCATACTAGTTTGGTCAACAAGCATGCGATACTTATTTTTATGGTATGAAAGAATAAAGATATGTTATGTGGGATATAATAAATATTTTTTTGTGATCTTTTTATTTTTGGCTTCATTTGGACAGAGTTACATGCTTCTGAAGTTGTGCAAGCACAATATGCAGTAAAAACAGGGCACTTAAATAGATAGGACGGTTGGGATAATAACATAAGTTATTTTTATGATGTGATTTATGATTTATGATAGGTCCTTACCTAGCTTGGAATGTGTTGACTAAAGTGTAAAGACATGTTTTGTGAAGAATTATAGAGAGATGACAAGGAAATGAAGTTGATCGAGTATATATATATATATATATATATATATATATATGAAGGTTTTGAGTTGTGAATTAGTATGGATGATATAGAGATGATATGTGATGATTGATTAAGTGGAGATACTATGGTTATTTTTGTGATATTCAACTGGAACTACTTTGTCATAGCATATGTTGTTATAGTTCACTTTTGTTTTTATAAATTCATTTTGTAATACTAGACAGTGAGTCCCTTGTATGAGCAATGAGCTCCATTTTGTATTCACCCTTAAAAGGGTTGTAGAATCTTAATAGGGTCATTCCTCTAACAAGTACATGTGCTAATGTAATATTATGATCCTAATAGGGCAAGGTCTCCTAACAGGGACATTATACTTCTAGTGCATAATTTGTGGGTACCATCCCCATCAGGTTTTTCCCTTGACTAGGGTTTCCTCAAGAACAAATCATGGTGTTATGAGTTATTTACTTTATGTTTATGTTCTTCTTCTTTCATTTATTACATGGTTAAGTTTGAATTGGAATAAAAATAATAAAAGTGTTGCATTACTGATTTCCTACCCCCCTCTCTGTATTTCTTGATCCTAACAATTGGTATCAAAGCTTAAGGCCCTTGAAGATAAAGTCTAATAGATTGAGGGAGATCCTGATGGATTCAAGTACTTTGGAAGAAAACTTTAAGGTAGCACTTGAAGACCTGGATAAGACTAATTCTGAAAATGTTGAATTAAATTATAAGCTAAAGAAGGTTAAAGACTATATCAAGAGGCTCAACGAGAAGATTGAAATTTCAAGGAGAAAAAGGAAAGAACTTGTTGAGAAGATGAGGGAACCTAAGAATGATTCATCTGATCTACTTGAAAAACTTAAATAGTAAAAGGATTCACTAAAGAATGAATGTGAGATCACCACTTTGTAAATGACTAAAGAAATTCAATAAGAGAAAGAAGAAATGAACAAACTTGAAGAAGGCTTGAAGAATGAAAATGTACATATGGGAAGAATGAAGCTAGAAATCAATGATGTCAAAACCAAGTATGAAGAATTGGATAAGTATAATTTCACCATTAAGGAAGAGCTTGTGGAGGCAAGGAATCATATTGAAAACTTCATGTGAGCAGTAAAAAAATTGATGAATAGATAGAGAGACAAAAACCTAAAGGTGACAAGATAGGAGTTGGCTTCAATGAAGTTGAATGTTTCAAATCTTAAGAGGAGAAATCTGAAGGTAGGATAGATGAGACACCTAATCAACAAGTAGAACCTAGTCAAAAGGAGAAAACTAGGAAGCAAATCAAAAAATTTGGAGGAAGATGTTTTGGATTCAACAAATTTGGTCACATGAAGAAGGATTGTAGAGGTAAGAGTATTTCCAAGCCTTTTTCTGGTTATTTCTTTAATTGTTGGACATATGGGCATAGAATAAATTAATGTAGAAACCTAGATATAAGATGGAAGATTCAAGATTATGTTAGACAACCTACTACACCCAATAAGATCATTTTTCACAAATGAAACAATTTTGGCACATTGCAAGGAACTGTAAGTTTCAAGTTAATCAGAATGGGTCATAGCCTATGAGACCACTCATTACCTATTTTAAGTGCAATAATGAGGGACACATACCCAAGTATTGCAAATATAATAGACCGGTTAGTAATAGAAGACCACCTATAGTAATAAAAATAAATAAAATTGTGACACTGGAAAGATCTTAATAGAGTATGTGGATGAGTTTAATCACCTCTTTATAAAAGAAGGAAGCAAGGACAATGACAAAGTGTGGAAGGAGAAGAATTAGACCAAATCCAAGGATCAAGGTGAAGCAGTAGACGCTGTTGGATCTTTTCCTGATACTAATATCTCTATTTTATCCTAAATGGCTAAGCATGGCCTTATTGGGAGCACTAGAAGAGTTCATCAGTAAATTATCAATCACTTGGTATGTAGAATGAGAGTCTGTGAGGTTGTGTATAGTTTCATAGTTGTGTGTCAGTGTTATATTTAAGGTCGCAAAGAAGTCCACTAGACAAGAGAACTTAGAACCTACACCACTACATATTGAAAAACATGTAGACATATCTGATTCACTTCTAGCAGTAGTCACAGTGCAAGATCAAAATCCTACCCCTCCTAGGAGAACAGTGTAGAGGTTAACAATGGTGAAAATTAAGAAGGAAGGAGAAGCTCCTAAAAGGATAACGAGGTCCTCTAGACCTAAGGTGATGAGATCTGCACTTGATTCTAAAAGAAAGACCTTGGTTACTCCACCCAAGGAATAATATCCTATAAAGAAGAAGAAAGAAGAGAAAGAAGAGGAGAGGAAAGAAAAGAAGACCATTGAACAAGAAAATCTAGTTGAGAGACAGCTATGGAAACCTAACATGAAGATATTAGGAAAAAGGATAATTGATAAAGTGAAGCTAAATCAACTACCTAGGTACTATGAGAGGTATGATGATGATGATAAAGTTAAAATTGAAGATATTTTGATAAATCATATGCTAGCTTTCAAAAAGCATCTGATTGTACTAGAAGGTATCTCATACATAAGGATTTGTTTGATAGATTATAATTTAGAAAGAAGAAAGCCTTAGAAGAAGATAGTAAGATTCATCTAAAAGGATATGCATTTGGTTATTTATCATAAAGAGATTGAAATAATTTTGAAGAAGATGAAACCTTTATTGAGGACAAAGACAAGATTGATCAAAATAATGGAAATAAAATATGAAGTAAAAGAAGATACAAAAAAGGCCATTGATAAGTTTTTACTTGAAGAAGGACCTAAAAAACCTAATCCCTCTAAGGGGACCAAACCAAAAGAAATAATGATTGGAGAATCATCTAAATCAGTTAGAGAAGAAGAAGAATAGCCTATGTATGATGAAAGTATTGATCAGTTCTATAGTATAGTGAAGCAGCCAGATTTATTTGTGGTCTATGTCTTTGGACACTTCACATGATGTTGATGACCCTTTTCAAGAGAATGTTGACATCGTTGTTGAGATAGATGATAGTAATGCACAAAGAATAGTAAGAGTGATATATCTTGGCACACTAATTAAAGATGAAATGAAAGAATTTATGGATGAATAAAATAAGGATACTAAAGTAGAAGTTGTAGTTGAGAAAGAAATAAAAGTACCCATCTCTATTCATGTTTCTACTCCTATTAAGGAGGAATCTATTTCTACAACTCAATTTTTGGAAAGTGAGAGTAAGCCTCTAATCACCAATGTTAATGAAATGGATGAAGATGAGCTAATGAAGCTATCTCTTATGGCCTTTTCTAAGGATAAGGAAATATCCGAGAAGAAAACTAAGAAGAAAGTCAAAGTAATGGATAGGGTAGTGCACAAAATTAATAAACTTTTACCAATACCTCTTACCTTCCAAGGTAATGATGCACTAGAAAATTTTGGGAGATTCCTTCATCACCTTCATATGCACTTCAATTTTTTGGAGAAGGCCATAGCTACGAAGGTTGAAAAAGAGTTCATGGTTAAGAAGTTTGAAGAGGTAATAAATTCAATAAAGTGGGACTTAGGCATACTAGATACCACTATCTCTTGAATCAAGACTTACATTGAGCATGGGAAGAATATATACATATATTTCATAAATCCTTCTAAGTATGTGAAAAATGTGGTGGGAATAATTCATCATAATGAGAAGACATTGAACAACTTGAAAAAGAATTGTGGATCATCCTCAGAATAAGTTACTGAGTTGGACAAGGAAGTGTCCAAATTATTGGATAAAATAAGTGTGCTACAAACTTATAAGTCAAGAGTGTTGGGAAGATTTGGTGAGTTGAGGAGTTTGATTAATCCTAAACTATCAATTTTGGAGAATAACCTTGAGGATATGGAGATAGAAAAGAAATTTTTTGAAGGATCTATGCTTACAGTACTAAAGGATGTTGAGATCTCATCTTTTTCATTGAATGGTCTAATTCAGATTGGTTAGACATTGAAGATGACATGGGAAGTAGTTGCAAAGGTCTTGGAAACCTCCTTCCAAGACATACTTCACATGGTGTAAGTTTTGATGTACAGTCCCAAATTGTTTGCTTGTATATAGATACATTTTTGTATATACCTTTTCCATTGATGTCAAAGTGGGATTAGTAGTTGTGAAAAATATATAAGGAGTGTATAGAAAATAGTTTGGTATTGGACACTTAGTCATTATTCACTAAGTGTTTCCATCAATGCCAAAGGGGGGTATTTTTGGAAAGTGAGAAGTGCTTGAAAGTGTATAACTTGTCATTGTTGGCAACACATACCTCTGTGATGGTCGTCTAAAGTGAAAATAATTTTTTTGTAGTCAGTTAAGTGAAAAATACCTAAGTACAAAGACAATTTTTAGAATACAGTCATACTATTTTGGTTAGAAAGTATGCAATTCTTATCTTTATGGTATGTGATAATAAAGATATTTTATATGGGATATAATAAAGATTTTTTTTTTATCACTTGAGTTTTGGCTTCATCTAGACATAGTTACATGCTTATGAACTTGTGCAATCATAGTATGCAGTGAAAATAGGGCACTTGAATAGATGTGATGATTGGGATAATAACATAAGTTATTTTTGTGATGTGATTTATGATTTATGATAGGTCCTCACCTATCTTGGTGTGTTTATGGATGAATGATATCCTTTTGTTGTGAATGAAATGTAAAGACACGTTTTGTGAATAATTAGTGAGATGAAAAGGAAATGAAGTTGATCAGGTATATATATATATATATATATATATATATATATATATATATATGAAGGTTTTAAGTTGAAAATTAGTATGGATGATATAGAAATGATATTTGATGACTGATTAAGTGGAGATTCATTGATTATTGTTCTGAGATTTAACCGGAACTAAATTTCCATAGAAGATGTTGTTATAGTTTACTTTTGTTGTTGTAAATTTATTTTGTAATACTATGCTATGAGTCCCTTGTATGAGAAGTGAGCTCCATTTTTTATTCACCCCTAAAAGGGTTGTAGACTCCTAACAAGATCATTCCTCTAACAAGGACATGTGATAATGTAATATTCTACTCCTAACAAGGACATTATACTCTTAGTGCATAGTTTGTGGGTACCATCCATGTTGAAGTTTTCCCTTGACCAGGGTTTCCTCGAGAACAAAACATGATTTCATGAGTTATTTAATTTATGTGTATGTTCTTCTTATTTCAATTATTGCATGGTTAAGTTTGAATTATCGTAGAAAGAATAAAAGTGCTGCAATATTGATTCACCCCCCCCCCCCCCTCTCTGTATTTCTTGATCCTAATAGTTGAGCATACTCTATTGGTCCAATTGACCCAATTGAAGAAGGATATACATGAGCTAATGAGGGAATTTTTAGCCAAGTTTAATAAGCTTGTTCATAAAATCCTAGCTTCTAAATGACCTACAACCAAAAATCACAAGGGGTTCTTTCTCAAATTGATGCCTCTGGATATTGTTTATCACTTAAGGAGAGCGGGGGTAGCTAATTTAGCCACAGCCTAGGTGATGACCATTAAATTAGAGGGTGATCTCATTACTTATGGTAAATGGAAGAAAAAGAAGTCCAGACACCTAATGTTCAAACCTCCACACCATCTGATCCTATGCTACAAAGATTGGTGAATGATGTAATTTCTATTAAAAGATAATTGCCTAAGGATAATATATAATTTCAACAACCCTATCAAGATATCCCAAGAAGTAGTTTTAACTAGGCTGGTCCTAGTGGTAAAACATTGCAATTACCCTCCACTCAACAAAAATTGGTGATCAAACCTCCATGTGGGAAAGGAAACATGTTCATTTTTCAATCTACATATGATCGTGATGGAAACACATACCCAGGGATGGTTTGATATGTACAATTGAATAGTCAAAAAGAAAAAGTGGAAGAAGTAGTGGAAGATGAAGGAGATCCTCAGCAACATGGCCACTCTATAAGTTACTTCCTTGAATACGATTCTAATTATAAAAGAGCAGGTAACATTTTTGTGACTCTAAAACACCCTTCAGGAACTATTTTGACATGAAGCCAGTGTAACTCAAAGCCTCGTGGTTCTTCTCCTGAAGCATTGAACAAAGGTAAAAAACCTCATACTGAAACCTATACTCATAAGATCCAAAGTTCAATAGCTCTTGATGTTCAATTGTTAAAATATTTTGAACTTAAATCATCCTTTGGTATAGTGGATTTTTGTAAAACATCTAAAATTTGGATTTCTCCCATCAAATACCTAAGATTAAATCCTAAATAATTAGACAAGCTAATTGAATATGTGAAAGGTAGTCAACCCTAACCTCAAATTATAAATAATCAATTAAATAATACTTTATCCTCAAAGGTTGATCAATCCACTCTGGTCCAATCTTCTATTGTTGAACCTAAAACTAAGGTCAATTCATTCAGTGAACGACCTCTTATATTAGATTCAAACCCTGAACCATTTTATGTTTCCTTTTCTATACATGGTCACAAATTAAGTAATTGTATTATTAATTCAGAGTCCTCTAATAATATCATGCTCTCTAAATTTGCTAAAGCCTTAGATCTACCTCTTACTAAGACCTTTGGTTGATGTTATTCAATGGACTCTAAACATTTACCCCTTCTTATTCAAATAAAGGATCCTCAAATTTCCTTAGCAGCACACCCTAATAAGAAAATCAAGCTAACTATTTTGGTTGCTAACATTTCTGCAAGTTACAATATGCTCTTGAGTAATAATTTTTGAAAGTATTTAGGAGGTGAGATCAAAATGGATTAGATTCAGGATACTATACTAGTAGGGAAGGAGAATGTAGTACTTCAACCCAGAGGTAAGTCTAAATATACAGTACTCACATCAGAAGATCCTCATGCTCAAATTCTATACAATAATTATAAATTTGGTAATTATATGATCTTAGGCGGGGAAGATATATGGAGCCCAAATCTAAATGTGATCAAGAATTTTGGATGATGGATTTTGATGTCAAATGTTCATCTACTAGTTCAGAGGCAAGGGCGGTCCTAATATCACCTCAGGGTGATAAATTCCCTTATTCTTTTAAGTTGGAATTCAGTAACACAAATAATACATTGGATTATAAAGCCCTATTATTAGGATTAGTGGAAGACAAAAAGAAGGGAATTAAATTGTTAAAGGATAAAGGTGATGTTGAAGTTACAGTGAAATAAGTAAGAAACCTCTTCACTATGAAAAATGAGAGGTTAAAACATTATAGAAACAGAGAGGGATGAAGTAGAATATTTTGAGGCTTTCACAATACATGCAATACCTAGAGACTTAACAGAAGAGTAGACTCGGTGGCAGTATCAGCTTCTTTATTTCTTCCTCATCTTGACTTCACAAAAGATACATATAGGGTTGAAATAGTTCATCAACCCAATGTTCTCGATAATTCAAAATATTGGAAAGTATTCCAAAATGATAAATAAATTGACAAATTCTTGCAAAATATGGATATGTTCATCATAACTTTTTTTGAAGGATCATAATTAGGTTGTTATGAATTATGTCCCAATCCTGGGAAAGAAATGGAAGATGATATCATCCAATTAAAAGGGAATAAGATTCCCAAGGGGCTAGTCTCTCTTGAAAATATCTATACATGATATGTATAGAGGAAGTAAATTTATTCCAAATGAAAATAATGCAAGTATGAAAAGATCAATATTTGAGAAGAGAATGACCCTAAGTTCATTAACCTAGGAAAAAGATGCATTGTTGAATAAAAATGTAGATTTATCAATCTATTGAAGCAATATAAAGATGTATTTTCCTGGTCATATGATGACCTAGAGAACTTTAGAGGGGGACAATTCCAACATCATATCCCTCCTAAACCTGGAGTGACCCCATTCAGGAAGAAATTAAGAAATTATAATCACAAGGTGTCAAATGCCATTTTCAAAGAAGTGTAAAAGATATTAAAGGCTTGTATAATCTACCCAATTCATCACTCTACATGGATTTCCAACATTATGCCAGTTAGAAAGAAGAATGGGGATATTAGAATTTGTGTTGATTTTTGAAATATAAACGAAGATAGCTTGAAAGATAACTACCCCTTACCTATTATGGATCATATATTGCAGACTATGGCCAGATCAGAAATGATGTCTATGTTAGAATCCTTTTCAAGGTATAATCAAATCAGCGTAGCAAAAGAAGACCAACACAAAATTGCCTTCACAACTCCCTGGGGAACTTTTGCATACAATCCTGTGCCATTTGGTTTAATTAATGTTGGTGCAACCTTTCAAAGGACAATGAACTTATCTTTTATCTATTTGAAAAATAAGATAATTTTTATTTATCTTAATAATTTGATTTTTTTCTCTAGAAGGGGGAGTAATCATTTGAGGGACTTAAAAGATGTTTTGCAGAGATGATGAGACCATGGAATTGTTGGAGATTTGCCAGAAGGCCAGTACTGACTATATGTTTGTCATTGATGACAACATATGGAAAGTAGCATGTGTGGAAGTCTTTTGTAGTAAGATTTTAGTATATGAAGCATGGGCATGATATTAGCATGATATCATGGGTGCAGAGGTTAACTATTAGTACAGACAGTTATATAGCAGCTTGTGTCAGCAGTGTTCCTGACAGAGTAATAGATAGTGTTCTATGTATGGTTGTTCGTACATTTATCATGAAGCCTTGTGCACTTGGATATATGTTGAAGACATGTTAATGATGTTTAGTTATGGATGCATAGTCTGATAATTAGTATAAGTGAAGTTATGCAGTCGCTATTCGCCAGTAGAAGTCTCTTGTGTTTATTTAGAAGAGCCAATAGAGATTTTATTCGTTCTGGAGTTGCACCTATCCTATGGGTATGCACCCTTGGATTTAAGCTTAGAGGAGAGTTATTGATGTTCGGTTAAGAGTGCATGAAGTAATTCAGCTTGAGGAGAAAGATCCAATTGTTTTGGTAGAGCTGATAGTGTGCAGCGTGTGTCTATAATTATCTTATTGGACAAGTCCCAGAATGTGTTGCGTGCATACTAGAGCTGAAAAAATTTTATTGAAATTTGTTATGGTTTCTCTATTATGATTTCAAGGTGGTTCTAACAGGCCAACTTAATTATATCATTTAGAGGAAAGATATTTATAGGTAGTCATTTGTGATTTCTTGAGTGTGGTTCATAGTGGATTAACAAGAGCAGAGTAGAGTGTGCAAAGTGTTGAGCCATCAGAAGAAGGTCTATGTGACCAAGTAATGTATTTGTGCTATACACTAGAACTGATCTAGATAGCAAGTCAAAGTGCAGTTCACCAAGATCCAGATATAGTGTGTATCTATTAAATAGAATGTTGTAGCCTTCACCCCTTTGAGCAGTGTGCTCTCGAACAGTGTGTCCTCTCCCCTAAAAGGGACAATTGTAAAAGACTCCTAATAGGATCTAACCCTTGACTATGTCTATTGTACTAAATATATTGTAAAGAAACTCCTAACAGGGTTAATGATCTTCTAACAAGGATCATAATACTCTAGTACAGAATATTAGTGGGTGTCAATTCCCACCAGGGTTTTTACCTATTTGGGTTTCCCCGTAACCAAAATATTGTGTTGTGTTCAAGTGTTCTATCATTGTGTTTATGCTTTATATTTAAGTATACTTAATTGGATAAAGAATTAAAACTTGTAGATAACTGATTCACCCCCTCCCCCCCTCTCAGTTATCTCTTGGGACTATTCCTAACAATTGGTATCAAAGCCAAGTGCCTCAGAGAGAAATTTTAACAGCTTGAGGTTGATCAGATGGCATACTTCAGGAAAGAAAGTCCTAAATTTGATGGAGAGAATTATCTTGATTGGAAGAACAAGATGGTGACTCATTTGTAGTGTATTTGTTTTGAAGTTTTTGATGTAACTATCAAAGTAGCCAAGAAACCTACCCTAAAAGACCTTGCACAAGGTGATGTTATTGATAGGCAAAAGGAATTGTTTCATCAGAATGCTATTTCTAAAGAAGCCCTTATTAGCACTCTATCTAATGGAGAATTTTCAGAAATAAAAAAGGTAGATAAAGCCCACAAAATATGGAAGCACCTAGAAGACATATTTGAAGGAGACAAACAAGAAAAGGATGCGCATAGAAAGACATGGAAGAAAAGATACAATGCATTAGAGATGCTACCTAAGAAAAATATCAAAGCTTACAATCAAGGGATAGATGAAGTAGTTGCTGGAATCAGAAACAATGGTGGAGAGATTTCAGAGGAGGACATTATGGACAAGTTAATGACTACTCTCATTCCTAAATATGAAATCAAGATCAACATCCTTGATGAGACCCTGTAGCTTACATCTAATTTCAAGTGAGAGACCTTGATCAGAAAAATCTCAGATTTTGAGATTTCAAGATTGAAGACAGAACCAAAGAGTGAAACAGCCTTCAAAGCAACAGTTCATGGTAAGAAATCTACAAACACTTCTAGTAATTTTGATGATGATGATGAAGAGAAAACACTAGATGATTTCATTGCTATGATTGCCAAAAGAGAAAAGAAAGGAAAAGCAAAATATAAAGGTCAATTACCATTTAAGTTCTTTTCATGTAATAAGATCAGTCACTTTGCATCTAAGTGTCCTACTAGAGCTAGAAAGTTCAAAAAGGATTACAAGCCTAAGTATTCTAAGGAATTCTACTATGCTGGAGATGGAGTTCCAAATGAAGAATCTAGTGAAGAAGAAATTGGATTCATTGCTATTGTAGACAAAATGAATAATAAGACAAATCATAAAGATGATAGAAGGGAACAAGAACTAGCATTGATTTCACAAGCTGACATAAGAACAGACTAGATTATAGATAGTCATTGTTCACATCACATGACAGGTGATAAAGGCAGGTTTGTTCATTTGGACAAACACAATAGCGGTATGGTTAGATTCGGAGACAACACTCCTAAACCAATAGTTGGTAGAGGAGCCATCACCTTGGATGGAAAGAATAGTATTGATGATGTTCTTTATGTTGATGGTTTGAAACATAACCTTCTTAGTATTGGACAGTTACTTGGAAAAGGCTATCAATTGGATTTCAAATATGACAAATGCATCATTAAAAACAAGGATGGTGTTATGATTGCATCAAGCTCAAAGAAAAGAGGTAATGTTTCTAAAGTCAATTCAAAAGAAATTTGTTTTGTTGCTAAAGTTGATGACAGTTGGTTGTGGCATAAAAGACTATGTCATATCAATTTTGATAACATAGTAAAGATAAGAAATGTAAAGGTAGTAAGAGATCTACCTAGCATAGAAAAGCTAGTTGATACTATATGAAGGGAATGTGTGATGGGAAAGCATGTGATCAATTCATTTAGGAGAAAGAAAAATTGAGCAGAGAACAAGTTGGATCTGATTCATATAGACCTATGTGGTCCAACTCAAACAAGATCATACTATTGTGAAAGGTATTTCATTTTATTTGTTAATGATTATACTAGAATGATGTGGGTTGTGTTCTTGAAAGATAAGTCAGAAGCATTTGAGAAGTTCAAAATATCCAAAGCTAAGGTTGAGAATGAATCTAGACTAAAGATAAAATGTTTGAGATCTGATAGAGGAGGAGAATTCACCTCTAACAGATTCTATGAGTACTACGAAGAAGATGGCATAAAGAGACAATTAAGTGCACCTAGAACCCCTCAGCAGAATGGAATTGCTGAGAGAAGGAATAGGATCATCCTTGATATAGCATGCACCATCATGATTGAAGGAAAAGTTGCACACACCTATTGGAGAGATGTGACCAATACAGTAGTCTAAACCATCAATAGAATTCAATTAAGGCTAGGTGCTAACAAACCACCATATGAGCTATGGTTTGGTAATGTTCCCACAGTAAAATACTTTAGAATTTTTGGAAGCAAGTGCTACATCAAGAGGGATGAAGTAGTAGGAAAGTTTGATGCAAGAAGTGATGAAGGTATTTTTCTTGGTTACTCTACTAAAAGTAAAGCTTATAGATGTTTCAATTTAAGATTGAAAAAGATCATTGAAAGTGCTTGTGTTAAGATTGATGAAATTTTTATGGTTCAAGAAAGATATCATGATTACTCACCCTTGATTGAAGAAGAACCCAGACCCTCCACTAGTGAGATAGTTATTGAAGAAATGTTTGACAGTATTGATGTGTTATTCAATGACCCTGAGACAAGTGAAGAAGAAAATCCTAAGGTTGATAAGTCGGCATCACCTAAAGTTCCAAAGTTTACATCTAGAAATCATTCCAAGACAAACATCATTGGAGATCAGAGTGGAAAAGTCTTAACAAGGTCACAAGCAAAGAACTCAGCTAGTAGTGAAGTGTTATGTTTACTATCTCAGATTGAACCTTTAAGTGTTGAAGATGCATGTAATGATTTAGATTGGCATGATTCTATGATAGAAGAACTTGATCAAATTGTTAAGAATGACACTTGGGAAATAGTCCCAAGACCTAGTGATAAGAATGTGATTGGAACAAAGTGGATATTCAGAAACAAGATGAATGAAGATGGTACAGTAGTAATAAAAAAAGCAAGGCTAGTATGTAAGGAATATGTGCAAAGAGAAGGCATTGATTATTTAGACACATTTACACCCGTGAGCAAATTAGAATCTATTAAGTTGTTTCTAGCTTATGCTATAGTCAAAAACTTCAAAGTATATCAGATGGATGTCAAGTCAGCATTCCTAAATGGTGATTTGAAGGAAGAAGTATACATTGAGCAGATAGAAGGATTCACCTTATCAGACAGACCTGATATGGAATGCAGATTGAAGAAGGCCCTCTATGGACTTAAGCAAGCCCCTAGAGCATGGTATGAGAGACTAGATGGATATCTAACAAAGATTGGATTCAAGAATTGAGTAGTAGATTGTAATATATTCATTAGAGAGACATCTGAAGGTCTACTACTTGTACCTATATTTGTTGATGACATTATCTTTGTAGGTAATGAAAAACTAAGTGTAGAATTTGCCAAAGAAATGCAGAATGAGTTTGAGATGAGTATGATTGGTCCTATCAAATTTTTTTTAGGACTAAATGTGTAGTAGATAGAAAAAGGAATTTTTATTAATCAGTCCAAATATGTGAAAGAGATACTGAAGAAATTCAAGATGGATAATTGCAATCTAGTAGGAACACCTATGATCACTGGATGCAAGCTTACAAAAGATGATAACTCACCAGCAGTAGATATAACATTGTATGAATATATGATTGGTAAACTTATATATCTTCCTCAGACTAGACCTAATATTTCCAATGCAGTTGGCATAGTTGAAATTGATGCAGGAGCATCTTGGGTGTAAGAGCAATCTTGCATCACCCAAAAATATTTTTGTTTTTGTATTCAATAAGGGCTATCTTGTGTAGAGCTGCTATTTATGGAAACTTTCTATTTTTAGTAAGTTGGTCATAAAATCTTGAAATGTTCTGATTTCACTTGTGGAGGTTCATCTCAGTCATATCAGCCTGTCAGTAAAGTTCCATGGCTAGATCAGGTCTAGTTTTGAAGATATTGAAGATTTTCGGTATTGGCAGCAGGGTACAGAAACTTTGAACTCAATTTTGAAGGCCTTAGAGGCCCTAGATGAGGTTGCATTTTGGGCTGAATGAAACTTGCTTGATTCAGGTGTTGTAGATCACTTTGTGGCCTTTCTAAAATGGGGTCGTAATGGTCAATCGGAGCAACTGGTGATGACTTATGGTCTCCAGAAGTCAGGTCACCTAAAATGGCGGAAAATAATTTTCCTTCAAAATTTTTGTTCAAGTTTTCAAAAGTTATTTTGAGCCGACTTTGATGTAATAAATTGAAAAATAAAATAATTCTAAGTTTGGTCGGCCCTATGGGCTAAATTTTTGGAACCTTCTCGGGCAGTGGAAATTGCCTATATAAAGAAGGCCCGTAGTGTTGTCTTAGGCAGTTCTAGGCAGTTCAGAGTAGTTTTGGGTAGATCTAGGTATTGATTCAAGGCTTTTTCCTACAAAATATTCTAAGGGAATTCCCATGTGGCTTTGCATATTGTAATTCTGAAAGTTTTTAATTCCACATTTGTGGAGATAATAAGAAGCCAATTTTTTGTTCTTGCAAATTGTTGTTGTTTCTCTGTTTCTGTTATGTGTTTGTGGTATTAAGGGGAGCACCCGTTCATCAAAAATATTTGTAGAAGAGCCTAAAAAAAGTCACCTCGTGGCAGTAAAGAGAATATTCAGATACTTGCAAGGCACTATAGATTATGGTTTATGGTATCCTAATTCAAAAAATGTTGAGCTTCATGTGTACACTGATGCAGATTGGGAAAGATGTGTTGATGACAGAAAGAGTACTTTACGTGGAGCAGTGTTTCTTGGTGATAGACTTGTCACTTGGACAAGCAAGAAACAAAATTGTATTTCTCAGTCAATAGCAGAAGCAGAGTATGTTGTTGTAGCCCTGAATTATTCTACAATTGTTTGGATCAAGCAGATGATAAAGGATTTTGGAATTTAGATTGATTATCCTATTTTTATTCAGTGTGATAACACTAGTACTATCAATATGTTGAAGAACCCTGTGATGCATGCAAAGACAAAGCACATGGAGATCAAGTATCACTTCCTAAGAGAGAAAGTGGTAGAGAAAGAAGTCAAGTTGGACTACGTGAGTACTAAAGATCAGTTGGTAGATATATTTACAAAGCCCTTGCCTAAGGACACTTTTGAGTATCTCAGGGAGAAGTTGGGAGTAATTCCCTTCCCTAATTCTACTTAGAAGAAAGAAGGAAACACATTAGTCCTCAAGGACTGATGGAAGGTTGAATACTCTACCTTTGGAGTAGTACCGGTGCTTAAAATGAATGGCGCCCTTTTCCATTGATGTCAAAGGGGGATTAATATACAAAGTCATGAAAAATAGAAGTAAAAAGAGGAGTAATATACTAAGGGGGAGTAGCATTTAGATATGACAGCAGTTCAATTGAGGAAATGGAGAATATTGGAAAATATTGTAGCAGATAGAGGATTCATCTTTCGGGGAGTTTTGATGAAGAAATGGAGAATGTTGTAAAAAAAATGTTCATTTGGGTTGATGGTGGTTTTTCATTCCACATGTTGCCATCAATTACAAAGGGGGAGATTGTTGGAGATTTGCCAGCAGGCTAGTATTGACTATATGTTTGTCATTGATGACAACATATGGAAAGTAGCATGCGTAGAAGTCTTATGTAATAAGCTTTCAGTATATGAAGCATGGACATGATATCAGCATGATATCATGGGCCGAGAGGTTAACTGTTAGTACAAATAGTTATACAACAGCTTGTGTCAGCAGTGTTCCTAACAGAGTAACAAATAGTGTTTTGTGTATGGTTGTCCATACAGTTATCATGAAGCCTTGCATGCTTGGATATATGTTGAAGACATGTTAATGATGTTTCAGTTATGGACACATAGTTTGATAATCCATATAAGTGAAGTTATGTAGTTGCTATTCGCCAGTATCAGTTTCCTGTGTTGATTCAGAAGAGGCAACATAGATTTTATTGGTTCTGGAGTTGCACCTATCCTGTGGGTATGCACCCTTAGATTTAAGCTTAGAGGAGAGTTATTGATTTTTTATTAATAGCGCATGAAGTAATTCAGCTAGAGGAGAAAGATCTAGTTGTTTTAGTAGAGCCGACAGTGTGTAGCGTGCATCTACAATTATCTTATTGGACAGGTCCCAGAATGTGTTGTGTACATAGTAGAGCTGACATAATGTTTATTGGAATTTGTTATGGTTTCTCTATTATGATTTCAAGGTGGTTCTAATAGGCTGACTTGATTATATCATTTAGAGGAAAGATATTTATAGGCAATCATTTGTGATTGCTTGAGTGTGGTTCATAGTGGATTAACAAGAGCAGAGAAGAGTGTGCAAAGTGTTGAGCCATCAGAAGAAGGTCTATGTGACCAAGTAAAGTATTTATGCTATACATTGGAACTGATCTAGATAGAAAGTCAAAGCACAGTTCACCAAGATCTAGATATAGTGTGTATCTATTAAATAGAAGGTTGTAGCCTTCACCCCTTTCAGCAGTGTGCTCTCAAATAGTGCATCCTCTCCCCTAACAAGGAAAATTCTAAAAGACTCCTAATAGGGTCCTACCCTTGACCAGGTCTACTATACTAAATATATTGTAAAGAAACTCCTAACAGGGTTAAGGATCTTCTAACAAGGATCATAATACTCTAGTACAGAATATTAGTGGGTGTCAATTCCCACCAGGGTTTTTACCAATTTGGGTTTCCCCATAACCAAAATATCATGTTGTGTTCAAGTGTTCTTTCATCATGTTTATGCTTTATATTTAAGTATACTTAATTGGATAAATAATTGAAACTTGTAGATAAGTGATTCAGCCCCCCCCCCCCCCTCTCAGTTATCTCTTGGGACTATTCCTAACAGGAATATCTCTTAAACCTTTACAAAAAATTGTTTTGCATGATAGAAGGAAAACTACTAGGACATCTAGTATCAAAGGAAGGGATAAAAATAGACCTAGATAGAGTAAAATCTATTCAACAACTAAGTCTTTCGTTGACTCGGAGTGGTTTCAAATATTTCTTCAGTTAGGCTGACTTCTTGAGAAGGTTTTTTCCTTATTTTTCTAAAAATACAAAGAATATAATGAGTGAAATGAATGTTTTTAAATGGAGTAATGAAGTGATCAAAGATTTTGAATTTGTAAAAGACACCATTTCCCAAGCCCCTACCTTGATAAACCCATATTTTAGGAAGGATTTTATCTTATATTTATATGCATCAAAACATACTATGTCTAGTATTCTCTTGCAAAAAAATCAATAGAATGAAGGAGTCCCTATCACATTCATGAGCACACCCTTAAAGAAACATGAGTTGAAATATTCATTAATAGAATAATAGGTTTTTTTTGTGGTTAAAGAAATGAAGCACTTCAGGTACTACATATTACACTCTCATTCCATAGTTTTTGTTCCCAGCTCCGTGGTGAAAATTATTTTGACTAAACAAGAAGTAGGAATTAATAATCGAGCAACTTGGATCTCAAAGATTCAGGAATTTGATCTAGACATTTAGCCTACTAAATTAGTTTAGGGTCAAGGTCTATATTGGCTAATAGCATAAAGAAAAGAAAAAAAAAGGTACAGTTACCTCAGGTCCAGCTAGTTAGTCATCGAGCTCCCTAGTTCATGAATATAGCACACTAATTAACATATGGAGAGTGCCCAAAGCATCTTATATCCATAGAAAAGAGAAACTTACAGTTGAAAGCAACCAAGTATGTAATTTTTTATGATGTTCTATATAAGAAAGTCTTCGATGGAGCATTTTTAAGATGTGTGGATAAGGAACATCAAGAGAAACTATTGAAAACCTTCCATAACAAAGCCTATGGTGGTCATTGTTCATCAACTATCACTACTTTTAAAATTTTGAGAATTTGTTATTATTGGTCAAGGATATTTAAAGATGCTTATAAATGGGTATCTAGTTGTGAGAAATGTAAAAAATTTTTAAGGAAACCTTAGCTAGCAGATTTTCCCTTAAGGCTTGTAGTCATAGAAGAACCCTTTAAACAATGGGGTCTAGATTTTATCAGCCCACTTAACCCACCATCAAGTGTAGGTCATATCCATAGCCTTGAAACTACTGACTACTTCACCAAGTGGGTAGAGGCCTCTCTAGTGAAGAAAACAACTTATGAAGTAGTCTGCAATTTCATTAAGGAGAACATTTTGATTAGATTTAGTGTACCACATAAAATTGTGACTAATAATGAAACAAATTTATCCCTAGAAGAAATGAGAGTATTCTATTATAATCATGGTATCTCTTTAGCTCATTCATCATGTTATTATCCACAAGGAAACAACCAGGCCAAATCCAATAACAAGAATTTAATCTCAATCATGAGGAAACTGTTGAGTGACAATGCTAGAGATTGGCACAAGAAGTTGTATGAAGCATTGTGGGATGATAGAACATTTCCAAAAAGGGATATCAGAATGACACATTTTGAAATGGTATATGGAGTGGAAGAAAAAATTTCTGTCTTTAGAATTGTCAGCAACAATGTTATAGAAAGTTCTCTAGAAAAGATAATTATGTACCTTACCAAGATTGAAGAAGAAAGGAGTGAATTGGTTGATTAGATTACATTGCATCAAGCTCGGGTAAAGAAAATATTTGATCGGAGCACCAAGCCAATAAATTGTATGATAGGAGATTAATTCTTACTCTAGAATAAGAGGAGAGAACCAAAAGGTGCTCATGGGAAATTGGACTCCCTATGGGAAGGAATATTTTTGATCAATCAAGTTATGGTTCCAAACTCATTCAAACTTAAATACCCATATGGTTATGCACTTCTGATGTCCTACAATGAGTAGGATTTAAAGCTTTATTAGTTCTGAGTGGGTGTCCCTCGTCCCTTGTATAAAGATTTTTTTTGTGTCATGATTTAGATTTTTTTTCTTGTTAATTTATCTCAAAATTTTATTTTTGCATAACCAAAAATTCTAGGTTCATTTACTGGTCCTTCTCATTCTCAGTCCCTAGTCAGAGTTGATGTTACCCCCTGCTTTTTTCTTAAGTTCAAGCCCTAAAACCCAGAAAAAATAAAGTTGTCATGTCCAATTTTCAGCCTTGGTCTTTCCCCTTTTACTCTTTAAGTTTCATGCCTTTTTGGCTCATTGAACCTCAATAAGATCAATGTTCATGGTTCGGAGTCACTGAGTGCACTTGCTTTGTTTTGTGGCATTGTTATAAAATCGATCATTGAACTTGAACCTTTGAACCTTCTTGGTTCAAGGTTCAAGGTTCATTGGTTTGTCATTTTAAAAGTTTCATTTTTCTTTTGATTCTTAGCACATCTAGGTTCATTGTGCATTTAGTTGGTCCAATATTATTTATTCAATGAACTTGAACCTTTGAACCTTCACAATTTAAGGTTCACGTTTCATTTTGTGCAAGTAGCGGCGTATGTTTTTAAGGAGAATCAAAGAGAAATTTGGAGCATGGGAAAAATATTTCAAATATTCTGAGATTTGAAATTCTATTTATGGAAAGTAATCACGAGGATGTAAGATTTCATGTGGAAGTGACTAGTATTAATTAAGGTGTCAAGTTTATATCAAATCTATAATTAATTCACATGATGTTTACAAGATTTCAAGGCATGAAAATCTTTCATCGAGATCTTTATACCTCTATATGTATGAGTTTTTATTGCATTCCTAATTCAGAAATTTGTTGTGGGTTGAAAAAGGCTAGTGGCGACTGAGGTAATTTGAGATTTCCATTTTTGGGAGTTGCAGGAAATTGATGAAAGAAATAGGCGATTTATAAAGATCTCTTACCCCATTGTTGTTGTTGTTTAAAGGAGAAAGGGAAGTAAAATTATTATTTTTTTCATAAGTTCTTCTATTTCTATGGGAGTTTTTTAGGTATTTTGTTGACATTATCACCATGAGGTCGGTCCTTCCAAAACTAGGGCATACTTCCTATCTGATCAGTAATTTCTCAAAGCTTGATGATACCTCTGTAGCTTAGGATTACATAGGAGAATTTATAGAAAGAGAAAAGAATCTAGAACTAGACTCCATGATGGATAGAATTGTACAGAGAGGTTTGATTTAATTATTTTACTTCCCTATAGTAGCACATTTCCCTAAACTAGTGGTAGAATGCATGAATAGGTATGATGTCGAAAATAGGACCATCCTAAAAATTGATGAAAGCACCCTGGTAAACATTGATAGAGATACAATTATGGTTTTCATGATAATTCCTAATAGATATCCTTATGAGGAATAGTCCATAGGTACATCCTATTATATCTTTTTAGAAAAGAAGCAAACTTATAGAAGTGTAATCACTAGGAATTGGTTCCTTAAAGAATAGAAGGGTGGTTCTCGATTACCTATACCTTTGACTAGAGAACACCTCAAAGCTGGAGTAAGTGACATTTTCATACTATTAAATAGACTCAAGGAAAATTCTCATGCATTCTATTGGAAGGTTTGGATGTACTTTTACATTCAATTTCTTTTGAGTGGCCATAAGTACTTAGACTAGGCTCAAGTGATTGTTAAAAGGCTACATGAAGGTTTATCTAATTTTATAGGGTCCAAGGATTTTTATATGTCTACATATATATTATATACATTGGCCTCCACCATATAATTGCATGGTCCTCACAATGAAACCTAGTAAGAAGGAATGAAAATCTACATGAGTATTACCCCCACCTTCAAAAGGAGAAATATGGTAAAAACTTCATGATGGTGAATGATATCTTTGAAGGGAGGCTAGCCTATGAACTTCATGGTAATATAAATTAGAGGATATCTAATAAGGAAATACAATTGGATATCATTTATATGAGTTACCTCATTCACTTTACTAGATTTACATACCTCAGGATTGGCAGGTATGAGGGAAAACCTTTTAAATTTCCCAGATATGCTCTTGATAGTCATGTGTTGATCAAAGTGAGGAGGCAATTGGCTCACATTGATAAGAAACTAAAGGAGAAAGGGAAGTTTGGAGTAGTATTCCTGGTTGAACCAGGTAACTATAGATGTAAAACTATATCTCATGCTCTAAACATGGAGCTAGAATTCAAGAAATTGAGCCTTCAATTATATACTGCTAGGCAAAACTTTGACAGCAAGGGATTTTCCTTGGAATACCTAAATATGGGTGCATAATTTCATCATATACCTCAACTAGAAGACTACTGGGAGAGTTGTTGTGATGAATTTGAGGTCAGAAGAAGGTTATGGTCTAGATTTACATTGAACCAAATCATTTCCATGAACCCAGCAATGAATATCACAAGGGTTCAAGAAGAAGAAGATGAAGATGTATTAGACTCAAAGTTTAGAAAGAGGGTTTAAGGGAAGCCTCTTCCTAAGATATAATATAATAAGGAGGAATATAGTATTGAGTGTCGATTGATCAATGTGATAAGAACAAAAATATGGATAAAGAACCATCAAACTAGGAAAAGACTCAAACCTAATTCTGAGGCTATTTCGGTCATTCATGAAAACACTATTTCACAGTTACATTCTCCTCCTAATCCATCTATAGATATTGTAGGTGTTGATCATCCCATTAAGATTAAATTTTTTTCAAAGAATAAATCCAAGAAAATCATAGAGAACTCACCTCCCACTTGAGTTACTAGAGCCAAAAGAAAAAAGAAGGGCAGAAAGGATCCAAAAAATGAATTGATTGTTGATCTTGATCCTATAGAGGAAATAGGGGCAAGCATGGATAGCCAGATAACTAAAGTTCCTAACAAAAACAAAACTAAGAAAGAGAGGGGACCTAAGACAAACATTTCCTCTTCGAATATCATGGTCATTCCTGATCAAGTCAATCTTCAAACACCTTCACTGAAGAGCACATCAGTCACCCCAAAATGGTTGGCAACTTCAATCAAAAAAAAAAGTGTAGTTCCTATTCATTACAAATTGAGGATATGGTAATAAAATGTCTCAGGAAGGTGAGAAAACCAAATAAATTAAAAACCAAATCCATGATAGAGGTTGATCAAAAAATAGGGCACTGGATAGCAGAAATTGCTAGGCCAGTTATTGACAAGGATGTAAATGAAGTCTCGGCCAAGGACTTCATTATTGAGAAGGTGGACATGGGATTTTCTTCAAGAACCACAAATGCTAAACATTTTTAATTCTCAACTAAAAATATTTTATTGAGGACATGGAAGGATGGATAGGATAAAAGGGAACTAAAGTAAGCTCTAAATAAAATGGCATAGTATATCTGTGCTATACAAGATCCAAGCCGAAAACCACTTTCATAGTTCTCACAATCCTTCAACCCTAGATCCCCTACGAGAAAAAATCTCCTGAACAAAATTTAGAAGAATAAATTTATTGTTGATGTGTACCATGATTGACTAAATTTAATCACACAACAGGGTATCAGCTACATCAACAACCCAGTTAAAGTCCATGGCAACACAATGGAGGTAAGCAAAGAGATGGAAACATAAATTAGTATTTGGGACAATGAAAAGACCAACTGGGTTACAGTGGTAACCTAGATGAATAATGTCTAGAAGTATGATTTATGAATTTTTTAGCTAAGAAGATTGTACCAAACCTTTATGAAAAAATTCTTTGTCTCTAAAAAGAACATTGAATGCCATAACTCGGTCATAAAATAGGGATATGAAGAGTCTGTTAAATTTCTCAAAGAACTTACTAGACTCATTGATATCATGCAAAAGGGCCATTAGTGCATTGATATTGAATTTCTAAAATAGGATGGCCAGACTATAGAAGATACAAGTGAAATGGTAAAATAATTCAAAGAGAAGATCAAGATTACCAGGGAAATCAAAGACCTAACTGACTGTGACTTCTCTCAATTGGTGTAGATTGAATCAATGGTCATTGTCTATTTAGAACATCTAGGAACACAAGAGAACAAAGTTGTTTAGATTAAGAAGGATACAGAGGTGTGGAGGCAAAGAATCATCCATATTGGACTCTTGCATCACCAAGTGATTGTAAAATTCTCTTTAGAACACTTGGAATGGTTGAAATTACATGTCACACCACCAGTGCCTAACCAGCCAGTTGATTCTTCAACCATGTCCCATTCATGATCGTGCACCAATTTTTCTACAATAGATCATAGATTTAAAATATTTTATTTATTTTCAGTTATCTCCATTTGATGGAAAAAATATTCACTCCCATGTGGAGTTAAGTTTTTACTCTGGTTAAAAAACTATTAGGATGGAGGCAATATATACATTAAAGTTAGAATCTAGAAAGGTATAAATTTTAAAAATAAAATTGATACAGTTCTATTTACATTTTTTATGTATATTACATATATGTGTGTATGGGTGAGAAGGAATGAGACTCTTATCTATTAATAAAAGAATATTTATTGTTATTGCAAATCTGTGTGTTTGTAAATTGTTCAATTAATCTCTATTGGGATTGAATCTCTAGTTATAGTATTTATTTTACTTCTACATTATGATCTTGTGCATGCAAAAGATGAAATGGATGTATGGAGTTGTTTGTTGATTGTTATTTGATTTCATGTGAAGTCTATGAACTTTGTTAAAGTAATTGGAATCTGTTTGCATTCATATAATGTTTATAGATGAATGTGGAATGCCTTTCATACTTTTTGGTCAAAATAATTCTCTTGAGTTAGTTATTAGTAAATTGATTCATTGAAAATCACATAGGTACCTGTGCCTTTATGCACAGGTTGAACCATGAGTGTTTCATCCAACTGTTGGTTCAATTTGTTTCTTGCTAAAGAGGGCACTAGTGTTTATTTTCTATTGACAATTCAATGAGAATAAATCTGTCAACCAACAGTAGGGAGACCTTACTTCCTAACACTGCACAAAATATATCTAGCTTCTTCATAAGATTCTTAAAGTTGATTTCATCTTGTTCAATAATAATAGTAGTGTCATCTACAAACTTTATATTATAAATTTCTTCACCAATCAAAATTCCCTTCACCTTAGGGGACAAAGTATCATCCCTAAGGAGGTGGAAAAGTGCATCAACAACTATCACAAACAGTGCTAGAGATAATGGTCATCCATGTCTAATGGATCTAGTGATTCCAAAGTGGGAGGATGTCATATTGTTAACATCCATAATAGCAAAAACCCCATTCATAAGTGTGCAGACCATTTTTAAAAAGTACTCTGGAAAATCCATAAATTAGAGCATCATTGTAATAAATTTCTATTTAATCCTATCATAATCCTTCTCATAGTCAAGGAGAAGCATATAATCATTTTGATTAGACTCTTTGGCCCTTTCCAGTGCCTCCTAGCAAGTTATCATATTTTCAATTATGTATCTCCCTTTCACAAAACCAATGTGTAGGGTTAATGAACTTGGATATTGTTAGGATTAATAAGGAAAAAATAACAATTACATGAAAAAAAACCAATATCAAAAAAACATAAACCACACAAAAGAGAATAGAAGACACAAAGATTTAATGTGGTTCACCCAATCCCTGGGCTATGTCCACCAACAACGAGCCTAATATTAATATTATTTAGTGATTACAACCTGATTACTATCTGTAATCCCTTACAACTTGATTCCACCACAAGTACTAAAACCATACATTATGAAATCCCTAACCCTAAGCCATATTATACAATATTTTTCCACTTTAGGGTTAGAATGAGTTACAACATGTTGGCCCAAAAAATAGCTGACAATATGTCAGCCCCAAAAAAAAATTGAAGGAGGAAAAGTGTACAATACTTTCCTGATTAGTCACCACAAGCTAACAATCTCCCACTTGGTGACTGATCAGTATCCACACTAAAAAACCTCCCACTTGGAGATTGATCTTGTAGCAATACTACTACCATATGAGGCTCCCACTAGATCGAACCACCCCGGACTCAGCTGTTCCTTTATTCTGTTCAGTCTAGAAGACCAAATGAAGTTGAACATGAGTTCAACTTCTCCCTTGTTACTACCTTTTTAAACATATCTGATGGATTATCATCTGTATGAATCTTTTCCAGCTTTAACTTCCCATCATCCAAAACTGACCAAATGAAATGGTGCCACAACTATATGTGTTTTTTCTTTGAGTGCAAAGTAGAATTCTTTGCAAGATGAATGGAACTTTGGCTATCTGTGTGCAGAAAATTATCCATCTGTGGATGTCCCAATTCTTTCATGAAGAATTGAAGCCATATCATCTCCTTGGCTGCCTCTGTAGCAACAACATACTCTGCCTCTGTAGTGGATAAAGAAACCACATTTTGTAGTCAAGAAATCCAACTCAATGTTGTCCCACCAACAGTAATTACATAGCTTGTAGTACTTCACCTGCTATCTATATCTCCTGCCAAATATGAGTCAACATAGCCTTGTATAGTAGTAGTAGATCCCCTAAAGTGTAAACACTTACTAGATGTACCTCTCAAATATATGAGAATCCATTTGACTGCATTCCAATGCTCAATACTAGGGTGACTCATATATCAACTAATGACTCCCACTATGTGTGCAATATCTGGCCTAGTACATACCATACCATAATTAAACTCCCTACAGCTGAAGCATAAGGTACCTTAGACATTTTATCCTCTTCTTATGATGTCTTAGGACACATCTCCTTAGTCAATTTCAAATAACCAGGCAAAGGTGTGCTGACATCTTTGGCATTCTCCATAGAGAAACGTTGCAACACCTTCTCAATATAATCAACCTGAGATAAAGACAACTTCCTATTTTTCCCATCTCTGCAAATTTTCATACCAAGGATTTGTTTTTTTGCCCCCAAATCCTTCATAGCAAATGAATATGCTAATTTTTGTTTCAATCCCTTAATGTGATGCATGCTAGACCCAGTTACAAGCATATCATCAACATATAAGAATAAAATAATGTAGTTATCATCATCCAACCTCTTAAAATAAACACAATGGTCAGAATGACATCGAGTGTATCCATGCTCATTCATAAAAGTGTTAAATTTAATATACCATTTTTGAGGGGCTTGCTTCAAGCCATATAAACTTTTCTACAATATGCACACCAAATTCTCCTTACCCTTGACCTCAAATCCTTGTGGCTATACCATATATATTTCTTCATCCAAGTCACCATGAAGAAAAGTTGTTTTAACATCAAGATGCTCTAAATGGAAATCTTCAGCAGCCATAATACTTAAAATAGTACAAATAGAAGTCATTTTAACAAATGGAGAAAATATCTCATCAAATTCAATGCCTTTTTTATGTGCAAATCCTTTTACAACTAACCTGGCTTTAAATATTTTCTTACCTCCATCCTCTTCTTTCAGCTTGTAAACCCATTTGTTTTGTAAAGCCCGTTTACCTATAGGTAACTTGCATAAATCCCAAGTGTGATTTTTCAGCAAGAATTCTATTTCCTCTGTCATTGCAAACTCCCACTAAATCTTTGTATCCACCTGCACAACTTGATTATAATATTTATGTTCACCAGCATCTGTTAACAAAATAGAATACAAAGAGGGAGAAAATATTTTAGGAGGTCTACTAAGCCTTGTTGACCATCTAACATTCACTTGGGTGTATGGTATTTGTTGTTGTTGTTGTTGTAGAGCATAAGGAACTACTAAAACATCATCTTTAGGAGTATCATCCAACACTACATAATCATTTTCTTTCTTCTCATGCTGCTGCAACAGATCTTTGTACAACACTTTCTCATTGAATATGACATTCTTTCTTCTTACAATCTTATGATTTTCAAAATCCCAAAGCCTGTAACCAAATTCATCAATTCCATATTGAAAAAATACACATTTCTTTGACTTGGCTTCCAACTTGGTTCTATGTTCAAAATCTATATGTGCAAAAGCTTCACAACTAAAGGTTTTGAGAAAAGAATAACTCACCTTCTTACCACTTCATGCTTCCTCTAGAATACGACAGTCCAAAGGAGTAGAGGGGCCTCTATTGATTAAATAAATAGTAGTGTTTACAGCCTCTACCCACATGTTTAAGGGAATCCTAGCATGCAACCTCATACTCCATGAACGCTCCATTATTGTCATGTTCATAAGTTTAGCCACTCTATTCTCTTGTGGAGTCCTTGGTATAGTTTTATGCCTACAAATACCATTAGAGGAAAAATAATCTTCAAATTATGTGCTGCAATATTCACCACCATTATCAAATCTGAGACATTTTAACCTTTTACAAGTCTCATTCTCAACCAAGCATTTCCATTTCTTAAAAGTTTGAAATACATCAGATTTATGTCTAAGGAAATAAATCCATACTTTTCTTGTTGCATCATCTATAAATTTAACATAATATAGAGAGCCACCAAGGGAAGATACATGAGCTTGTCCCCATACATCTATATGCACAAGCTCTAATCTCTCATTTTTCTTTTCCTTCCCACTCTTTACAAAACTAACTCTCTTTTGTTTTCCATAAACACAACTTTCACATAAATCCATATTGACACATTTCAGACCAGGTAAAACTTTCTTTGAATGAAGTAATTTTATACCTTTTTCACTCATGTGCCTGATTCTATTATGCCAGAGTGTTGTGTCAGAATCTTCAGCAATGGTTTGATGTTCTTCCTGCTCAATTGTAGCCATTGTTCCTGAACATGCATTATCTTCTAAAAAAATTAAAGTAGAAGGAACAGTATGACCTATAAAAAGATATAAGGTGCGTACTTTCACACCTTTTTCTACTACTAAGGAACCTTTTGAAACCTTCCAATTTCTATCATTAAAAGCAATTGTGCAACCCTCATCACCCAGGCCTTGCTGAAATTAAATTCCTACTCAGCCTTGGAACATGTCTTACCTCTTGTAGTATCCAATGATTCTCATTCTACAACTTAATCTTAATTTTTCCCTTTCCAACTATTTGATAGGGTTCATTATCGCCCAAATAAACTTTCCCAAAATCCCCTTGGACATAATCAAGAAAGTAACCTCTATGGGGTGTAGCATGAAATGAAGCCCCAGAATCTAAAACCCATGAATCATCAATACTTTCTAAAGAAAGAAGCAAGGCATCCTCTTTGGTTTTATTACTTACCACATTTTCCTCCTTGTTACCTTCTTGTTTGTCTCCTTCTTTATTCTTCTGAGACAAGTAATCTTTCTTCTTATGACCTGATTTTCCATAGTACCAGCAATCTTTTGGCCCTTTGGATTCAGACCTCTTCCCCTTTGATTTTCCTCTTGATTTCCCATGATTTCCAAAGTTGTTTCCTTTCTCATTGGTTCTACCTCTACTTTGTGCATTTAAGACACTACCTGATGTGGATCCACCTGAGATTTTCCTATGAATTTCCTCACTCAGAATAACACCAATAACATCATAAAATTTTAGGGTATTAGAACCTAAAATAGAGTTACTAACAGCCATTACCAAGCCATTCCAACTTTTAGGCAAAGAACACAAAATCAAGAGAGCCCTGACTTCTTCATCAAAAATAACATTGATGGAATTTAATTGACTGGTAACTATATTAAACTCATTTAAATTATCAACAACTAACCCACCTTCCACCATTTTCATATTAAACAAATGCTTCATGAGAAATACCTTATTTGAAGCGGAGGGCTTTTCATACAACTTTGCTAAGGTTTTCATCAAATCTTCAGTCGTTGTTGCTTGTGTAATATTGAATGCCATTGATTGTGCTAGGCATAATCAAATACTACAAAGATCCTTTCTATCAAGAATTGTCTAGTCCTCATCAGAAATGCTTGCTAGTTTGTTGGCTTTTCCTTCCAACGGCCGCCATAGATCCTTCTGATAGAGATAGTCCTCCATTTGCATTTTCCATAACTGAAAGTTCTTCCCATTAAACTTGTCAACCTTCAGCCTACCCTCATCTTCTATTTCTCCCACTCAACCATGAGACTCCCACTAAACTGTGAGATCTTCCTACAGAGAATAACTGAAAAATAACCTCGCTCTAATACCAATTGTTAGGATTAATAAGGCAGAAATAACAATTACATGCAAAAATAACCAATATAAAAAAAACATAAACCACACAAAAGAGAACAAAAGACACAAAGATTTAATGTGGTTCACCCAATCCCTGGGCTACATCCAACAACAGCAAGTCCAATATTATTATTATCTAATTATTACAACCTGATTACAATCTGTAATCCCTTACAGCTTGATTCTATCGCAAGTACTAAAACCATACATTATGAAATCCCTAACCCTAAGCCATATTATACAATATTTTTTTGCTTTAGGGTTAGAATGAGTTACAACATGTCGACCCAAAAAATAGCTAAAAATATGTCGGCCCCCAAAAAAATTTGCCTCGAACCCCGACAAGGGCGGGAGGAAAAGTGTACAGTACTTTCCTAATCAGTCACCACAAGCTAACAGATATAATATCTTCTATCCTTACTGTATGCACCCTAAAATGGTCGCCTAGACTTTGGGCCCCCATTCAGTAATTTATCAAATCCCTGAATCAAGATTTTCAAAAATTAACATTATATCAATTTCTTTGATCAAATCTTATATTATCATTTTCGATTATTTCTTGGGCTAACCATTTTATCATAAGTCTTTATTTGTTTAAAAGGAATATTTCCTCCCATTTTAATAAATAAATAAAAGCCCCCACTTTTCCTTTTATCCTAAGTTGCACAAATAAAGCATCATTCTTATTTTTAAAAAGAGAAAAAGTATTTTTTGTCTCATATGGACACAAAAGTCAACTCTTATTTTCCCATTGGAGGATACTTGTGCACATGGATTGGTCTTCTTTCAAGCTCCACCATTGATTAAGTCTTTTTGCCTCTTAATCTCCATGGTCCATTTCTCCTCATTTCCTATAAAAGGAGGGCTCTCTTCTTCATTTTCATATCTTAGAATTTTATAACATTGTTATGCTGCAGGTTTTCTAGCTTACTTTGAAGACTCCCTTTAAAGACATTGAAGACTTGCTTCCTTTCATTTGATTTCATCATTTAGTTGCACATTTCATTTGATTAGTTTTCATATCATGGCATTTTAGAGTAATTTTCCTTTTATGCAATAGATTTAGCTCACATAGCTTAATTAGGAGTTGGTAATTCATTGCAATTTCCTTTCATAGATTAGTTTGCATTGTCATTTGATAGATTAATTTTGCACTCATACTAGTTTCATTTGCATCTTGCACATTTGATTCAATTTGGGGATTTTGGCACTCTTTCCCTAGTCTTCAATTTTAGGAATCTCTCATTGTGTGGTTGACTAGCAAAGTCACAAGTTTGTAGCTCTAGCTGAGGGCAATTTTATCATAGTATCTACAACTCCATGCATAGAGAGCTATGAGCCACTTTGTGAGGCCTCACCATTGAGAAACCTTGCATGTAATGTTTTATAGAAGTGTGGTCACATTTTCACCATACATTTCTAGTGCCCACCATGGGGCAAGACATTAGCTTTGTCCCTTCATTTTCTGCATTTTTGTCAATTTCCACTAATTTTTCATCAATTTTTAGCACTATTTTCGGTCTCTGGTTTTTTTTCTCAGAGTGTCATGCAACACTTTTCACCAGTGTCATGCGACAGTCTGCCGTATAATAGTGCAACACTTCACCGGTTAATAGTGTCACTCTTTTTGGTAGAAACTGTTGCTCTGTTTGCTGTGTTCTATCGCCTATAGGTTTTGAAATTTGTCGCCTCGGGAAGAATTGTCACACCAATATACAGAGAAGTGGTGCATGATAGTTTTGGTGACTGTACTGTTGCCTGTACCTGACAGTGAATTTTTCAGACCCTTTTAGCTGAGTTTAGATTGATTTGTTTGTTAGTTTGATTTGCTGTAGCTAAATAGATTACATTTCCAGATTTCAGTTGGTTTACTTACTTTCATAGGCACATCTCTTTTGGGTTAATAAAAGAACATAGATTTGCTTTTGATAGTTTGTGAATGCTCTTTGGTTTCTAATATCAAACATCTCATTTGAGTGATTGAGGGCATGGATTCATTCCTTGTTTGCATAGGGGGTTAAATGTTCCACTTTTTGAACTCACCCTATGTTTTCTTGGAAAGTTAAATATTCCATTATTCAACCCTTTTTCATTTGTGGGTAGTGTTGATAAGCAACTTTAGATTACTTTTGATTGATCTTGTTAGCTAAATTGGGTGTTGGACTCGCTTATTTCTAATCACCCCTCGTTATTTTCCCTTTGGGTGCAAGGTCATCATTCATACATGGGGGAGGGGTCTACTTGAAAAGAGCATTAAATATTCCACAAAATTCTCCCTTTTATGCTTTCTTGATCTCATTAGTTTTCTAAGGTGTGGACTCACTTTGAGTTTGTGTGAGGAGTTAAATGTTCCACTTTTACACTCACTTTAAGTTTGTGTGAGGGGTTAAATGTTCCACTTTTGGACTCACTTTGAGTTTGTGTGAGGAGTTAAATGTTCCACTTTTGGACTCACTTTGAGTTGGTGTGAGGAGTTAAATGTTCCACCTTGTGGACTCACTTCACATTCACTTAACGAGTTAAATGTTTCACTTTTGGACTCACTTCACATTCACTTGAAGAGTTAAATGTTCCACTTTTGGACTCACTTCACATTCACTTGAAGAGTTAAATGTTCCACTTTTGGACTCACTTCACATTCACTTGAAGAGTTAAATGTTCCACTTTTGGACTCACTTCACATTCACTTGAGGGGTTAAGTGTTCCACCTTTAGTGCTTTAAATACTTTTTGATAGTGGATTGCTTAGAGCTAATTGGATTTTGGGATTGTTCTAACCATTGTGAAGCTAAAAAGTTGCTTTATAGGTACCCTTGCTTGAAAAAAAAAAATTGATACATTGCATGCCAAAAAGGGCTACTAACGGTTTTTGTAGGGCTGCCCAAAGCATAAGAAAACAAATCAAGTGCTTGTTTAATTGCTTTCTTTATTGATTAAGTGTGGCATATAGTAGTTGTTTCATTTTAGAGGCACTTAATATCTTGTGGAAGGAATTTTGAGGTGGTAGGAGAAGTATGCTCTTCACCCTTGTGGTGAACCAGAAAATCTTGACCCATCTTAGGATTTTGGAAGCAAGAGGGTAATTGAACTTTGCTTGGTGTGTTTGGGAGAAAGCTTTGGGATAAGGGGAGTATGTTGTTCACTCTTGTGGGTAAACAAAATCCTTGAATCTTATAAGTTGATCCATTTTTGTTAGATTGTTATAATCCTTTAGCGGGCCTGCTCTTGAGTAATCAAGAGGAATGACCCAAGTGGGGACAAGCCTTTTGCCAGCTATTCTGACTCACTATAATCTCAAGGCTATCGAGGACATAAAACCTTGGTAGACATAGTGCTTGTCTTCGCTTGATGTGAGTACTTGTGGGATTGTGACCATGAGGAAAATGTTGAGCAAGCATGCTTAAGGTACTCTTGAGGCCACGAGGTCCTAGTCCTTTATGAGGAGCAAGAGGGGTACTATGAATGGAAGCCCTTACTAAGAACCATTAGATAGAAGCCACCCTATTTTTTTGCTTAGCTTCTTGGTGCAAGGATTGATCCAAGTGGAATAACCCGGATCACCCCAAGATTACCCACCATTTGTGTTCCTTTGGTTATGCCTTTGGCACTCCCACGACAAAGCCAATATCTATTGTGGGTAACCACTTTGTGTGAGGCAAGGGAGCATCAAGTGTGGGCCAAGTTGTTAAGTACTAAGCCTTGACCTTTTAGGATAGATATTTTTTGAAGTGCTTTTGATTGTGCTATACCAGTGTAAACATTCTTAACATTCAAACAATTGGTAGCATTTGTAGGGTTTTTTTCCATTTTGATATCACAATTGTTTGTCTTGGCAAGGTTGCTTTTGCCCTTGTTTCAAGTGTTTGAAGACACGTTTGATCCCATACTATTTGCAAACCTGTCGAATTACTACTGTCATTGTGATTGGAATCAAAAAATCAACCCTCAGACTGAAAATTTTGAACGAACAAGCCTTAAAACTGAGATTTTGACACTCACTAGTCAAAGAGTCATGTGACACTGAAAGACTATTGCCCCCTGTTCTGAGAACTGTCGTGCACCAGTTCACCCCAGAAACACTATCACCTCTCTTACCTGGAAATTGTTGCTCTGTCTACCTGGACTGTGTCATGTGACATTACGTGAAGTGGTGCCTGACCTTAAAGTGGCACGCTATTTGCCTGGAGACTGTCGCCTGAGATTTTGCTGTTGTATACCTGGTTTCACTTGCTTTTAGTTGGTTGGGTCTTTAGGAAGGTTACTTATCTTGCCACTGCAAGCATGTTTTGACCTTGAGTTTCTAGTTTTTAGCCCTCTAGGGTTCGTATCATTTGATTTACAACATCACCTTGGGAAGGATTTCCAAGTTAGAAGACTATTCCTATTGAGAAAGAACATCTCTAGAATTGTTGGCTACATTCTTGGAGAATTTTAGTGCTCCTTTTGTCCAAATCATTTTCACCAAATCTCAAATTCAATTATATTTTGGCCTAGTCCAACCTCCGTATTCAAAAGTGCAAGGCTATTCATCCTTTGATTTGTAGCACCTCTTTGACAGTGTTGGTAAAGCCCCTTTTATTTCTATCTTTCCATCTCTTTTTGGACATTAGAGAACTTCAATTATCCTAGTTTGGTGTTGACACTTTGTGAGGTCGCCTTATCATTAAGAATCTTTTTCTTTTATGTCAGTTACAACTCGGTACCAAGTAAATCAAGGGAAGTGACCCCCGGTTGTCTTCAATCAGTTACCCTTAGTTAAGACTCGTCAACAACGTAAGGAAAAGGAACCCCTCTTTGATCAATCCCCTAGGAGTCAACCAGAGGTTGAGACTAATCCTTGTGAGGAAGGTACACCCAAAACACACTACTCATCAGGCACAAACATGATTTTTTCAAACATTAAGAATTCTAGAGAAGATATCAACCGCAATCTTCAAAACATGTTTTCAAGTTTCAGACATAATGATGATGATGACCTTAGATATAGTCCACCAAGGTCACCTCATGATAAATCAAGATATTGGGATCCTCAACAAAGAGTAGAAAGACACCATAGACATAGTTCTTCGGAGCCAGGATTTCCACAACATATTGATCACAACAATGATTCAGAATACCATGTCAATGCATCCAACTTATAAAATGCATCAGGACCTTCATCTCCAACTAAGGAAAATCCTTGGCATACTAATGCTAGATTGAGGGCTATTGAAAGAGCTAAACAAGCTTATAAAGATGAACAAGCCATGAAATAGGAAAAACTTAGGAGATTGGAAGAGGAAGAGAAAATCTTGTTAGAAATGAAGAAAAGAGCATTACAAGAAGAAGAAGATAGGTTGTATGTGTGACAACTTCAAACACAATTTGATGGAAGAAGGACTAATAGTGGAACCAATTCTTGACCATCAACACCCTCTCAAAGTCCTAAGATTAGAAGGAGGTCTAGGACACCCTCAAGATCACCAAGTCCAACAGGAAGAAGAGTTTCAAGAGTTGATCACAATAGGAGAAATTCACCTCCTAGACTTTCTAGACAACCCTCCCAAAGAGCACATCATACTTCACAACATGGGGGGAGGTATGTTAATTTGGACACCTTAGAATTTATGGCTATACAACAAGAGCCATCTTTCCAAGCCTATGTTGAACAAAACAAAGACCAATTCTTGGAAAGTCTAATTAACAAAGGTGCCAGAGTACCCTTTGATTTTGATGTGGATAAAAAAGTAAAGAAGCAAGATCCATCCACAAATGAGGTGATCAAACAATTGCAAAGAGATGTGGACAACATGAGAGCTTCCAAAAGTACTTTCAACTTGGATTCTATTTGTCCCAATCCTATCGACAAGAGTGTGGTAATGATCAATTTTCCTAAGAAGGTGGAGTTCCCTACCTATGACATATATGATGGCATTGGTGACCCCCATGATCACGTAAGGAAATTTTACATCATGAGCTTCTCTTTCCATCATGAGGATTCATACTTAATGAGATTATTCCCTAGAAGCCTCAAGGGACAAGCAATGGAGTGGTTCACTAACCTTCCTCCCCCAGTCAAGACATTTAAGGAACTTGTGGAAAGGTTTGTACAACATTTTGCCTATAATTTAACATGATCTGTCACAATGCTTGATTTTTGTAAACTAAAACAAAATCAAGGAGAGTCATTTGTTGCATTCTTGCAAAGGTGGAGACGTTTATGTGTGAAATATCCAAGAACAATCCCTGAAGAGGAGAAAATTGACATTATTGTGAGCAATTTGGTTCCAGAGCTAAGATATGAAGTCAGAAAGATTCCCTTCTACTCTTTTGACACCATGGTTGATGTCGCTTGTCGCATTGAAGATGTTTTAAAAGAACAAGGAATTTTGGCAAAATCAACAAATAATACCAATGGCCAAAACAACAATAGTGGAAATAAGGACAAAAAGAACAATTATTGGAACAAGAATAAACAAGTGGTTAATGATGGTGTAGTTGATGCACCTCAACCTAAAAGTGAAGTCCTTAATCTTTCCAAGGTGGTACAAGCCATGAAACTTCAAATGTCTTTAGAGCAACAAGATGGCAAACCAAAGTATCAAGGAAAGTCTAAGACTGAGAAGAGGCAATTCACAAAGTTGGGAGATTCCTATGCTGACATTTTCAAAACTCTTATTGCTCATAATTTAGTACAACCTCAAGACCCTTTGAAATTCCATATTCTAGATCCAAAACCATATTGGTGGAATGAGAAGGCGTATTGTGTGTATCATAATGGAATTGGGCATGATATAGAGAACTATTTCAAAATCAAACATCTTGTCCAAGACCTCAAATTCTGATCACAAGGATTTTAAAGAACCCTTGCCAAAGTATGAGAAAGGAGAAGGTTCCAACAACAATAATAAGAATGGTAAGGCAACAATCAACTATACATACACTAAAGCTGATAACATGATCAACATGCTTGAGGTGGTTGAAGAAAATGTCAATATGATGAGGAGAAAGGATTCTTATGATTATGATGATGATTCAAAGAAAATGCCTAATGAAGGACCCATAGTCATGTTGAGAGGACCTAACTCACATAGGGAGTCTCAGTCTCTTCATGCTGTCACTAGGAGTCAAGTTAGTCAACCTCCTATTCTCATTAGAGGTCCTCATTCCACCAAGCCTAGACAGTCTTCATCTAAGTAAACTCCCTCTAAATTTGTTGTTGGCCCCGAGCTTAATTACAACCTTGTTGATCAACTTCAACGCACGCCAGCTCAGATTTCTATATTTGAACTTTTGGAATTGTCCCCAAGGCATAAGCGTGTCCTTGAGGATGCTTTGCGAGTGGCTAGTGTCCCTAACAACTTAGATATTGATCAATTCCAGAATATGGTCAACCATTTGGCTAGCCCTCATTACCTCACTTTCTCAGAAGAAGATGACAAATCCATCAGTCACCCACATAACTTGGCCTTACACATAGAAGTCATGATTCATAAAACCTGTGTTAGGCACATATTGATAGATGGGGGTGTAGGGCTAAATATTTGTACCATGAGTTTTTTGAAGGCTCTAGGATATTTTGAAGAAGTCATTGATATGAGGAAAAAGATCACAATCAAGACATACGATGAAGCAGAAAGAAGTTCCAAGGGATTGGCCATTTTGCCTATTCGCATTGGTCCAGTAGAAAAGGATATTTTATTTCAAATTGTTGATGTTGGACCTTTAGCCTACAACATTTTTCTAGGTAGGCCATGGATTCACGAAATGCAAGCAGTCCCATCAACATATCACCAGTGTGTTAAGTTTCCTCATAATGGTGTAGAAATTTGCATACCAAGAGATAGTACTTTGTCAGTTAATAATATTTCTATTGGATCACATATACCTCTGAATAGGCAAGCTGACAGCTCTAGTATTTCACTTGAGCAATGCAAGGAGAGGTTTAAAACCATAGATCTTGGGATGGGAGATTATAAAATTGATTCTTTTACAAAATTGTCGATCTCTCCTAGGTCCTATGGGAAACCATCACCAGATATGAAACCTTCATCATCTATAATGACATTATTTGGAAATTTTGTTGAGTCTTTAGTTCCCATTTAGGAAGAGAAAGAGTAAGTTGTCGTAAGAGACTGGATCTATCATGAGGAAAAGTACCAACACAATGAAAATTTTTCTCCTTCACCTAAAGTTTATGGGAGGGGGTACACGTTAGTGAAAAACATGGGATATCCGGGACATGGTCCCCTTAGCCATAGATTGGATGCCAAGTTTGAGCCATTGGACCATGCTTTATTTGCACGACACAAAAAATCCACAATGGGTTTAGGTTTTGAAAGTGATAAACCGAAGAGTACTACTATCCTAGCTATGACGGATAGTGATTCTGATTCTAAATACACACCTAATCTTTCTAACCAACAAGACATGACAGAAGATTGGGTGCCTTCAACTGATCTCCTTTGGGGAGAATTTCAAATTTTGACAACTGATAGTCCTCCTATCCCAGCCACGATGGATAGCGACTATAGGAATGCTAGATTAGCCATGGAAAGTGTCATCACCCCAGCTGCAATGGGTGATAATGATTCAAATACTTTTGTGGTTTAGAAAATTCCTAAAGAAGGGGAGATTCTTCAAAATTGTGAGGCTTCTACATCACAAGGCCCAAATGTTGAAAATTCAGAAATAGATTCACATGAATTTGAATGGGATTCACTTTCAGATGCAAGCATAGACTTGGATTTTGATGTTATTCAAGCCTATAATGCCCAACCTAATGTAGTTGATGAGCCTAGTGTAGGGCTAGAGGACTAGACTCCTCGAATCACCTTAGTGGACAATACTTCATTGGGAAGGACGAACCCCGATTCAGGTGCTTTAGAAGGAAACTTGATAGATCTCGAATATATGGTCACTAGATATGACATCCACCTCATTCACAATGTTGAACCAGTCATAGACCTACCTATTTCCAACCACCATTTAATTGATTGATCTCAAATTTCACAAGAGCCACAACTATTGACTTTTCAGAATGACTATGAGATCGCATGTTACCTTAATGCCATTGAGCCAGTAATGTCTTCCACCAGTGAGCCAACTACGAGTATGATTGAGCCTGATATTAAGTACCTCAATCTCAAAATAAAATAAAAAAAGAAAAATAATACGTGTTCTGATGGCGAAAACCACTTTGTGGCGGTGTCAGAACCGAAAATAGTAAAAAGAAAAGATGTATCCGAGGGTGGAAACCTCTTTGAGGCACCTAAGGATGAGGTACTTAATAACTTGCCCAGTTATTTTTAGGACAGATCCTCAGTGTTGATTGAACCAACAAAGCCAGTAAACTTGAACATAGAAGAAGCTCCTCAGATAGTTCATCTTGCTCAGTCTTTATCAGATGAAGAAACAAAAACATATGCACAATTCCTACAAAAGAAAAAAATCAATTTTGCATGGACATATTCAGACATGCTAAGGCTTGACACAAATCTTATAATGCATCACTTATCCATAGCTCCAGGGGTCAAACCAGTGAAATAGAGACTAAGAAAAATGCATCCACATGTAGCTCTCCTTGTCAAAGCGGAATTAGAAAAACTTTTGAGAGCTGGATTTATCAGAGCCATAGATTACGTAGAATGGATCTCAAACATAGTACCAATTTCTAAACATGATGGGTCCATTCGTGTATGTACAAATTTTAGAGATTTAAACAAAGCATGCTCAAAGGATGATTTTCCACTTCCAAATATTGACATGATAGTGGACATGACAGCGGGTTATGAAATATACTCTCTAATGGATGGATTTAGTGGATATAATCAGATTAAGATAGCACCCGAAGATCAAGAGAAAATAGTATTCACTTGCACATGGGGAACATATTATTGGAATTTCATGCCATTTGGACTAAAGAATGTGGGGGCTACCTATCAATGAGCTATGACAACTATATTTCATGACATGATGCATAAGAATATGGAAGATTATGTGGATGATACCTTGGCAAAATCTCGAAAAAGTGATACACACCTTGAAGATTTGGAAGTCATTCTTGATCGAATGGAACAGTTTCAACTTAGGCTAAATCAAAAAAAATGCACATTTGGTGTCACCTCAGGCAAACTTTTAGGATTTATCATTTCAAAAAAAGGCATAGAGGTTGATCCTGAAAAGGTTCAAGAAATTCTAGATATGCCACCTCCTCAAAATATTAGTCAAATGAAAAGTCTTCAGGGATGTCTCCAGTCAATTAGGAGGTTTATTTCTTAGCTTTCAGATAGAGCACAACCTTTTAATAAGACATTGCATAAGGGTGTTTCTTGTGTTTGGAACAAGGATTGTCAAAAGAGCCTAGATCAAATCAAACAATATTTGGCTAATCCTCCAATTCTAATGCCTCCTATTCCAGGGAAACCATTGATCCTATACATTTCAGCTACTGAAACTTCCTTGGGGGCATTGTTGGCTCAGTTGGATGAAAATGGAAAAGAGAGGGCCATATACTATATAATTCGTACTCTTGTGTCATATGAGGTCAATTACAATAACATTGAGAAAGCTTGTCTTGATGTGGTGTTTGCCTCCCAAAAGTTTTGAAATTAAATGCTAGCTCATACTACACACTTAATTGCCAAGATTGATCCTCTAAAATATTTTCTTAGTAAGGCTACTCTCATAGGAAGGCTCGCTAAGTGGATGATGATATTATCAGAATTTGACATAGAGTACATTGAAAGAAATGCCATAAAGGGGCAGGCTATTGCAGACCAACTTTTTGATTTTCCAGTTAAGGATAGCATGCCTATACAAGTTGAATTTTTTGATGAACATATACTACATGTCACATCTCGCACCTAGAAAATGTTCTTTGATGGCTCTAATATGCAAAATGGGTCAAGTGTGGGGCTATTGTTTGTTTCTCCACATGGATATACTATACCAAAGTCTTACAAATTACTTTTTCCATGTACAAACAATATAGTAGAATATGAAGCATTAACAAATGGATTAAAGATGGCTATAGAATGGAATATCACTGAGTTGCATGTTTTTGGGGATTCACAATTGATAATCAATCAAGTCAATGAAGAGTATCAAACCAAAGATAACAAGTTAATACCCTATAAGAAGATGGTTGATTCTTTGAGATGATATTTCACTTTTGTGACATTTCAGCAAATCCCTAGGATAGACAACAAGGCTACAGATGCTATGGCTACATTATCTTCCCTTTTGCAATTAGAGCA
Organism: Chamaecyparis obtusa; assembly: GCA_027943335.1. NCBI lineage: Eukaryota > Viridiplantae > Streptophyta > Pinopsida > Cupressales > Cupressaceae > Chamaecyparis > Chamaecyparis obtusa. The sequence goes on from BSBK01004255.1 coordinate 291,252, forward strand.
GCATGAGTCCCGATTTGAGTTCCTGGTGGAAGAACTGCATTACCCTATCTTTGATTCAGTTGAAAGTCAAGTCATTTGTACCCTTGTCACACATGAGTCCTCCCGATATGGTGCTATCTATTCATATCTTCATGATGGCATCATCCCTGACACTTTCAACTGTTCTAAATGCATAAATCTCATTCGCAATGCCTCTCGCCACACCCTCATTTCTGGTGATCTATATAGGAGGGGTTTTGATGGAACACTTCTTAGGTTCTTGGAAAAGGAGGAATCCAACCAAGTGTTACTTGACATTCATGAGGGTATTTGTGGTGGACATTCTAACGGTCTCACCATGGCCCATCGATTGCTTAGGGCAAGGTATTACTGGCCCACAATGCAAGTAGATGTAGTAGCTTTCTCTAAGTCTTGTGAGAAATGTCAAAAACATGGAAACCTGATTCATGCTCCAGGTAGGGAGCTAATTCCTTCTATTTCTCATTGGCCATTTCAGTGCTGGGCCTTTGACCTTGTTGGGAAAATTCACCCCAACTCATCAAGTGGATATAAGTTTATCATCACAGCTACTGATTATTTCACGAAGTGGATAGAGGAAGTACCTCTTTCTGTTGCCTTAGGAAAGACTATTTCACTCTTTATTCTGAATCACATTATTTTCTGATTTGGAGTGCCCTCTGAGATCATTACTGATAATGGAGGACAATTCAAGAATAAGGACCTCAAGCATCTATGCAAAAAGTTTAAAATCAAGCAACATTGGTCCTCTATTTACTTTCCACAAGGAAACGGACAAGCAGAAGCCTCTAATAAAACCATTCTCAAGATTCTTCATAGGACAGTACACAAGAATGGTAGGGATTGGCACTTACAAATTAATCCAGCACTATGGGCTTATAGAACAAGCATTCGTACACCTACGGGAGCCACTCCTTTTTCCCTTACCTATGGTGTTGAAGTAGTATTACCTTTAGAAGTAGAGATCCCTTCACTCAGAGTCTCTCTCAAAGGTTTGTTTACAAATGAAGATTATCGTGCCATGAGGTTACAGGAACTTGAACTTCTAGATGAAAAGCATAAAGCTTCCTTTGATCATATGAGAGTATATCAGAAGTGTATGTCCAAGACATTCAACAAGAAGGTCCATGCTAGAGAGTTTCAAGTAGGTGATCTCATTTTGTGAGAGAACCATAAAAATCAACAGAACGGAGAATAAAAGGGGAAGTTCAAACCTAATTGGCTTGGGCCATATGTCATCACTACTACTTTTGGTACAGGTGCTTATTTTTTATCTGATGAGAATGGGGAACAACTCCCTGATCCCATTAATGTGTTGCACCTAAAGAAGTTCTATTCGTGAAACCCATTCTATCTGGGGGCATCCTTTGTATATATTTTATGATCCTGAAAAAATACCAAAAAAATTCATATATGATCCTAAAAAAATACCAAAAAAATTGATATATGATGCTAAAAAAATCCTAAAAAGCATTAAAAGTCCTAAAAAAAATACAACAAAAATCAAAAAATTCAAAAAAATAGAAAAAGTGCCTTGTTGAAAACCTAGAAACAGGCGCCTTGGTAGCAAAAATCCAAAAAAAATTGAAAAATCAAAAAATGAAAAAAGATTCCAAGTGGTGAAAACCTGGAAACAGACGCTACTTGAGGCCTTTGCACTCCTATTTGTTAGCATTCATCCTCAACACTGAACCTTTCTCCATCATGTCTTGACCTTATTTAGCGTAGTCTAGAATTGGTCTTTGTCTTTGTCTAGGGAGCATACCTGTTAGCATAGGTCCTTTAGGTGCGTTTGTCTCTTGGGGCATTTCACAATAGGTGTTTTTCAACACCACCCCAAAAAAGTGTTTTTTAACACTACCCTTGCGTCGAGTGTTTCTTAACACTTATCAGATGTCTTACCCAATAGTCTAAGTTTGATGTGATATTTCTCATTTGCAGATGTGATGATCAAAGTCTGACTCTATGACCAACACACATGCACTTAGACAATCAACTTGTTGAGATATGTTGACTTTATTTTTTCTTTGTGTGCTGTCTATGAGGATTTCTTTGATGAGTGGTCTCCCCCTGAGAATTTTTTGATGATGCATGGCTAGAAGACTAAGGGTGTGAGAACATGTTTTCCTTCTTTATCTACTTATGGGTATATTTTTTTGATCCTAACTATCATGAGCATTTATGCTGGTCTTACTTGACACTAAGGATTGACAAGGTATTATCCTTGACTATTTTTATGCGAGTGCATGCTTATAGCTATCCTAACTTTCATGTGTCTTGATACAAGCATAATCTTGCCATAGAAAATTTAGGTGATCTCACTGCATTAGTCATCTTGACCTCCATGTCTTTGATGCCTAGGTGAGATTTCCACATTTTTATCTGATAAAGATCATATTCACATTCACATAGCTATGCTAGTGTGCATTGTATGATCATACAGTGCTACCTAATGCTCGATGATGATAATTAGATGTCTATAAGTGTTATGACCTTGCAAGTCAACCACTTTCATAGTAGCTTGCATTCTTAGGTTCATGATTAGATTAGTTCTTTGCATTTTGCATATGGAGAGAGCACTCCTTTTCATCATTTACGAACTAGTCGGTCAACTATGTTCATCTTCTGATTCTTCTTGATCATGTCTTTCACTTCTTGTCTTTCATATCACATCCTTTTCTATTCCTATAGCATTTTGACCTTTTTGACCAATTTTCAAAACACCTCGAAATTGCATGAAAATTCCACCCCTAGCTAATTTCGATGTCCTGGATCCATTTTTGGACTCAAAATTGAAATTTGAGGTCATCTTGCTAGTAAAAATCATGTTTCAAAATTTTCCTTCTTCTACACAGTTGACTGACCTTTTGAGGCATAATTCTTTGATCTTTGATGGAATTTCTTCCTTTTCATGTCTCTCAAACTTCTAGTCTTTCATTCATCTTCATTCAATTTGCTGCTTTCTCACATTTGACTGCATCTTTATCCTATATCTTTCTCAGTCAAACTGGGGCATATCTTCACTGCTCGATGGTTATCCTATCATCTTTTATCGTTGATCATGATTTCATTATGATTTGATCTAATCTTTATCGATTTGTTGTTCTCCTTTACCTGATTTCAATTTTTGATTCCGAAGGGGGCAGTATCTATGGGATTCTCATCCCTGATTCTCTTGATTCAGACATCTTTCTGTGAGCTTTTTCTCAAGCCTAAGATTCTTATCTCTTACTTTGAATGTGATCCTGAATCGACCTCATATTCAAAGGCCTTTGTTTATGTTTTGTCCGGATGTGATCCCAAATCGATCTCGCATCTGAGTTGTTTGTGATCCCAAATCGATCTCACATTGCAACTTCATTCTTTGACTACATGTGTTCCTAGATCAATCACACATTAGTCAAAGAGGGGCAAATGTATGCACCCTAAAATGGTCACCTAGACTTTGGGCCCCCATTCAGTAATTTATCAAATCCCTGAATCAAGATTTTCAAAAATTAACATTATATCAATTTCTTTGATCAAATCTTATTTTATCATTTTTTATTATTTCTTGGGCTAACCATTTTATCCTAAGTCTTTATTTGTTTAAAAGGAATATTTCCTCCCCTTTTAATAAATAAATAAAAAGCCCCACTTTTCCTTTTATCCTAAGTTGCACAAATAAAGCATCATTCTTATTTTTAAAAAGAGAAAAAGTATTTTTTGTCTCATATGGACACAAAAGTCAACTCTTATTTTCCCATTGGAGGATACTTGTGCACATGGATTGCTCCTTTTTTAAGCTCCACCATTGATTAAGTCTTTTTGCCTCTTAATCTCCATGGTCCATTTCTCCTCATTACCTATAAAAGGAGGACTCTCTTCTTCATTTGCATATCTTGGAATTTTATAACATTGTTATGTTGTAGGTTTTCTAGCTTACTTTGAAGACTCCCTTTAAAGACATTAAATAATTTCTTCCTTTCATTTGCTTTCATCATTTAGTTGCACATTTCATTTGATTAGTTTGCATATCATGGCATTTTAGAGTAATTTTCCTTTTATGCAATAGATTTAGCTCACGTAGCTTAATTAGGAGTTGGTAATTCATTGCAATTTCCTTTCATAGATTAGTTTGCATTGTCATTTGATAGATTAATTTTGCACTCATACTAGTTTCATTTGCATCTTGCACATTTGATTCAATTTGGGGATTTTGGCACTCTTGCCCTAGTCTTCAATTTTATGAATCTCTCATTGTGTGGTTGACTAGCAAGGTCACAAGTTTGTAGCTCTAGCTGAGGGCAATTTTATCATAGTATCTTGCAACTCCATGCATAGAGAGCTATGAGCCGCTTTGTGAGGCCTCACCTTTGAGCAACCTTGCATGTAATGGTTCATAGAAGTGTGGTCACATTTTCACCATACACTTATAGCCAGTAGTTTATCCATAATCTTATATGAGATGTTGAGAAGGGTTATGGGTCTCCAATTTTTTATCAAATATATGTCACCTTCTTTAGGGATAATTTTGATGAGCCTTGAGTTAATATTTGTTCCCAAAGAGCCCTTATCAATTGCTTCAAGGTACACCTTTAGGAGGTCTTCTCCCACCCACTCAATATTGTCCTTTTTAAATTAAACTGGAATGTCATCAGGCCCAAAAGCCTTCTCATTTTTCATACTATGTATGGCCTTAGTAATTTCTACAATTGAGATAGGTCTTCTCACCCAATCAACATCCTCTTTAAACACCTTTTTGGGGATAATGTTGTTAATTTTTATCTAGAACCTTCCATATCTGGTCCTTTGTCTTGTGAACAAAAAAAATTTGGAGTAGGAGGAAAATACCTATATAATATCTTCATGGTACTTGATAACATTCCCTTCCTCACATATGCATTCAATCCCCTCCTCAACCTCCTTCTGCTTAAGAATCTAAAAGAATTATCTTGAACCTTTATCACCATGGTTAATCCATTGAATTTTGGCTCTGGTTTTTGTAAATTAATGTTCTACAACCTTGTAAGACCATCTCTAGCATGAGTCAGGGAATCCAAGACACCCAGATTGTTTGATTAATCTTACTTGGTTTTCTTTGTTAGACATAAATTATTGTGAAGTTTAGTTTCAAGTCTCCTACTTCCCTTTTCCTTTTTATTACCTACCACTTGAAACAAATTCCTCCAACTTTTGATACATTTGATCCACCTATTAATGGCACTGGTGTGTCTAACCATCCCCTTGTTAAACAGTGAGATCATTTTAATTGCATTTTTTATGTCATCGTCCTTTAGAAATCTTGTGTTAAGAGAAAAACTTTCACTTCTCTTCTCAACACTCCTCACATCATCCAAGATAAATATGGGGGTGAAAATTGGGTGGTGATATTGATATTGATACATTTATATTGATACCATTATGATATTTCTTAAATCCAAACACTTCCTTATTAACATAGAATTGGTCTAATTTGCAATAAATTCTTCTACCTCCCTATTGGTAACTAGAGAAATTGTGCCAAATTCCAAATTCTATTATGGGAATATTTGTTGCCAGCCTAAGGGTCAAGAAGTTTTTGTTTGCTTATCATTTTATACTAGTAGAATTTCTCACTTCCTTTCCATTCAAATCTCATGCCTTTGGCCTTTTCTTGTGGTCCCTCTATCATGTTGAAGTCACCTCTCATAATCCAAGGAATATTCTTAAGCTGAAAGAGCCACTTTCACATTTCTATTCTTTCTTTATAGTCATTAGAAGCATATATGTTGAATATACCATATTCTAACCCTTTATACTTAAGAGTGATCCGTATAGCTATGTTGCAAGGAGAACTACCCCATTCTGAGATGTAACTATTCTATTTGGGGATAACTAGGATGGCAGCACCACCCTTTCCCTTATGGTGATTGGTATAGAATCCTTTTTCATCCTTCCAAATTCATTTAAGGTTAATGTCAAGGGAAAATTTGAATTCTTTAACCTCTTGTAGTAAAAGGATGTCTAATTTTTTTTGCATCATGATGAATCATTTAATGACATATTTCCTATCAAGGGACTCTAATCCTTTGACAATCCAAGAAGAGAATATAATATCCATGTAAAAAAATTTAAGGATCAATATCCATGGGAGCCTTGAAGCTCTTATAGAAACTTGGAAGTTGTTGTCTAGGATGCATATCAAGTTTCTTATTGTTGGCCAGACCAAGAGGTATCTCCCTCTTTTTCTTAACAGAGACCTCTCAATCAACTTTTGTAGAAGCTTCACTAATCTTATCCGGCTCAACCTTCTTGGTCCTTACTCTCATTTTCTTCTTATGTGCATTGAATACAAACATTTTAGTGTCTTTATGGTTCTCTTCAATCTCTCCCTCTTCTAAATTTTTATCACCTTTAGTAACATGAGCATCAACAACTACCCCATTCAATTGAGTAGGGACATCACTATGGGGAATAATAGCAAGGTTTCTATGAAGAGGGTGGTGAATCTTAGGTGGGAGGGGTCAAGATAACCACTAGAGAGAATTTATTGAGTTTATCCTCATCATTATAGGCTCTTTTAAGAGCATAAAGCCCATCAAGGGATGCATTTGCATCACATTTTTTATCACACTTCTTAACCCTACACTTTGGGTTCATCGTCCAATCCACAACAACTGGGTTTTCATTCTCAATAGTGATATACTTTTCTTTTAATTATTTTGTATTCGTATAATACTTTTGGCTTCTCTCCTCTTCTAATTCCTAGACAATTTCTAACTAGAACATAGTATTTTTCTCTCATTTTACTCTTGTGAGAGATTCCTTTATCATAGTTTCTCTTTATGGCATATTAATTATTTTATCCCTTGTTTCTTTCCTATCTTCCTTGAATTTTTTTCTCTTCAGGCGTGAGAGAAAGTTTTGGAATCACTTGTTTTGTCAAAGCATTCATAAGCTCTTGATTACTACTTAAGTCTAATAATGTTGTCATTGAAAACCTAGAAGGATAAGGACTTATAAATCTACTAGAAGACAACAACCTTTTTATGTGAAAATTATAAATAGGAAGTACAGGCTTCTATGGGATTATAATAAATGTTTGAAATGTGCTTGGAATATTAATATAATTTATGTCCATTGAATGACTTCTATGGAAATAACTTGTAGAATCACAATTTACATGTTGTTCATGGATAAACACATTAGGATCTATAACCAAATCTACTACAAACATTTTTCCTCTAGATCTTCGAAATTAAAGACTGACACATTATGAGATGTGTATTAATCTTGAAATATTGCCTATTTTCTTGGATAAGTTGTCTATAACAAAAAAACCAATATGAAATCTAGTGGAGTCAATATGTCTACCATAATCTTGTATTTTATTGTTTCCCTCTGGGTATGAAACTTTTGAAGGAAATTTTGATGGAGGGAGTATCATATTTAACATACGATATATGCATCTTTTTCTAATGGTAGTGTAAATAGATTCAGGGTGCAGGATAATGCCCTTAATTTCTATTAACAAACAAAAAATAGATGAAACAAATTTATCATCAAGGGAAATTATGACAATTGGCTAAACGGCTAATTTCCCATCACCCCTTTCAAGATCTAGGACAACTCTGAACTGTGCAACTACTACTTGATCCTAAATCCAACATCTAGTGTCTATGAGTGAAGAAAAATATTTAGCCCTGATATCATAATTAAACTAAGGGTGTATGTAATATCACCAATAGATTTATCTTGACTTTTTCCTTTTCCCTCTTTATGATTTTGTGGAATATTTTACTTCCAAGAAATATCTAATTCATTTTTGCAAAGAAGTACTAAATATACTTATAACTATGGTATTCCTCTCAATTATACACAAAACTATTCCTTTAGTCATTCAAAGAAGATGGGTTTTCTTTCCCAAAGACCTCAAAAGAAGCAGCAACCAAAGGATACCAAAAAGTGGTGTATTTAGCATAGAAAGAGGAAAAACAAGGGATGAGACTACAATTTGGAATATTGTGGGTATGAGCCCAATGATTTATAATGTTTATCTTCTCGTCAAAGAAACTACAAAAATACAAGCAAAAGGTGAATGAATTGGGTTTTCTTGAGGTCAAGTTTAACCATGTTTAGTAGTAGAAGAATTGGGTTTCTAATCAGAGGCATCAAACCATTAAAACTCTGCAAGAAACAAACAAGATACTTCCATTTCTATCCTCTATGATATTTTTGCTATGCAATATTGTTTATACATTGTATAAGGCCCGATGATTGCATAGCATCTTGATGTCAATATTTTTGTGAATGCAAAATGCAAATGATGTCTTCATGAATGCAAACAATGTGGATGAGGCACAGTATGATGTTGTGCAATGAAATTCTTTGTCGATCTGAGATATTATGATTGCAATCCTGTAACCTAATTATATGAATGTTGATTGTGGCTTTGACCTTTCTATCTTCCTTGTTCATCTCCAATTAATTCCTCCCCTTCCCAAAATATTTCAGCAACTCTATATCTTCCTTCTTTTTGATGGGGAAGAAAGATGTGACTCTTTAAGTCATGCCTTTCATAATTTATCTTTTTCTACTTATTTTCAATTTCATTAATCTATTCTAATTCTTATTTATTGATTAATATTATTACTATTTTAACATCAAAACTAGAATGGTGTTACGCAACTATCTATGGGATCTAGGGTTTGCCTATTTCCTTCTAGAGTTATCGCAGCCAAGAAGGGCAGAATGTCAAATAATTTCATGTTGAATGGAGGTGCAGGTAATGTTGACAAGTGTTTCCAAGATTCACAAGGTGTGTATTGTGGAAAAAATGATGCATAGGAGAATGGGGAGTTATTTTTATAGTGCATGCAAAGACATGGTTTTTGGGATTTTGAGGTGGGAAACTCATCCCATTTGGTGTTTGGACAAGTTTCTCTTAGTTAGCATAGAAATGAGTCAAAGAAAAAGTATAAGGGTTCACCAAAAAATTATATGGGGGTTTTTCTAGAGTGAAAACAGGGATATTTTGGGGGTTTCTTTCCTCATGACCCCCCTGTGAGTGATGGTTAGAGAGGACAATGTCCCCATAAATCGGTTATTATGCAAATGAAGGTTGTCATATTACCTTCAACCACTTCTTGTTATGTAGTTCTGGAAGTCGAACTGGAAGAGGAGGTTGATCATAATGTGTTTCCCTTCTCAGAATTGTTGATCCCTAAGTTTGTTGTCCATTAGTGTCTAGCACTTAGTCATTTTCTAGGTAATGTTAGCTAGTCATCACTCCGACCGAGCCATCTTGTAAAGGTTGAGTCATGAATAAACTTGTATAGTTACCGAGCAGTAGTTACTTCAAAGTAAGTCATAGGTCACTGAGTACTTCAATATATGTCGATCAGTTTATGCCAAGTTGTATAGAAGAGTCAATGCCAATCACCAATATCTAAAGAAAATTAAATGTTGAGCATCAGAGACTTCATATGCCGAGAAAGCCAGTTTTGACATATGTGTTTGTAATGGCACAAACACCTAGGTAAACCATTTTGGCCGACTTCTATAAAAAATTTAATGTTTTTTGAGGGAATCAAGGAGTTGATTGTGCCTTCTATTTCTAATCATTAATCCCTATGTAAGCCATGTAACCTATCAAAAAATGGGAATTCTTATGTGGCATAAGCAGAGAACTAGATCATTGATCTTGATCTAGGAGGTTGATTAGATGTCTATATATGATGAGATATTGACCCTAAAATGATGTATTTTAATGGATGTAATAAAGGAGATCTCATGTACGTAGAATAGAGAAGTATTTTTGATATAGGCAGAGATTAGTCAGAGTGACCTAGCAAAGAAGTGAAGGACATAACAGATCTATATTTGATTGAGGAGATCAAACAAGTATTGGAAGGAGAAGATCTATAATTAGCATCATAGTGAAAACTGAAGGATCGGGTACTAATACATTTTAATAGGGGAATTAGGATAAATCTCTTAATAGAGTGGTCCTCATAGGCCTATGTAAATCTCTTAATCGAGTGCTTACTTTTTTGTAAGTTTTAAATCATTTAATCAAGGTGGATTGGATAAGTCTGTAAACTCTTAATAGGGAAGACTCCTCATAGGGTAGATCATTAGAAAATGATCAAACTTTGTAGCCCTAACATGAAAACATTAATACTGTAGTAGTGAATATTTGTGGGTGTCATCCCCACCTTAGTTTTACCTTTCAAGGATTTCTGGGTAACCAAAATATTTGTGTTATATGTTTCATTTGATGGTGGTGATTAGATTGCTAGATCTATTTTAGTATTGAATTTTATGTTTATGATAAGTAAGTTGAATTTATTTCAAAGTGGAATTAGTAGTGGATATTTGATTCACCCCCCCTCTTAGTATCTCACTTTCCCATATTATATTTCCAAGAATTGATATCAGAGCTTGGTCTCTTAAAGAATTCTAATCACTTGTGAGTTAAGGTCTTGGATATGGAGGTTTATAAGTTGGGAAAGATCATAGAGAATCAGAAGATTGGCATTCAACTTGCACTACACCATCTTGAAGCAGCAAGAGGAGAATTGAAGAAATCCTAAGCAGAAGGAAATAGTTTGTAATCCAACTAAATGACACACAATATCAAGAAGAGGATACTAAAGGTCTATTTTCCAATGGTAATTCTATTGAAAGTGATGAATCTATAGAAGATTTGTTAGAAAGAAACAACATACTAAATGAAGATATCAAAAATATGAATAGAGAACATGAAATTCAATCAGTAAGATTATGTGAAGTAATTGAACAGAAAAATAAAGCAGAAGAAGACAAGACAATGGTGGAAGAGGATAAAATAAAAATGTCTATAAGACTTGATGAGAGGACATGTGACATGAAAAGGCTGAAAAATAATCAATTGGACATGGTAAATCAACTATTACTTGCCAATCAAGAGTTGAGTAGGAAAGATATGGAAATCACAAATCTGAGACTAGATAATAGTCAACTAAAGAATGAATTGAGATCTAAAAAGGAACTCAATGAAAGGATGAAAAAACCAAATGAAGATATGAAATACTTTGAAGAACTATTGAGGTCACTAAGAAGATCCAATTATACTTCTATTCTTGGACACAATGAGCACCTATCATCCACTAAAGAAGGAGAATAATCAAAGAATGGAGAATAGAGAAATATTGAGTCAAAGAGAAACAAACCTGCATGCCATCATTGTGGAAAGATAGGACGCACAGAAAATATCTATAGAAGCAAGAGTGGTAAGTCCAATCCTAAATCAAATTTCAATGGAAATTGTTTTAATTGTAAGAAACATGGACATTAGACACGTGAATGTGGGTTCAAAGGTTAGTAAGGCACCTACTACACCTAGATTTAAAGGACATTACTTTAACTATCATAAATATGGTCACAAAGCACAAGAATGTAGATCCAATTCTAAGTGGACATCCAATAAGTAGAATAAAGAACCTAGGAAAGGTAACACATTAAATTGGGACTACAATACATGGTATAGTTATCATTATTGTGGATAATATGATCGTATTGGAGAAAACTATGTGAAGACACATTTTAGACGTAAATCCAAGAGTTGGATGACTGGAAGTTTAGTCTGTTACAAATGCCACAAGATTGGTCACATAAAAAGAGACTACGAAACACATGCACCTAGCAATGAACAATTTAGGAATGAAGAAACTATTGAATATATAAGGAACCAGATGAATAAGACATGGAAAAAGAAAGAGGAAGCAAGAAGTAGTGGAGCCAGTGAATCTGAGATCACCCAATCCAATGGATCAGGTGATCACACTACTTCAAACTAAGAAAAGAAGGTATGTGAGGAACTAAATTTTCTAGTTTCATATTTTACATTAGTTCCTAACATTTGAGATGATTAAAGTCCATATCTGCATAAATTGAGATGCATTAGGATAGATTTGAGAAAAGAGTTATATTGCATATTTAATGTCGGACATCAGTATTGAAGTATATAGTGATCGAGTCACTCAGTGTGTGTTGAGATCCTTTGATAGCCAAGATGTGATATCTACTAAGATGAAACAAAATGGTAGTATTGACTGAGTATATGGTAGCTGAGTTGACATGAGAAGGCTGAGACAACTGTATTCACCTACCCAATGTATGGATCATTTAATCAAGCCCTAATCTAACCGTTTGGAGTCTATAAAGAAAATTAGTACTGTTCTTTTTCATTTTACCTAGCAATTTGAGAATTTGCAGAGCAATTTTAAGGTGATTAACAAGAGCTATTTGTGCTAAGTGAAACTTGAGAATATCTCTATAGTGTGTCATCGACAAACATCATGAAGGACTATTGAATCAAGGTATTATCAAGTAACTTGAACTTGTAATTTGAACCCTAAGTATTAGAGATATGGAATCTAATTCATCTGTAGTAGCTAAGAAGTAAGGAAAAGATGTGTTAAATTTTCAACTTGTGAGGAGTGATACATGTAAACCACCTAAATTTCAAGTCATTCTGGAAAGTGCAGTGAAGGGAGATCTCACGGGTGCCATGTCATCAATGTTTCCTAACGTCTTAATGATTCATGATGTGTGATCATGTTATCTGTGTAAAATTGAAGAAATAAAAGACTATGAGATGATGGAAGCATACAACAACTTGTGTATTAACAGAGTGTTGAAGGAGGAGCATCAACACGTTGACAATAAAGGGTTAGAACATGCCCTAGAATTACCTCAAAATTTCAAGATTGAATGGATCAAGATTGTATTAAGTAGATTTCATGACATGAAGATATGGCTGGAAAATGGGTTGATCAAGATCACCAAGGATATGATTCACTGGGTCACCAGTTATCCCTTTCTTACTGGGAAGAAAACAATGAGATGCCAAAGCAAAGAGATAATTCAAACAAACACACAGACAGTATGGAACAAAAGAGGAATGACGATTTCCACAATCACATATCTAGAAATAGATTTTGCAGTGAGAGTGATTACTCACAAATTTTATTAGTCAAGTAGGTTAGATAGTGTTCCCTTCATTGCAGTCAATCAAGCATGGAAGTGTTAGGAATGGGCACACTTAGAGGGGGGGTGAATCAGTGTTCACTATATTTAATCTTTTTCTTTACTTTTGAAACTTAACTTGAATGTTTAAGTACTGAAATGAACATCAACATAAACAAGATATACAAACACAACACATAACACCAATATGGTTATGGGGAAACCCAAATAGGTAAAAACCCCAGTGGGAATTGACACCCACTAAGAACTGCACTAGTGTCTTATGATCCTTGTTAGAAGATCTACAACCCTATTAGGAGTTGTTCTTTACAATGATTTTAGTACAGTGACCTTGTCAAGGGTCGGACCCTATTAGGAGTCTTTTACAATAACCCTGTTAGAGGTGGGGACACACTTTCTTAGAGCTCACTTCTCAAGTGGTGAAGGCTACAACCTTCTGATCTCAGATACACACTATATCTGCTGAATGAACTAGTGTTGTGACACTGCTTGTCTGATTAGTTCCTTTGATGCGCTAATGTTTTGACCTCTTGCAAAGCTCTAATACATTATTACTACTCTTCAAACACTTCTTCTCTATGTATCTTGTCTCTATTTCAACTTCTATTCTTTATTACAAAGGTGCATCTAATATTTATATGCGCTACCAAAATAATTAACTAGGTTGGCCTATAACTGATTACATACAATGCTTCCAAGTGAATTGGCTCAAGTGTGTTTACAAAAAAACATAATTACATGTCTAAAACTTAATTACAATATGCACATAGCCTTTACAAAACAATAATATCATTGCTAATCAAATTACCAACAGTCGGTTGCATACTCTGTTCTATTCTGGCATTCACTATCTATGCTACTTCAATTATTTGTATCTTCACCATACTGTATCTTTTGATCATGCACTCTAGACCAAGCATGAATACACTCTTACCAACTTATCTTCTAGGGTGCATACCATAACTTTGTTGTACACACGTGCGTTGATGCTTTGATCTACTGGTGCTTTGTTAACTATCTAGTCTTCTATACTTAGCCAAATTCTAATCTTTTGATAATGTGTGCTGACTCCAAAACACTATATGACTTTGTTTCCATAATTACAACACTATATTTAGTCATATACAATAGTATAGTCAACTTGCCAATAATCTCCCCCTTTTTCATTGATGGCAATAAAGGAATATGGCAAAGTTACTAACTATACCCTTATACAAAAAAAAATTTAACATACTTTATCTTCTATCTCCCTTAGACTCTGTATATACATCTTTTTTATAGATAAGACTCCATATTATATACATAGTACTCCCCCTTTTAAATTAATGACAAAGGTGCTTCAAAATATGTATATCTACAAGTACTCACAAAGAAAGTACATCTGTATATGCAATCTGCAAATTGTGGATCTCTTGTTTCCAAAATGCACTCAGTGCATTGACAGTTTGGAGATGGGTGCATAAGGCATATGTCAGCTTCTCCATCTTCTCCAAATCTATGCTAGGACCTTGATCATATGTTACCATGGTGGCATCAATCTCCTTGATGTTCTGATTAAGTACATCTAGAGAGGGCACAAGAGCATTCCTGAGCTGTGTTTGCCTTGCCCTTATCTTAGACATCTCTTTCTCAGCTTTTTCAATCTTGTCTATCTATCCTTGGTACACATTATTACACATGTTGACATCCGTGGAGGGATCTTCCACTACTTTCCTTACATTTTCTATCATTTATTTTGCCTCTTCGATCTTCTTGTATAGATTAGTAGTTAACTTATCCTGGTTCACACAGTCAGCAATAACCTTCATGTCCTTTGCTGAAAACTCCTTCAAAGATGCTTGACCAATCTTTAGTGAACTTAGGTCAAGTGCAAAGTTTCTAACCAATTCACTTAGCCTCTTCTTCATATATTTCTCTTCTGCAACTAGGGATGTAGATTCTTCCAAGCTAGAAAAATTAGTCTTGAAGTTTGAAAGAATTGTGCTTACATAATCAACTGAATGGAGCTTAGACACTTTCTTGTCTGAAGGTAATAGGTGATGGAATATGGATGAAGCGACTGAGAGGGGGGGGTGAATCAGTCAACCATAAAACACTTCACTATTATTTCTTTCCAGATCCCTTAGGATATCTTAATGAATATTATCTATTTAACACTTGGTAAATAGATTGCAGTAACTTGGTAGATGCAGAGAGTATTAGTAAAATTATTTTTTAGATATTCATCACCACTTGTATATGATTAAGATAACTATTAAGAACACAAGAGACATAGGATTTAATGTGGAAACCCAATATGGGAAAAACCACCAATGTATCTGGATACTGAATTTCACTTTTCTGAAGTGATGCCCAGTTAGAAGCCAACCCAGTAAAAGGTTACAAAACACACTGTTAGGTGTGACCTTGTTAGAGAATTTAATCACCCTGCTAGGAGTGGCCTGGTAAGAGGTCTTGAGAACAATTCAATGGAATTGTCACCTTGTTAGAGGATTTACAATATGGTTGTTAAACCAACTCGGTTAAGAGATTTAGAATTCACTGTTACAATGATAAAAAGGTAACAATGAAAATGACCTATTTAATAATGCAACTACCTTGCTGATTACAGATCTCTGTTCTATATAAGTGAGATCCTTCGTGATCAAATATATCTCTGCTGCTCCTCAAGGATATCTGGTCATCCTTCACAATTTCGCACACACCTTTCCTGTCTTTCTTCTATATATCTTCCTTTTTTTTTAATATCTCTTCTTTATTTTTCACACTTGACCTTTTATTTATATGATTTTAGATTTGTCAAATCGGCATTACTTAGTATAACAGTCGGCTGAATTAAGAAAACTTTATTTGCAAAGATCCTTCAAGGGCCGATAGTGCTCGGTGACCATAATTAAATTTTCTACAATCTTTTGGAGACCGAGAGAACTCGGTAAACACTGATAATCCTTTTTCTTTGATAACCAAGTGAACTCGGTAAATGCTAACTTTTCTTTGACAACTGAGTGAACTCGGTAAAAGCTGATTTTTCTTTGATAACCGAGTGAACTCGATAAATGCTGATTTTTCTTTGATAACCGAGTGAACTTGGTAAACACTAATTTTAATGCCAGGCAGACCGACTAAGCTTGGTAGGTACTGATTGTTGCAGACTATGACATTGTGTGACATCAAAGACAATACATAATTTGAGTAGCAATTTTCTTCAGACAATTGTTTCCAACAATCTCCCTCTTTGGCATTGATGGCAACATAATATGTCATAGCATAAGAAATTTTGAAAGGATTAGCTCGGTTCAGATTCAAATCTCCCTCTGTCAGCGAACTTACTTTTTCTTGAAAAACTCTTCCTCTTGACTATTGAAAATTTCTTGAAGTAATAGCAAAGACATAGCAAAGACACTCCCTCTTTGACAACACATGCCAAAGACAATTCACATATTACCGGTGTAAACTAATGTACCTCAAGTACTGATTCATATGCAATGATTCCTTGAATATGCTACATCAACTTGTTGATTTTCAATCATGTTCTGGTTGATGCATCACTAAAACTATATTTAGTGAGCCTCGGATAGGGGAATGACCCCTAACTTACCTCTTAGATACACAAATGCATCCTTGGGTAATGGTTTGGTGAAAATGTCTGCAATCTGCTCTTTTGTATGAATATATTCTAATTTGATTTCCTTGTCCTGCACCAATTCTCTGACAAAGTGATATTTAATAGCAATGTGCTTGGTTTTGGAATGCATTACTGGATTCTTCGAAATGTTTATTGCACTTGTATTGTCACAAAATATAACAATTGGTTCTTTGATCTCAACCTTCATACCTTGTAATAACTGTTTAAACCAAACAATATTTGAACAATTTACTGCAGCAGCAACATATTCTGCTTCAGCTGTGGATTGACATGTGCAATTTTTCTTTTTACTGGTCCAGGATACCAGTCTTTTTCCAAGAAAAAATGCTCCACCACTTGTACTTTTTTTGTCATCAATGTTCCCTACCCAATCAGCATCAGTAAACACTTTTAAGTCTAGATTGCCTCCAAATTTATACCACAAACCATATTCTTCAGTTCTTCTTAAGTACCTTAAGATTATTTTGATTGCCATCATATGATTTTCCTTAGGTTTTGCTGAGAATCTTGCTACTATACCGACTGCTAAGGCAATATCAGGTCTTGTATGTACTACATACTACAATTTTCCAATCATAGATCGGTCTAAGGTCTGATCTACTTCTTTTGAATCATCATTTTTGGTAAGTTTCAATCCAGTACACATGGGTGTACCAACTGGTTTTGAATCTTCCATACCAAACTTCTTAAGTATTTCCTTAATGTATTTAGATTGAGTAATATATATACCATTCTTGCTTTGCTGAATTTGAAGACCAACAAAGAATTTTATTAAACCAAACATAGACATTTCAAATTCTTTTTTCATTTGCTCTGAAAATTATTTGCACTGATCATCATTCCCTGTAAATATAGTATCATCTACAAATATTTTTGCCAATACAATTTTGTCATCTGGTCCTTCTTTAATATATAGATTGTTGTTATCATTGGCTCTTTTGAAATTAATCTGAATCAGATAGTTATGGAGTCTTTCATACCATGCTCTAGGAGCTTGTTTCAAACCATACAATGCTTTGTGTAACTTGCAGACCATGTCCTTTTTATCTGGATCAACAAAACCTTCAGGTTGCTCAATGTAGACTTCTTCATCAAGAATTCCATTGAGAAATGCAGATTTTATATCCATCTGATATACCTTAAATCCTTTATGTGCTGCATAAGCAAGTAGAGTTCTTACACCTTCTAATCTTGCAACAGGAGCAAAAGTTTCACCATAATCTATACCTTCTTCTTGAGAATAACCTTTACATACCAATCTAGCTTTGTTTCTAGATACTTGACCGTCTTCATTCAGCTTATTCCTGAATACCCATTTTGTTCCAATTACATTCTTATCTTTAGGTCTAGGTACAAGAGTCCATGTTTTGTTCTTTTGTATTTGTTCTAATTCTTCATTCATTGCTTCAATCCAACTTTTATTTTTCAATTCATCTTTGATATTTCTAGGTTCAAAATCAGTAAGCAGACATGTACCTTTTAGCTTACTTCTTGTCATAGTACCATCTAATTTGTTTCCAATAATTTGATCTGGTGTATGATGCCTTCTGACATATTTGGCTAGTATAGGTTCCTTGCTTTTTGAATGAGTCATGTTGTTGTCTTCTAAGATCTCTTCTGTAGGTTGCTCTAGCTCGGTAGATATTTTCTTGGTAACTTCAGGCTGAGACTCGGTTTGAATTTCTTCTTGTGACTCAGTTTGAACTTCTTCCTGTGACTCGGTTTGAACTTCTTCCTGTGACTCGGTTACTGTGCTAGGCTCAGTAGATATAGTTTCCTTATTGATAGTTGTGTCTGGCAATGTTTCAGGTTCAATGTAAATGAATCTCCTATATTTTTTAGGTTCCCTTTTGCTTTCTTCTTCAGTCTTTTCTGAACTCATCAAATTTTACATGTATACTTTCTATGACTTTGTGAGTAGACAAGTTCAGACATTTGTATGCCTTACTTTTGCTAAAATATCCTAGGAATATTCCTTCATCACTTTTCACATCAAATTTATTTCTTTTGGATTCTTTTAAGATATAACACTTGCTACCAAATACTTTCATGTAACTTACATTGGGTTTATAGCCATACCATAACTCATAAGGAGTTTTGAATGTGTCTTTCTTCAATTGTACTCGGTTCAAGGTATGAACTGCAGTGCTGATAGCTTCCTTCCAGTACTTTATGGTGATGTTCTTTTCTATCATTAAAGTCCTTGCACAATCCATAATAGATCTATTTCTTCTTTCAGCTATTCCATTCTGCTCAAGAGTTCTAGGAGCTGATACCTGTCTTTTGATTCCTTTTTCAATGCAAAAGTTGTTAAATTCATGGGAGATGAATTCACCACCTCTGTCTGATCTTAAGCATTTCAATCTTTTCCCTATTTCCTTTTCCACTCTTGCCAAGTACCATTTGAACTTTTCAAATGCTTCTGACTTTTCTCTTAAATACATAATAGCCATCATTCTAGAATAATCATCAATGAAAAGAATAAAGAATTTTTCTCCAGTATAGCTTTCTATTCCAATAGGTCCACATAAATCAGTATGCACAATTTCCAAAATCTCTTTAGACTGATAGTTCTTACTCTTAAAACTAGTCTTACTCATTTTGCCAATCTGACAATTCTTACATAGACCAGTATTAGGTTTCTTCAAAGTAGGAATGCCTCTTACCTTCTTGAATTTGCTTATTTTCATCATGTTATCAAAATTCACATGACATAACCTTTTGTGCCATAGCCAACTTTCTTCAATTTGAGCAATAAAACATGAATATTCACTGAGATCAAGATAAAATAAGTTACCTTTTGTTTGTTTGCCTGATCCAATGAGTTTTCCTTTTCCATTTAGCAGTCTTGCTTGACTATTCATGAATTCAACCTTGAAACCAATGTTGATTAGCTGTGCTACACTTAGAAGATTATGTTTTAGTCCTTCAACCCAATAAGCATTATCACATATGAGTTCTTTGGTTAATGAGATTCTTCCTTTTCCTTTTATACAACAAGGTTCATTGTTTCCAAATCTTACATTGCCACTATCACAGTCTTCTAGGTATTCAAATTTTGTCTTGTCACCAGTCATGTGATGTGAACATCCACTATCTATTATCCATATATCATCTTTGCTTATATGAGAAATAAGTGCCATCTTATCTTCATCATCATCAGATTCATCTTTTATAGCAATAAAGACAATTTCTTCTTCACTATCATCAGAATCTTTAGCCATAAAACATGTTTTCTTACCTTTATCCTTGAATGATTTGAAATTATTTTTTCCATAGTACTTGTGACCTCTCTTCTCTTCCTTGGCTTGCTTGTTTGGGCACCTAGCTGCAATATGTCCAATTTCTTCACATGAAAAATAGATTAAAGGAGTTTTACCTTTATATTTACCTTTCCCTTTAGAGTACTTCTTTGCAAGTAGTGCTTCTACAATTTCAAGATCACTATCAGAACTTTCTCCTGATACTTCTTCACTTTCTGACTGAACTTCTTTTATTTTCTTGTTCTTCCTTAGTGAAACCTTAGCCTCAAATGCTGACTCAATATTTTTGGAAATTGGAACATAGTTGTCATAGTTGTCTAATTCAAAGGCTGTCAATCTTCCAACTAAAGCATCCAAAGTTATATTGTGGTTTGTTTCACATCTTCTTTCTTGAATAGCTGATACTCTTATTGCATAGATAGGGAGTAATGTTCTAAGTACCTTGCTTATAACAGTTTCATCAATGATTGTTCCTCCAGAAGCTCTAATTGCACTAACACTTGCTTTGATCCTTTCAACATATTTTGCAATGTTTTCATCTTCTTTCATATTCATTTTGTCAAACTGTCCTCTTAAGCTTTCTGCTTTGGCTCTTTTCACATTTGCATCACCACCATATATTTTCTTCAGTTTGATCCACATTTCATATGCAGTAGTGCATTCTTTAATTTCATCAAATTCTTCATAGCTGAGAGCTGATGCAATGTCTATCATCATGGTGTTATGACTCTTTTTCTCTGCAATGTCTTCAACAGTTAATGCGCCAGTAGGAACTGTGTATTCTTCATCAATGTATTTGCATCCTAAATCACCAATGGAAGCCAGATGAAGCCTCATGAGACCTTTCCATGCTGAAAAGTTATCTCTATTGAGCTTTGGAATTTCTCTCTTGTAAGACATCCTGATCTTTAGCTTAGGTCCTTGAAACCCTTCCTGCAAGCACCAAAAGCTCTGATACCAATTGATGGAATATGGATGAAGTGACTAAGAAGGGGGGGTGAATCAGTCAACCATAAAACACTTCACTATTATTTCTTTCCAGATCCCTTAGGATATCTTAATGAATATTATATGTTTAACACTCGGTAAATAGATTGCAATAACTTGGTAGATGCAAAGAGTATTAGTAAAATTATTTTTTAGATATTCATCACCACTTGTATATGATTAAGATAAATATTAAGAACACAAGAGACACAGGATTTAACGTGGAAACCCAATATGCGAAAAACCACCAATGTATCTAGATACTGAATTTCACTTTTCTGAAGTGATGCCCGGTTAGAAGCCAACCCGGTAAAAGGTTACAAAACACACTGTTAGGTGTGACCTTGTTAGAGGATTTAATCACCCTGCTAGGAGTGGCCTGGTAAGAGGTCTTGAGAACAATTCAATGGAATTGTCACCTTGTTAGAGGATTTACAATATGGTTGTTAAACCAACTCGGTTAAGAGATTTAGAATTCACTGTTACAATGATAAAAAGGTAACAATGAAAATGACCTGTATAATAATGCAACTGCCTTGCTAATTACAGATCTCTGTTCTATATAAGTGAGATCCTTCCTCATCAAATATATCTCTACTGCTCCTCAAGGATATCTGGTCATCCTTCACAATTTCACACACACATTTCTTGTCTTTCTTCTATATATCTTCCTCTTTTTTTTTATATCTCTTCTTTATTTTTCACACTTGACCTTTTATTTATATGATTTTAGATTTGTCAAATCGGTATTACTTAGTATAACAGTCGGCTGAATTAAGAAAACTTTATTTGCAAAGATCCTTCAAGGGCCGACAGTGCTCGGTGACCATAATGAAATTTTCTACAATCTTTTGGAGACCGAGAGAACTCGATAAACACTGATAATCCTTTTTCTTTGATAACTGAGTGAACTCGGTAAATGCTAACTTTTCTTTGACAACCGAGTGAACTCGGTAAAAGCTAATTTTTCTTTGATAACCGAGTGAACTCGGTAAATGCTGATTTTTCTTTGATAACCAAGTGAACTCGGTAAACACTAATTTTAATGCCAGGCAGACCGACTGAGCTCGGTAGGTACTGATTGTTGTGGACTATGACATTGTGTGACATCAAAGACAATACATAATTTGAGTAGCAATTTTCTTCAAGAAATTGTTTCCAACAATAGGTTGTTCAAAATTTTGACCGATTCAACAAACAAGGGATTCCTCATCACCTATTTTTCTTTTCCTTTCTCCATGGCTAGGACACTAATCTTAATCAGGTCTTCTTCTCCCCAAGATTCCAAGCTAGTGGTGTCCGATGTCAAACTTGACAACAATGATACAGAAGGTAATGGAGTGATAGGAGTGCTATCCATCACTTCTTTTTTTACTCTGATTGTCATCTCAAGAGATGGCTCATGTGTTTGCTCACTTTCTTTCATTTCTTCTTCTCCTTTCTCCTTCTGTGTTTCTTTTTCTTCTTTTTCATCTGTTATATCCTCAATAAATACTTCTTCTTGTTGATTAGGAGGAGTGTCACCACATAGAGTCTCAACCTATTTTGTGCTTACAAAGGCTTCTTTAAACCTATCCAAATCAATGTCTGTGGCCACCATAATAATTTGTACATTATCAATAAAAATTGTATCTTCTTTTTGAGTCTTTCTCATGGGCACAGACTTTTCTACCTCTGTACATGTTTCAACTATAGGCACTAAATCTTGAGGACCTATAAATGGTACATTTGTGGTCTCTAACTCCTTGGCTACCTTTTTTGGCACTTGAGTTGTGGGTGCAGTAGGTGGGTACATGTGCCTATTCAAAAAAACTTTCTCAAAGGCTTTCTCTATTTCCTTTGCAACCAACTCATAATTCTTATCCATGATATGTAGTGTTCTAGACTTGGTTCTGAGGTGCGGCTTCACCAGATCTAGCAATAAACTTTTCTCCCCTAGAGAAAATATCAAGAGGCTTTCATTTAGAATTTTCTCTCTTATTCTTAGATCTTCCTCAATTTCTTGTCTCTTCAAGAATTCCAAAATGTTCCATACATTGTCTAGAATCACTATCTTCAGTTCTAGGACTATCTTCTTAAACTTAAGCATATGTTTGATAATCATTCCATGAATCTCTGATTTATCAATCTCATTGTATTTCTCATAGAATTTTCCTATCTAATCAATTCTTCCTTCCTCAATTATCCTTGTACTCAACACTTTTAGACTAGGTCTAAAACTTAGTTGTGGAGGTGCTAGTGTGATTTTTCTCTAACTTCTTATAGTGTGCGAGGATGGGTGGCTTGCACCTATCTCTTTCTTCCTCTTAGTTATTGTCTTATACTCAGGAGGAGCTGTAAGATCAATTTTTTCTGTGGGCGCAGGAGGGGTAACATCTATTTTGTCCTATTTATCCTTTGGTTCATCAATTTTCGCAATCTTAACCTTTTTCATCTTAGGATCATCAGATTCTACTTCTATTGTAGATGCGCTCTCAATTCCCAAAGAAATCTTTTCTTGTCTTTCTTTTTCAAGCTCTGCCTATGTTACTCCATGAATTCTGAGTATCTCAGAAGTAACCTTAGCTACTTTCCTCTTAGTTGTTGCGCTATTCAAAACTGCATCAACTTCTCTTATCTTTTCTTCATAAGTCCTCCATCTTGGGTCATTAGGGTCCTTAGGTGCTAATAGTAATACTTGTGCATATGCTTCTAGGATTGGTTCCTCAACCTCATATCCAAGTGGATGAATCCACTTTTTTTTAGGCTCCACTACTTCCATGAAACTTGTGTCAGTTTCTACCATGAAGCAAATGTTGTCCTTGTATTTCTCTACAATACTCGTTGGTATCTTGTACCTCATCTATATTTTGGCCCTGAATGTCTTCAATTTTAGGGTTATGTAATCCTTCAATGTGCTCTTAGTAGATTCCTTGAGAGATATTTGAGGCATTGTAGGCATACTCTTGTCTAAGTACAAATCTAAGACCTTTCCAACTATATGGAAGTACATGTATATGATCAAAGATCCAAACCTGAATATTTTGGTCTTATCATGCTTAATGGATCTAATATTGTCTATCAGTTGTGTGCACAAGAACTTGCATAGATTGAACTCACCATTTTCTCTCACAAGTCTTATTGTTGCAAGAATAGTGGTCGTTGACACACTATTCACCATGTTGGTGTGTTGAAACCTATATCCTAGTATCATAGACATCAATTTGATGTCTTTCTCCTCTATAGGCTCAATTGTCATTCCATGCCTATCACTTCTTGACTTACATGCTAATTTTCTTACATCCTTTCCTGCTGGAAGAATGGTGCATGTCCTTGAAAGGCCTATCATTTCATCAATTAGGTCTCCTATGATTCTAACTAGTACTTCACCTATCCAAAATAGGTCATCATGAATTCTGTTGAGCAAAATATTTATCCATTCAGACTCATAAAACTCATGTGCCATAGCATATTCAACTATGGGATGGTTTTCCAGCTGCACAAACATATCAAGGAAGGTTTTATCTAGTTTCATCATAGTCTCAATGTGTGCTCTAATTATATCAAGACCTACTAGTTCCTTCTTATAGTAAATGTATGCACGGATGTCTTCAACATGCATAACACCCATAGGGGTTCGAGAGAAAGCACCTTCTAAGTCATCTAGGGTAGAATTGAAAGGGTGCCTCTTTAAAATGTATCTCTTCCTTTTTGCAATATCAAACATAATAGGAGTAACCATAACTTACTTGTTTATCACTTCAAATAGATTTCTAAGAACTTCTAAATCATCGTGATGGATTAGGGATTCCGCAACTGATCAAATGCACTTCTTCATTGGTGAATCAAGCTTCAATCCTTCACAATCAACTGCTAGGCTTTTTTTCTCTCCAATCGCTCAAACTTGAATACAATGAGTGATCTGCAAGTCTCCAAGTACTTTAAAGTGAAAAAAATTTCCATTAATGCTTGTCACGTAAACTAGACTTTTACTAAAAATCTCCAACTTTCATTCTGCAATCAATCAGGTAGTGTGTTCTTTCACATAGGTTCTACTAGTCTCTAAAAGGTTAAATCCAAAGGTGCATATTCTGACGGTGAGTATACCGGCCACGTAGGGGTCTAGAGCTAAATTAGCTCCCCCTATGACCTTGAGGGCCATTCATCCATATGTAGAAGGTATGCCCATTGTGGATGCATCCAATACATACTCATCAACCTTATCCTTCTTTGTCTCTGACCAAATCAAGCTCGCATCTTCTGCGGCTTTCACAAACTTGACTTCTCCTTCGGTATCTAATGTTGATTGCTCTAGATTTTTAGGGCTTTCCTGACTTTGTGTTCTTGATCTACAAAACTTTGAGATGTGTCCAGCCTTGTTACATGAGTGAAAAATAACTAGAGGCCTTAAATTCCTCAGCGCATTGATATGGGTTACCATTTTACACTATCTAGCTGAGTGACCATTATAATTACATATCTGACATTTAATACTCTGAGGACTTCTTGCATTTGTTTGATTCTAATTTCTCTGATTATTCTGAGTCTTGTTCTTCTAACTTGTTTTATAATTCATAGCTCTATGACCAAATTTATTGCATGAATAATAGTAACCATTGAAAGGTCTTACCTCTTTACAATTCCTTGCTATGTGTCCATTCTTCTTACATGCATAACAAGTTTGGTCTACTAGCTTGCGCTCATATTTACATGGTTCAATATTGTCTTTAGTCTAATTTCTAGTCTTCTTGGCATATGTGGTGTCTTCTGGTGCTTTCATTCTTGCTCGCATGTTGTCAATCTAATTTTGTGCTTCATTGAATCCAATGTTGTTGGTGTAATACCCCAAAAATGGGCTATAAGTTCATTAACCTCCTATATCATCAAATCATATGAAATCAACATCAAAGTCCTAATCTAAGGCACATCTAAACATCATCAAATCTAATTGATTATCTTAAATTTTGCATCGGAGAATATTCCTAGTAATATTCCTAATTATCTTAATTATCTTTAATTTTATAATTATTTGGCAATAAATCACATTTATCCTAAAATTTGATTAATTGAATATTTTCATATTTAATTAATTAGATTTAATATTTGCCACTTAATTATGTAATTAAATTTAATTCTATCTATTATTAATTGTATTATTTAATTTTGACAATAAATCAAAATTCCTATCTTTAATTGATTAAATTCTTATTTAATTAATTAAAGCATGTTGTCATTATTTAATAATATAATTTTTAATAAAATTTTGAATAAATAGTTAATTAACCCATAAATTAATTATTTATTTTCAAAAATCAGTTGAGTTGAGGATAAATCACTTTATTTATTTATTTAATTCTTAATTATTATGCATATTCAAAAGAAACAGTTAAACTCCAAATCAGAAAATCAATGCAAGTTATTGACTTTTTGGAACTCAACATCCTTTTGGAGTTCAAAAAGCTGATCTAAACTCTAATTTGAGTTAAAAAGTTGTTTTTGCATGTTTTTGCATGATTTTGAGAATTAACTATCTTTTATGATCAGATAACTCAAAAATCAAGATGAGTTAATTTGAGTGATTTATGGCTTTTATTCATGCACCTCCAAAGCCCTGGATTTCTATAAATTAAGGCTTCAGCTCTTCACAAATCATCTCATATTTTGCACAATCACGCTGGAGAATTGGAGACTGAGGAATCAACTTGCGAATTCAAAGCTTTGTGAGATCAATCTTATTTTTTTTTGCATTCATATTACATATCATTGTTAGATTCATAGCATATCAATTTTCAATAGCATTCATAGCATATCAATTTCATTTAGCATAGATTTCATATCAGTTTTTACAATTATTATTGCATAGAAAAATCCAAAAAATAGCTTAATTGCATTTATTCCATATCCATCTTTTGCATTCAAATCCTTCATTTAGGTGTCGTCTAGGTCACTGATCTTGATTACAATCTGAGAACATTAATCTCGCACCTATTAGAAGGCAGTAAATCGCTTGGTTAGATAGCTTTCAATTTTGCATGATTTTGATTATAGCTAACCTCTAATGTTTTACTGAGTGTTGTGTCTACAGATCAGGTATAATTTTCACACACACATTTCTGGCGCCCACCGTGGGGCAACCCACCTTTGCATGCTGGTTTTGATTTTTTTGGGGAGCTAAAACCCCAAAGTTTCAAAGATTTAATTTTATCTCCCAAACGGCTTGGAATTTTGATCTGAAATTTTTTTTTCAGATTGGTGACATGTCATGGAAGCTACAGTAAAAAATTTAGAATTTTCTGAGATGTTTTGAATTTTTAATAATTTTTTCTTGAAATTCCGGAAAAAATTAATATCTGACGCAAATCAGTATATTTTTCAAAAAATTTTATATTTTCGGAAAGCTCTTTAAATTATACAGGGGATCCATTCTTTGTGTTTTAAATTTGGATATGATATCATAGCTCAAATAGTCAATTTACAAAAACTGGTCTGTATTGATAAAATGGGTCTCTAGGGCACAAATGAAGAGGTTTTTCTAAAATTTTTGCATTTTTGGAAAGCTCTCTGTTTTTTAGTAGGGGTCTCTATTCTGAATTTCTATTTTTGTAGCCAAAATCATACCAAAAAAATTAGATCTTGTTGACTAGGTCAAATGCAGCAAAAAAAATAAAGTTTTGTGATGGGTATGCACTTATTTTTTTTACATGGTTCAATGAATGATATGAGTTGTCATTTGGGTTGATTGCTGGTTATTATTACTGATAATAATTGATTTTTAGAGCTAACCCTATGGTTTTCATAAGTTGAATATATTTTGCATATCTTGTTTGCTTGTTTGCTTGTTGGAGAGTTCGTCACTTGCTTGCATGGAAAAGCTCAACAAAAATTGCTAAAAATCAAGTAAAATCTACTAAGCACGTTGCAAGGATCCCAGGTATTCTCCTTCATCTAATAATATTTTGATTTGGGACTTAAAATAAATCTCTTATGTGTCAAGCTTGTGTGCATCTTTTCATGCTTTTGATCTATTTCTACACACTTGCATAATTGATACTAGGTTGTGAACCCTTAAGGATTCATTAAGTAGTCTTAGAATACTTGTGATTGATCTTGATTGCTATCTTGGGTTATTGGACTCGCTAATCCGCCGGCCCCTCATTTCCACCCCGTGGTTTCAATCTCAGCGCCATAAAGGGGAGGGGTCAACAGGACAGAAGCGTTAAATGTTCCACTTGGCAACCCTTTTGTGCTTTTAGGAACTCCCTTGTTTTCTAAGTTGTGGACTCATTTTTAGCTTGTGTGAGGTGTTAAGTGTTCCACCTTGTGGACTCATCTCATATTCGCTTTAAACGTTAAGTGTTCCTCTTTCTACTTTTTGGATGCTTTTGGTAGATTTGCTTTCGGAACATACATCTGTGCTCACATAGTAATTAGGCCCTATGAACACTATTTGTGATTCTTGAGAGATTGGATTCCTAGCGAAATCCTTCTTGACGATAGAATCCTTGTAGGTAGGGAGGATACTTAGTGCGTTTCACATTCAACTTAGTTAGTGAGTCTTCTCTTATTGATCGACACATTCTCTCTCCGGAGAGGTTGATAGATCACGTGGGGTTGATATCATGAGCTTTGGTGAATCAAAATTGGTTAGTGCATCTTCTCTTATTGATTGATACATTCTCTCCCCGGAGAGGTTGATAGATCACGTGGATTTGATATCACAGACCTTGGTGGAACAAAACTTTGTCTTAGCGTGTCGGATTAATCTGCTTGCTTTGTTTGGGTTAAAAGTGAAGAGGTGTCAAAACCTTGAATCTGGAGCCAACTCCCCTTGTGGTATACTATTGTGAGTTATCTTTAGAGAGGGTTAACCGTAGCGGACAATCCCTTCACAGGGCAAACTACATTGACGGAACCTCAAGCGGTAATAGCCATTTTTGCCATGGTAGTGACAGCCGCTATATAAATGTCCTTGTGGAAGAAATCTCCACAGGTATGGTTCATTGTTGGGTTGTCAGATCTCCCTAGCAGCTCTTGAGGATTAAGTTCTCGGACTGTGTCAAAACCCTGGTGCGCCGGGATTGGAGTTCACCCCTTTGAATCATAAAAGTTACAGAGTCAAACCATTACTAAAAACCCTAGAGAGGCCAATTTTTTCATTCTCAGGTATATGTGTGTTATTGCAAAACTTTTCAGAACATACACAATTAGTACTCTCAGGGATTAGCACAATTTGGTCACTTGATTGTTCATGCGCAAGGTTGCTTTTGCCCTTGATCATTGTTTTCAGACGTGCTTGGAATCACTTGCTTGCTGTTCTGTGTGCTTATTTATCTACTTGGCTATTAAAAACGATCAAATCTGGTATAACCTTCAAAATCTGGACAGTACAATTTGCAAACAATCCAAAACTGAAAATCTTAAATTTTGCAAAAATTGACGTAAAGTTCTTTCTGGAGTCAAAAGTCATTTCAAGAATTCAAAAGTCGTACGAGTTTTGTCAAGTGTCATTTCAGCATTACCCAACTGTCGTATGAGTTTAGCAACTGTCATTTCATAGACTACCCAGTGTCGTACGAGTCTGCAGAGTGTTGTTTGGAAAAATTTGAGAAAGTTGTCAGAAATTGTCAAATTGCAAGATATCCAATGTTTCCAGCCTAGTTCCAGAATCTGTCAAAAATATCATTGTGTCAGAACAGAGCAGTAGCTATTGAGCATTCTACCATTTTCTGAGTTTGATCTTTTGAATCCGATCTAGTCTTCTGTTTGATCAATTTGAGTCCTTTTTATCTCGTGTCAAAACCTTGTCATAACTATCAATCTTCAATCAATCAATCTTCAAAAACAAACTAAGTGTTGAGAACTCGTATCCGCTATCTTTTGGGCGATCTATCCCATGCATCCAGGGCACAGTTTCCTTCACCCACATCTCATCAGATCTTCAAAACTATCATAATCTTGACAAGGTTGCGTCATCCAATTTTCTCAAATCAAATTGTTCTTCAGTTGTCTTCATCCTTTTCTTCTGTTTCATTCAAAGTTAATGGTGGAGACCAGAGCTTCTTCACACAAGAAATCAGAAGAAACATCTCAAAACTTACTTTTGACCAATACCCCGAGTCCAACTCTTGAACAACTCATCAAGTCAGGTATCTACGAAGACGACGGTCTCGGTAACTTTCGATTGAAAATTGGTTACAGAACTCCTCTATCAACTCACAGAGGTAATCAACAAACTCTTCCTCAATCTATTCCAGGGAGCCCAAAAACTCCTACCATGTCTCAAGCAGGGACAAACCATGGTTCTCTAGGAGGAGGATCCCAGGGACACCACTCTCAACATAATGCCGACCAAGACCCTACACCCTCTGAAATCCATCGGTGTCAGAATGACGATGAATTCAAAAGAATGATGAGGCATTTCTTGAAAATGGATAGAGAGGCATACTTTTTGCAATTAGCCCAAGAAGGATCTAAACTTCCTCCTCACTTCAATGTCGAAGATATCATCACGCATGAGGAAGAAACTCCGATGACGGCCATAATGAACCAGCTGCACGCTATGCAGGTCAAAATGAATAAAATTGAGAAAGAGAAGGAACCCAAGGAATTCTCCATGGAGGCCCTTTGTCCTTTCCCTTTTGACAAAGACTTGTATATGCCTCCATTCCCAAAAAGAGTGGAGATACCAAAGTATGACAAATATGACGGGCACTCTGATCCTCAAGATCATGTCAGAGAGTTCTGTACACAATCCATGAAATTCATGCATGAACCGACTTATCTAATGCGTCTTTTTCCTAGATCCTTGAGAGGAGCATCCATTCAGTGGTTTTCAAGATTACCTTCTACGATCAAAACTTTTGAGGAATTGATTAAATTGTTTTATCAACAATATTCCTACAATATTCAACATCCGATTACCATGATCGATATCTGTAACCTCAAGCAATATCCAGGGGAATCATTCCTAACTTTTCTCAAGAGGTGGCGAAAGAAGTTTTCTTTATATGCTAGACCAATTCCCGAAATGGAGAAACTTGAAATCTTTATCAATAACCTTGTTCCAGAGCTCAACTATCCATTGCAAATGCAAGATCATGTATCTTTTGATAAAATGGTGGATAATGCAATCAAGATTGAGAAAGTACTTGTCAAGAAAGGAGAAATCACACTTCAAAAGGACAAGTCTGAATCGGGATCTAGCTCAAAAGATAAAAACAAGACCTGGAATAGAAACAAAGGTATTGTCTCTGACGGTGTTGTTGACACTATCCACACCCCATCAAAGGCACCGGCCTACAATCTCACCCTTGCCACCAAAGCCATTGAAGCTTCAGAGCAAAAATCTGCTGAACCATCTCCAAAGAAGCCATTCAAACGATGGGATAATAAACGAAATTTTACTCCCCTGGGAGAATCTTTGGAATCTGCTCTGAGGACCCTGATAGCTGATAACATGATCTCTTTACCACCAATCCGAAAACCTGATCCGGATCCAAAACCATGTTGGTGGAAAGATAATGAATTTTGTGCTTTCCATCGAACTAAAGGCCACAGAACTAATGGATGCTTCCATTTGAAGCATACCATTCAAGACTTGATAGATCAAGGGGACATCACAATCGATAATCCTACCAGCAATAATGATCACACAGCATTTATAGAACCTTTTCCACAACATGGCAAGGGAGTTTCCACTTCTCAGCCTAACATGGGGGCAAAAGTCAACTATGCCTACCCTGGAAACGATGTTGTCATCAATATGGTGGAACCATGCCTCTCTGAGAGCTGTAATGTCATCACGATTGTATGAAGAGATAGAAATCATTCCTCAGCTAATGCAGTTACCAGATCACAAGCTCAGACGCATCTGAAAGGACAAACACCAAATTCATTTGATGTCCCTAAGATACCTTTCAATCTCACATCTGCTTCTAAACAGAAGGTTGCCTCGAAATCTCCCAATCCAAAGGATACCAGACCTACATCTTACAGCATCGTACAACAACTCCAGCATACCAATGCCAAAATCTCTATGTTTGAGTTACTTCGAATCTCTCCAGCTCACCGAGATATCCTAGACAAAGCTTTGCTCAGCTCTAATGTTCCTGATGATCTAGATCTAGACAGGTTCCAAACTATGGTTGGTCATCTAACATCTCCGCAATATATCTCCTTTTCAGAAGAGGATGACAACTCCCTAAGTCACCCACATAATCAGCCCTTGCACATAGAAGTCTTGATCCAGAACCGTCGAGTCAAACGTGTGTTGATAGATGGGGGCGCAGGCCTCAACATTTGTTCTTAAAACTTAATCACACAGTTGGGATTCTCAGAGATGGCTATTGATCCTCGAAAGAAGATCACCATAAAAGCCTATGATGAACAAGAAAGAGCTTCTAAAGGCACCATTGTCTTGCCCATCCGGGTGGGTCCAGTCATCAAAGATACCACATGTCAGGTGCTCGATCTACCATTGGCTTACAATATCCTTCTAGGGAGACCCTGGATACATGAAATGCAGGCTATTCCTTCAACATACCATCAATGCTTGAAATTTCCCTATGAAGGAGTGGAGGTTACTATCCCAGCTGATCTGAGTACAACTTGTAATACATTGAAGGAAAGTGCCGATAAACTTGTTCCCAATAACAGAGAATCTTCCATCAAGCAACAAAATGTGGCTTCCACATCTAAGATGGATGACATTGCTAAAGAGATCAATATCAAAGAAAATGGGATGGGAGAATACACTATAGAGCCAGTCTTGTCTCTGACATCTCTCCCAATCTCACCTAAGTCATATGGCCAATCCTTGAAGCAGTCTAAATCAGAACCTAAGGAACCTATGGAAGCATACAAAAGACATTTTGTGGTGGAGCAAGTATCTAAACAAGAATTTGAAGAGGATGAAGCTGTGCTGGCATGGCTATATAAAGAGGATTCTGAATCTAAAATTGTTCAACCTAGTGAATCTATAGCACCTACAGTCCCTTCTAATTCATATGGTCCAGGAAACAAATTGATAGCCAAGATGGGATATTCTGGTCAAGGACCTCTAGGAATTAGGGGAAAGGGTCTTGTGACCCCCATTTCACATATTGGTCGAGCCAAAAAAGATAATGGTGGCATAGGGTTTAAGAAGAAACCCTATCATCTCAAAGGTGGTTGTTCTCATGTCATAGAACAAATTGCACCAGGAGAACCCCTTCTTAAGAAAGAAGAAATAGAACCCTCTGATGATGATTCAGATAGCTCTGAGCTTATCCCCTATGAAAAATTGCCTAAAGAGATCAAAGATCTTCTTGATGATACAGATGATCCTATCAGAAGAATTAATGTAGTAGAAACACAAGAACCTACTGTAGTGCAAGAGATGGTTGTACCACAAGAACCAACCAATCTCGAAGGCAATCAAACTGATCGAGAAGCAGGGGGTAGTTATTCTGACACTGATTCCCATGAATATGAATTCAAGTCAGAGACTGAGGGTAATCCTTCTTGGGGTATTCATCCTGATTTCACGCACTTTCTAAGATTTCCTAGAGATTCTGAATCAGAAGATGAGTCAAATGATTATGAATGGGGTGCCATTCTAGAAGAAGATGAGCTTATAACAGAGAAATTTATTGATGTTATTCACCAATATGTCTCTCAACCCAATGTAGGTCTAGAGCGAAACAATGAACTTAACGTGTCTGATCCACCTATGGCTGAAGAGGACTCCTATGATGATGTTGAGCCTATTCACGAATTGAACATTCTGAGCTGTAATATCACCTTTGAACTTGAGCATCAGGTTAGGACCAATGATGACATATCCACATCCGTGAACACCATATCCCAAGCCTTTCCCACTTTGACTATCCAACGCCCTGATCTTATCGACCAAACTTCCACCAACCCAAACCATGGTATGTATACCTTCCCAAATGACTATGCCCTTGCCTGCTACCTCAATGCAGTTGAGCCTATGAGTACTTCCATCAGTGAACCGAGTGCCAGCATGACCGAGTCGGACATCAAATATCTTAGTCAGAAAAACAAGAGTAAAAGGAAAAAGAAAAAGAGTTCTGAGGGTGAAAACCACTTTGTGGCAGTCTCAGAACCGACAAAAGTAAAAAGAAAAGACGTATCTGAAGGTGAAAACCTCTCTGAGGCACCTAAGGATGAGATATTTGATGTCCTTCCAAGTCATTTACAGGATAGATCTCCAGTTCTGATTGAGCCAACTCAATCCATCAATTTGGGTACAACAGAGGAACCACAATTGGTACATGTAGAACAATCTCTATCAGACGAAGAGAAACAAAACTTCACTACCTTCTTATCAGAGAAAAAGATCAACTTTGCATGGAAATATTCAGATATGCCAGGATTGGATCCCAATCTCATTATGCACCATCTATCCATTGCTCCCGGAGTAAAACCAATCAAACAAAAATTGAGAAAGATGCATCCTCATGTTGCACTCTTAGTCAAAGCAGAACTAGAAAAACTCCTAAAAGCTGGATTCATCCGTGTCATAGACTATGCTGAGTGGATTTCCAACATTGTACCTGTTTCCAAACCAGATGGTTCAATCAGAGTATGCACGAACTTTAGAGACGTGAACAGAGCATGCCCTAAGGATGATTTTCCACTGCCTAACATTGATATGATAGTGGACATGACTGCGGGCTATGAAATATATTCCCTTATGGATGGTTTTTCTGGATACAACCAAATCAAAATTGCTCCAGAAGATCAAGAGAAAACAGCTTTCACATGTGCGTGGGGAACTTTCTGTTGGAATGTTATGCCATTCGGACTCAAAAATGCTGGAGCTACATATCAAAGAGCAATGACATCTATTTTTCATGATATGATGCATAGAACAATGGAGGATTACGTAGATGATACCTTGGCAAAATCCATGATTAGAACTGAACATCTAACAGACTTGAGCATGATCCTCGACAGAATGGAAAAATTTAGTCTTCGACTAAATCCTAAAAAGTGTGCTTTTGGAGTCACTTCTGGAAAGCTCCTAGGATACATCGTCTCCAAGAAAGGCATTGAAGTTGATCCAGCTAAGGTCAAGGCTATAATAGAGATGCAATCTCCCACAAATATCAGTCAAATGAGGACGTTGCAAGGCAGAGTTCAATCTATCAGAAGATTCATATCACAGCTAGCAGACATCTCACAGCCTTTTACAAAAACATTACATAAAGGTGTGACCTTTGCATGGAATGAAGAATGCGAGAACAACTTTAAACATATCAAGAAGTATCTATCAAATCCACCTATATTGATGCCTCCTATTCATGGGAAGCCATTAATATTATATGTCTCCGCAACAGATACATCACTGGGGGCATTGCTAGCACAGCATGATGAGAACAAGAAAGAAAGAGCCATCTACTATATCAGTCGAACTTTAGTGGCCTATGAGAAGAACTACTCAATGATAGAGAAGGCCTGTCTCACTGTGATCTTTGCATCACAGAAATTGAGACACTACATGTTAGCTCATACTACTCATTTGGTAGCTAAAATTGATCCACTGAAATATCTCCTAAGCAAAGCTGCCCTCACAGGTAGACTAGCTAAATGGGTCATGCTCTTGAGCGAATTTGACATTGAATATGTTGAAAGAAAAGCTATCAAAGGACAGGTCATTGCTGATCAATTAGCTGAAGCACCACTGTTTGATGATACACCCATGCAAATGGAATTTCCCGATTCCTCTATCATGCACCTCTCTTCTAGAGCATGGTGATTATTCTTTGATGGCTCCTACACACAGAATGGATCCGGCGTAGGCATATTGTTCATTACTCCTCAAGGATACTCGATACCCAAAGCATTCAGATTAAAGTTTCCTTGCACAAACAATATTGCTGAATATGAGGCACTTCTCAATGGTATGAAAATGGCAATACAGTGGAGAGTTACAGAGATGCACATTCATGGAGACTCACAACTAGTCATCCACCAGGTCAATGATGTGTACCAAACCAAAGATGAAAAGCTCATTCCTTACAAGAGAATGGTCGATGATCTAAAGAAATACTTCATCTCTATCACATTTGAGCAAATACCCAGAATGGAGAATAAGGCTACTGATGCAATGGCAACATTATCTACTCTTTTACAACAGCCTGAACATGAACTACGCTACGAGTTCCTGGTGGAAGCCCTATCCTATCCTGCATATGACTCCCCTGAAACCCGCATGATCTGCACTGTTGTAAGTTATGACTCATCTCGCTACAAAAATTTGTTCTCCTATCTCCACGACCAAATCATCCCTGAGTCCTTTAACCATTTTGAGAAACGAAACCTTATCCGATCCGCATCCCGATATGTCATCATTGGTAATGATCTGTACAAATGAGGTCTAGATGGTACACTGCTTAGATGTTTAGAACGAGAAGAGTCTCAACGTGCATTAGAGGAAGTCCATGAGGGTATATGTGGGTCACACTCGAACGGGTTAACGTTAGCTCGAAAACTTATTAGGGCTGGGTATTATTGGCCTGAAATGGAAAAAGAAGCTATTAAATTTGCTAAAAACTGTCAACAGTGTCAAGTACATGGCAACTTGATTCATGCTCCAGGGAGAGATCTGATTCCTTTTACTACACAATGGCCTTTTCAACAATGGGCATTTGATCTCATAGGTGCTATCCATCCGCACTCTTCTAATGGACATACCCATATAATCACAGCTACAGATTATTTTACAAAATGGGTAGAAGCAGTTCCTCTAACACAAGCAACAGGGAAACAGATCTCTATGTTCATCCTGAATTACATCATTTGCAGATATGGGATCCCTCACTCTATAATCACAGATAACGGGGGACAATTCAAAAACAAGGACCTAGATGACTTATGTGCCAAGTTCAAAATTACTCAACATTGGTCATCTATCTATTATCCTCAAGGGAACGGACAAGCTGAGGCTTCAAACAAAAATCTCCTGAAGATCTTGCACAGAACAGTGAATAAAACAGGAAGAGACTGGCATCTGATGATCAATCCATCTCTCTGGGCATACAGAACTAGTATCAGAACGCCTACAGGGGCTACACCTTTCACTTTAGTTTATGGGTCTGAAGTGGTACTGCCTATTGAGGTTGAAATCCCATCACTCAGGATTAGAATGCATGGACTTGTCACTGATGAAGACTACAGAGTGTCGAGGTTACAAGAACTTGAACTACTAGATGAGCGCAGACAAGCAGCGTATGATCATCTCAGAGTATATCAAAAGAGAATGTCTAGAGGCTACAACAAGAAAGTCAGACACAGAGAATTTCAGGTTGGTGATCTAGTGTTGAGAGAAAATCCTAAAAATCAATCACATCGAGAACGCAAGGGGAAGTTCGAACCCAACTGGCTGGGTCCCTTTGTAATCACTGCTACTTTTGGCTCTGGTGCCTATCAATTCTCAACGACTGAAGGAGAACAGCTCCGAGAACCAATCAACGTTCTCCATCTGAAGAAATTCTACGCCTAAGGCATTCAGTGCTTGGTAAAAGTCCTAAAAAAATGAACATCTTGGTGAAAACCTAGCAATAGGCACCTTGATGATTCACAAAAAAAATCAAAAAATATCAAAAGTACAAAAAAATTGAAAAAAAAAAAATACAAAAAAAAAAAAGTGCCTTGGTGAAAACCTGGAAACAGGCACCTCGATAGCAAAAATAGAATCTCTACCAAGATGGTGAAAACTCGGCAAACGGGCACCACTTGTTCCAAAATGCTCCATCTATCAGCACAATCTTGGTCTTTCCCAGCTTTCAGTCTTGCTTTAGTTTTTACATATCTCCCGGTTTGTTTCTGCATATCCTGGTTTCAATAAGTCGGTCTGTACACCAATCAGCTCAAGTGTCTGTATCCTATCAATGTTCAAATTTGGGGGCAATCAATGTCATATCCTATGGTCTCCCATGTATCTTAGACATTTCCTATCCAGTCAGAGTCCTTTGAAGCTTCCTGTTGAGTCAGTCAGTCTGTCTCGTCTCCAGAAAGGATTTTGCATCAACAACAATCAAACATCAAAACTCAACTGAAAACAATCTGTGCTTTTTTCATGCTTTTATCTCCTTGTATGCTTACTGATCCGCATTGAGATTTTTGCATATTGTGTCCCTTCGAGCTCTTCGATGATGTCCTTTATAGGATTTAGAGAGTGAATGACTGGGGGCATAATCTTTTCTTTGTCTTCTGCTTGTATGTGAAAATCTAACAACTTTGGAAATTCTGGATTGAAATGGTGTCCGACTATAAGAGCCTCTATCTCGAATTGGATGGCCATGCGTACCTCGACCATTGATACCCAGACAATTCAAGGAAGTTTGATCTAACTATTTTTTTTTTGAGTAAGTTCTTTCTCCTACTGTGGAATGCAATCTTGCCTAAGGATGTGAACGATAAAGGGTCACTACGGGTAATTCACATTGGATTTAGAATGATCTCTTAGCTGTTTGATGTGTTTTTAATGCAAGGTGTACTCAGGTCATCACAATGTTTATGTTTTGATGCTTGTACAAATTGCTATATCAAAATGGACATGATATTCAGGTCATCCTGGTGTTTGTGCCTTGGTGCTTATATCTAATCCAACATTCCGAAAATAAAGTCAATATTCATATATCCATGGTTGTTGTCCAGTGGGTGTTGTATTGATTCTTGCGCATACAAATCGATATTCATATGTCTATGGTTTCATGGCTAGTGGGCATTGTATTGATTTATCCGGTTACCTAAAAGTTCAATGATGATAACAAATCGACACATGATCAGTGACTAGGTCCTAGGTCTTAGGTTGCATTTTATTTTGCATGTCTCATTGCATTTTGCATGTTTGTATGATCTCACAATGATTAAATGAACTTCAAAGCTTAAACAATTTTTCATATCAATTCTTCAAATCTAACAAGAGCTGAATCTCACACGAAGGTTCCTCCAATGAAATAGCAAGTAGAATCCTTTTTCGGGATCAAAATTCAAATCTGAGATCATTCATATTATTAATTGCTTGCATAATCAACCTTCAATCATCACAGAAATCTAGTATTCAACTTAACTGATTATCTTACATCAAACTATCAAAATTTCAACTTGGTCAACCATGGTCAACTCATGGTCAAATCTAGTCAAATTCGGTCTCCAAGACCTCCAAACGATGCAGAATGCGTTCTTGAACGTGTATAACCACTTCTCAAATCAATTAACATGCTTCTAAACCATTTAACGCTGACTTCTCTTGTCAGATTTCAATTTTAATCCCGAAGGGGGCATGGTATTGCACATCAATTCAAAGTTTGTAAATCAAAATTCTATCGATCAAATCTATCAATATCTTTCATCAGTGATCAAGATAACAATCACGTCTAGTCACTGATTCATCAAAAGTCCTCATCGCTCGGGGCAAATCTATCATCACTTGGGGCATATCAGATTCATCAAGATCCATATCAATCTGATATTTTCTTAATCTTGTAAACTGTATCAATTTTTGCAACCATCGGATCATAGTGTTCTTTCCTTGGTTCTTCGGCAACTGAAGGATTCAGATGTGATACTTGCTAGTTCTGCTAAGACAATCGAGTCTAGAACGGGTCACTCACTTCTTATCAATCCTAAGGTTTAGAATCAGGCATTTTGACACTTTTTCGCAATCATAGGTTCATTTGCTGCTACAGTGAACATTATCTTTGGTCATTCAAGACCTATTATCTCCATATCAAGTCAATATCAATCAACTCCTATCTCAATATCTTTCAATCGGTTTCTATCTTGAGATCGGTTTATCTTTTGAATCAGTTTCATATCTTTATCAAACACAGACTATCTTTGAACCACTGCGCTTCGCACAGTAATTCAAAGAGGGGCAAAATGTAATACCCCAAAAATGGGCTATAAGTTCATTAACCTCCTATATCATCAAATCATATGAAATCAACATCAAAGTCCTAATCTAAGGCACATCTAAACATCATCAAATCTAATTGATTATCTTAAATTTTGCATCGGAGAATATTCCTAGTAATATTCCTAATTATCTTAATTATCTTTAATTTTATAATTATTTGGCAATAAATCACATTTATCCTAAAATTTGATTAATTGAATATTTTCATATTTAATTAATTAGATTTAATATTTGCCACTTAATTATGTAATTAAATTTAATTCTATCTATTATTAATTGTATTATTTAATTTTGACAATAAATCAAAATTCCTATCTTTAATTGATTAAATTCTTATTTAATTAATTAAAGCATGTTGTCATTATTTAATAATATAATTTTTAATAAAAGTTTGAATAAATAGTTAATTAACCCATAAATTAATTATTTATTTTCAAAAATCAGTTGAGTTGAGGATAAATCACTTTATTTATTTATTTAATTCTTAATTATTATGCATATTCAAAAGAAACAGTTAAACTCCAAATCAGAAAATCAATGCAAGTTATTGACTTTTTGGAACTCAACATCCTTTTGGAGTTCAAAAAGCTGATCTAAACTCTAATTTGAGTTAAAAAGCTGTTTTTGCATGTTTTTGCATGATTTTGAGAATTAACTATCTTTTATGATCAGATAACTCAAAAATCAAGATGAGTTAATTTGAGTGATTTATGGCTTTTATTCATGCACCTCCAAAGCCCTGGATTTCTATAAATTAAGGCTTCAGCTCTTCACAAATCATCTCATATTTTGCACAATCACGCTAGAGAATTGGAGACTGAGGAATCAACTTGCGAATTCAAAGCTTTGTGAGATCAATCTTATTTTTTTTTGCATTCATATTACATATCATTGTTAGATTCATAGCATATCAATTTTCAATAGCATTCATAGCATATCAATTTCATTTAGCATAGATTTCATATCAGTTTTTACAATTATTATTGCATAGAAAAATCCAAAAAATAGCTTAATTGCATTTATTCCATATCCATCTTTTGCATTCAAATCCTTCATTTAGGTGTCGTCTAGGTCACTGATCTTGATTACAATCTGAGAACATTAATCTCGCACCTATTAGAAGGCAGTAAATCGCTTGGTTAGATAGCTTTCAATTTTGCATGATTTTGATTATAGCTAACCTCTAATGTTTTACTGAGTGTTGTGTCTACAGATCAGGTATAATTTTCACACACACAGTTGGTATCTCGTTTAATTTTCTAAGCATATAACTAATATTCAATGAGATCCTTGCTTGTGTGTAATTTATCAATGTGATTCTTTGCCTCTTTCAATTTAGATTCCAACTTTTCTTTGTTGTTTCTTAACTCCAAGATTTCCATGTTTGCTTGCCTCAATTCTTCATTCAATTGAAGGTTCTCCTTGATCTGTTCATCATAAAATTCTTGATTATTAGTTAGATTTTCATCTAGCTCTTCAATCTGATCTTTCAAAGATGTGTTCTCTTCATTTATCTTTTTGACCATCTTCCCTAAATCACTGTTTGAACAATCTTTCAAATCTTTTCTTACTCTTTTGATGACTGCTTGAGAATCATTAACTTTTTCTTTTAGTTCTTCAATTTCTTTTTCAGATCTGTCAAGGTCTTCAAGAGAAGCTTCAAGATTCTTTTTTAGATGTTTCATTTCTCCCTTATCCATGATCACCTCAAGTGGTTAAAATTCTTTTTTGAGGACCACAACTTTGATACCAATTGTTAGGAATGGGAACACGGAGAGGGGGGGGTGAATCAGTGTTCACTAAATTTAATCTTTTTCTTTATTCTTGAAACTTAACTTGAATGCTTAAGTACTGAAATGAACATCAACATAAACAAGATATACAAACACAACACATAACACCAATATGGTTACAGGGAAACCCAAATAGGTAAAAACCTTGGTGGGAATTGACACCCACTAAAAATTGCACTAGTGTCGTATGTTCCTTATTAGAAGATCTGTAACCCTATTAGGAGTTGTTCTTTACAATTCTTTTAGTACAGTGACCTTGTCAAGGGTCGGACCCTATTAGGATTCTTTTACAATAACCCTATTAGGGGTGGGGACACACTATCCTAGAGCTCACTTCTCAAGTGGTGAAGGCTACAACCTTCTGATCTCAGATACACACTATATCTGATGGATGAAATGGTGTTGTGACACTTCTTGTCTAATCAATTCCTTTGATGCACTGATGCTTTGAACTCTTTCAAAGCTCTAATACATTCTTACTGCTCTTCACACACTTTTTTTTTGCTTATCTTGTCTCTATTTTAACTTCCATTCTTTATTACAAAGGTGCATCTAATATTTATATGTGCTACCAAATTAGCTAGGTTAGCCTATAACTGATTACATACAATGCTTCCAAGTGAATTGGCTCAAGCGTGTTTACAAAAAAAAAAAATTACATGTCTAAAACTTAATTAAAATAGGTGCATAGCCTTTACAAAACAATAATATCATCACTAATCAAATTACCAACAGTCGGTTGCCTACTCTATTTTGTTCTGGCATTCACTCTCTATGCTACTTCAACTGTCTGTATCTTCACCATACTGTATCTTCTGATCATGCGCTCTTAGACCAAGCATGAAAACACTCTTACCAACTTATCTTCTAGGGAGCATACCATAACTCTGTTTTATGCACATGAGCTGATGCTCTGATCTACTAGTGCTTTGTTTACTATCCAATGTTTTGTACTTAGCCAAATTTTGATCTTCTGATAATGTGCGCTAACTCAAAAAGACTATATGACTTTGATAATATGATTTAGAACAATAGAGAGGGGGGGTGAATCAGTTTTTCATAGGTCCACATGTATAAAATAAAATTTCAAAACTATTCAACAACAACCAACAGTTACTCGGTCATTACTGAATACATAATAGAAACATATGATAGTGTAGTCCACTATCTAATAGTATTTAACTTGGAAAACATAGAAATGTTCAAACCAAAACATTCACACAAGCATTAACACCAGGATTTATAGTGGAAACCCAATTTGGAAAAAACCACTTTGTAACATGTTATTTATATTTTCACTCTTGTGAAGTGAGCTCTGTGAAAAGCTAACCCTGTCAAAGGTTACAAACACACTGGCAGGTGTGACCCGGTTAAAGGATTTCAACCACTCTATTAGAAGTGCGCCTTGTTATAGGACTTACATACATTCCATTAGAATGAAACCTTGTTCAAAGGATTTATACATATGACTATTAGGTCAACCTTGATTAAAGGATTTAAAACTAATACAATGGTTAGAAAGTAACAGTAGTGTTTGATCTGAAAACATACAACTCACTTTGAAAAAAATAGATCAAATTCCATACACATATGTTGGCTTACTGACTGTGATCCATTTCCATCTCCACCACTTATCTTCTTGAAAATCCCTTCAAGTAATCACAACTCCTTCTCCCTCATCCTTTTCTACTTATATAGTCAATAACAACAACTCCAGCATCCTCTCTATTCAACCTCACACTTAGATTTCCTTAATACCTCTTCATTTAGGTCGATCCAAATTTTGCCTCTTAATCTCCTCCGTGGATCTTAGGGTTAGGTTAGATTCATCGAATCCTTCCAACTTTATGTTCTTCATCCATCCTTCTAGAAACATCTCAAATATCTTTATGGAATCATAATAAAATAGTTTATGGTGCATTAAATGCTTCCATATAATTAAAAAATAAAGTCAACACGATTTACATAATCCAATAATTCAACTATGTCGGCTAGGCATCTAAATTCTTCCTCAAATGTAAATTATTGACACTCGGTCAATACAGTGTTCAACTCCTCGGTCTTCATTGGGTAGCCTGGTTACCACTGAAACTATTTCCTTAGCTAATACTATCTTCCTCAGTAATTAACTGATGTTCAATCAACACTGAATTTACTCAGCATATACTGGCTCAGTTGACACTAACATCACTCAACTTAAACTAGATTTCTTCACTTTTTCTCGGTAAAGCCTACTTGTTTAGTCTTCCTTCTTACTTAGATAATCAATACATTATCTTATCATTGTGCCACATAATCAAGTACCCATTGAAGTATCAAGATAACTCAACCTTTCCTTAGGTGCTATCATTATCAACCTTGCCCTAATCCTTCTCAACAATCAAATAGATATAGTACTTTCTTAGATAGCAACAGTCTTACCAGTTAAGGTTTGACATCAATGACAATACAACAATTACTTCAATTGTAGTTTCCAACAATATCCCTCTTTGGCATTGATGGAAACACCTTATGAATAACACATGAATCACCAACCAATCCAAAACTTATTTTTCCATCAGAAATATTTATAATATCCTTAGCTTCATTATGATTTAGAATCAATTAGCCTTGCTTACATGACCGTCCACATAGTAATATCCACTTGATCTCTACTTAGTTCCTTTCCTCTGAATCTCTCCCTCTTGCTTGATCTTCCATGAAATCTCACCATGTGTTTTCATCTTATTCATCTCCCTCTTTGACAATAATGCCAAAGTAGCAACTACAACATACATCCTTCAGATGTATATGTCATCTTGTCAGTTCAGTAACAACATTTCTCCCTTTGTAATCTTTTCTTATGACTGATTATCAACTTTTTTGTACTTTTCACAACTCTAGGCTGCTCCTAAAGTGTGACTTGTCTCTGCATCAATTTTTTAGATACTCTTTGTAGCACATTTGATGCAGTGCTCCTAGCTTGACTAGGCAGCCTCAGTTAGGGGAAGAACCCCT
This sequence comes from Chamaecyparis obtusa, assembly GCA_027943335.1. Classification (NCBI taxonomy): domain Eukaryota; kingdom Viridiplantae; phylum Streptophyta; class Pinopsida; order Cupressales; family Cupressaceae; genus Chamaecyparis; species Chamaecyparis obtusa. Next base: position 335,859 of record BSBK01004255.1, read on the forward strand.
AATTGTCCTCTTAGATATTCATGATCTTCTTTAGGTAAAGCTTTAGTGAATATGTTTGCTAGTTGTTCCTTTCTATTCACATATTCCATTCTGACCTCTTTATCTTGTATCGATTCCCTCAAGTAATGATACTTGATGGCGATGTGTTTGGTCTTTGTGTGCATCACTGGATTCTCAGATATGTTGATAGCACTTGTGTTGTCACAGTAAATGACAACTAGTTCAGTGATCTCTTCTTTAATGTCTACCAACAATTTCTTTATCCATACCAAGTTTGAACAGTTCACTACTGCAGCCACATACTTGACTTCAGTTGTAGATTGGGAAATGCAATTTTGTTTCTTGTTTGTCCAAGAAACTAATCTCTTTCCAAGAAAGAAATCTCCACCACTAGTACTTTTTTTGTCATCCACATTTCCTGCCCAGTCAGCATCAGTATAGACTCTTAGTTCAAATCTTTAATGTTTCTTGTAGTACAGTCCATAATCTGTAGTCCCTTTCAAATATCTCATTATTCTTTTGATAGCCATCATGTGAGTTTCCTTAGGATTGGCAAAGAATCTTGCCACAATCCTAGCTTCTAGAACAATATCTGGTCGGTTGTGAACAACATACTATAGTTTTCAATTCATGGACCTATACAAAGTCTGGTTTACTTCAGCATCATCATTTTTAGACAATTTTTTTCCAATAGCCATGGGATCACTTACTGGCCTTGAATCCTCCATACCAAAGGTTTTCAGTATCTCATGAACATATTTAGACTGGGTGATGAAAATACCTTTCTCCATCTGATATACTTGTAAACCAACAAAGAATTTGATCTCCCCGAACATACTCATTTCAAATTCAGTTTGCATTTCATTTGAAATTTTCTTACACAGAGCATCTTGTCCACCAAATATAATATCATCTACAAAACTCTTAGCCAACAAGATTCCTTTACCTTCTTCATCTTTCATGTACAGATTGTTGGTGTCATTCATCCTTGAGAATCCAATCTATATCAGGTAGTTGTGTAGCCTCTCATACCATGCTCTGGGGGCTCACTTTAATCCATATAGTGCCTTATTTAGTTTGCAAACCATGTGTCTTTTGTTTGGATCAAAAAATCCTTCAAGTTGTTCAATGTACACTTCTTATAATATACCATTTAAAAATGCAGATGACATCCATTTGGTATACCTTGAAATATTTGTAGGCAGCATATGCAAGTAAAGTTCTTACTCCTTCCAATCTTGCTACAGGGGAAAATTTCTCCCCATAATCTATTCCTTTTTTTTGTGCATAGCCTTTGCATACTAGCCTTCTTTGTTCCTTGTGATTTGTCCATGTTCATTCAGCTTATTTCTGAACACCCATTTTGTTCCAATGACATTTTTGTTTTCTAGTCTCGGCACCAAAGTCCATGTATCATTCTTCTCTATTTGGTCTATCTCCTCATTCATGGCTTGAATCTAGTCTTCATTTTCTAGTGCTTCCTTTGTTGTCTTAGTCTTGAATTCACACAGTAAACATGTAGGGTCTCTTAACTTGCTTCTGGTCAGAACTCCAGTTTCTTTGTCTCCAATGATTTGTTCAGGCTTGTGATGTCTCCTTACATATTGTGCCAAAATAGGTTCTTCTCTCTTTTCTTCTTGCTCTTCAGGTTCACCAACAAGATTGTTAGATTCAACTTATGAATGCTCGAAAACCTCTTCTTGATACTCGACAGCATCCTTGTGTCATTCAGCATGTTCTTCTTGTTTCTCAGCATTGTTTCCCTGATGCTTGACATTGCTTACCTGAGACTCTGCATCAAGTGCAAGTTTTTCACTTGCCTCTCCTTCTTCTATATATACAAAAGATATGTAATCTTCTAGTTCTCTCTTTCTTTCCTATTCATTTTTCTCTACATACTCATCAACTTTGACATTTACACTTTCCACAATTCTATTAGTGTAAGAGTTCAAACACTTGTAAGCTTTGATTTTTGTGGAATAACCTAGGAATATGTCCTCATCACTTTTAGCATCAAACATTCCATTTCTATTGTCTTTTAGTTTATAGCATTTGCTCCCAAAAATTCTAAAGTACTTTACATTAGGTGCATACCCATACCATAACTCACAAGGTGTAATATTTGTACCTTTTTTTATCTATACTTGGTTTAGGGTATAAATAGTTGTACTTAAAGCTTCTCTCCAGTACTTTTGTGCAATATTCTTCTTGATCATCAGTGTTCTTGCACAATCCATGATAGATCTATTAATCCTTCTCTCTGCTATACCGTTCTGTGGAGGTGTTCTAGGTGCATACATTTATCTCTTGATTCCTCTATCATTGCAAAATAGATTGAACTCATTGGATATAAATTCTCCACCTTGATCATATCTTAGACACTTCAGGTTCCTACCTATCTTATTTTCAAACTTAGCCAAATACCACTTAAAATTTTGAAAAGCATCATATTTTTCTTTTAGAAACATTACAATCATCATTCTGGTGTAATCATCAACAAACAGAATAAAATATCTAGCACCAAAATAGCTTTGTACACCCATAGGTCCATAAAGGTCAGTATGAACCAAATATAAAGCATTCTTAGAAGTAAAAGTATTTCTCTTGAAACTAGACTTTTTCATCTTACCCAACTAACATTGTTTGCACATTACATTCTTAGGTTTCTTCAATCTCGACAGTCCTCTCACTTTCTTCTTTTTACTAATTTCTACCAGATTATCAAAGTTAACATGACATAGCCACTTATGCCATAACCATATGTCATCAAGTTGTGCAATCATACATGTCTCTTCAGATAGGTCTAGATAGAACAAATTACCTCTTGTCTGATCTCCACTTCCAATCAGTTCACCAATGGCATCAAATATTTTGGCCTTCCTATGATGAAATTCCACTCGGTAGCCAGTTCTATTAAGTTGTGAAACACTTAATAGATTATATTTAAGACCTTCAACCCAATAAGCATTTTCACAAGTGATCTTATTAGTTAGCTTAATCAATCCTTTACCCCTAATAGGACATCGTGCATCATTACCAAATTTAACACTTCTACCTTTGTAATGATCTAAGGTATCAAACTTACTTTTGTCACCAGTCATGTGGTGTGAGCAACCACTATCAATAATTTACTTATCATTTTTGTTCACATAGGATATAAGTGCAATTTTCTCATCCTCATCAGACTCATCTTTCATAGCAACATAGACTACTTCAATTTCAAAATCATCACTATTAGTGTCATTTTCTTCTTCAGCAATATAGAAGGATTTCTTACCTTTTCCCTTGTAGTCCTTGTACCTTCGATAGCCTATTTCTTCTCTTTTGTCTTTATGCTTACTATCTCTTTCCTCATCCTTGTCATCCTTGTCAGGACATCTTGAAGCTATATGACCAATATTATTACATGAGAAACATATGATAGGGAGTTTGCCTTTATACTTTCCTTTTCCCCTTTTCAATCTTCTAGCCATAAGAGCTTCAAGATCCTCAAGTTCTTCATCAGATGTGTCACTTTCACTTTCACTCTCACTGATGCATCTTTATTTTTTTGTCTTTGACTTACTCAAAACCATTTGTGAATTGAATGTAGATTTAACATTAGCATAGTGAAGTCATCAAAATTAGAAAGCTCAAAAGCAATAAGCTTACCAACAAGACTTTCCAAAGTAAGAGAATTGTCAGGGTAACATCTAGATTCTTGAATTGCTGAAATTTTGATGGCATAAATAGGATGCAAAGTTCTCAAAACTTTTCCAATAATAGTCTCATCATCAATAGTTCCATTGGCTCCTCTAATAGCATTTACAACTTCTTTTATTCTACCATAATATTGAGCAATATTCTCACCTTCTTGCATTTTCATTTCATCAAATTTACCTCTTAGGCTTTCATCTTTTGCCCTTAGTAAATTTATGTCACTACCATAGATGTTTGCAAGAGTGTCCCACATTTTCTTTGCATTAGTGCAATCTTTGATGTCTTCAAATTCAAGATAGCTTAGGGCAGATGCAATCTCCAACATTGCTTGATTGTTTTCTTGTTTATCTCTCATCTCCTCGGCAGTCAGAGGTGAAACAGGTGTAACATAGTCATGCTCAACATAATACTTTGTTGAATTGCCAATACCGACTAGATGCAGTTTCATCAGACTCTACCATGCAGGGAATTTCTCTTTGTTTAGCTTTGGTACCTCCTTATAGATCCTGATCATTTACTTCAAGTACCTTTAAACTTGTTCTCTATAAGCACCAACAACTCTAATAGCAATTGTTAATATGATTTAGAACAACAAAGAGGGGGGGTGAATTAGTTGTTCTTAGGTCCATATGTATAAAATAAACTTTCAAAACTATTCAACAACAACCAACAGCTACTTGGTCATTAGTTAATACATAACAGAAACATATGACAGTGCAGTCCACTATCTAATAGTATTTAACTTGCAAAACATAGAAATATTCAAACCAAAACATTCACACAAGCATTAACACTAGGATTTATAGTGGAAACCTAATTTGGGAAAAACCACTTTGTAACATGTTACTGATATTTTCACTCTTCTAAAGTGAGCTCTGTGAAAAGCCAACCCTTTCAAAGGTTACAAACACACTGGCAGGTGTGACCTGGTTAAAGGATTTCAACCACTCTGTTAGAAGTGCACCTTGTTATAAGACTTACATACATTCCATTAGAATGCAACCTTGTTCAAAGGATTTATACATATGACTGTTAGGTCAACCTTGATTAAAGGATTTAAAACTAATACAATGGTTAGAAAGTAACAGTAGTGTTTGATCTAAAAACATACAACTCACTTTGCAAATAAAAGATCCAATTTCATACACATATGTTGGCTTATTGACTATGATCCATTTCCATCTCCATCATTGATCTGCTTGAAAATCCCTTCAAGCAATCATAACTCCTTTTCCTTCAGCATTTTCTACTTATACAGTCAATAACAACAACTCCAGCATCCTCTCTATTCAACCTCACACTTAGATTTCCTTAATACCTCTTCATGTAGGTTGATCCAACTTTTGTCTCTTAATCTCCTCCATAGATCTTAGGGTTAGGTCAGATTCATTGAATCCTTCTAACTTTATGTTCTTCATCCATCCTTCTAGAAACATCTCAAATCTCTTTATGGAATCACAATAAAATGGCTTATAGTGCATTAAATGCTTCCATACAATCAATAAATAAAGTCAACATGATTTACATAATCCAAGAATTCAATTATGTCAGCTAGGAATTTGAATTCTTCCTCAAATGTAAATTACTGATGCTCGGTCAATACAGTGTTCAACTCCTCAGTCTTCACTGGGTAGCCCGGTCATCATTGAAACTATTTCCTCAGCTAATATTTTCTTCCTCGGCAATTAACTGATGTTCAATTAATACTGAATTTACTCAGCATATACTAGCTCGGTCGACACTAACATCACTCGACTTAAACTAGATTTCTTCACTTTTGCTAGGTTAAGCCTACGTGTTTAGTCTTCCTTCTTACTTAGATAATCAATACATTATCTTATCATTGTGCCACATAATCAAGTACCCATTGAAGTATCAAGATAACTCAACCTTTCCTTAGGTGCTATTGTTATCAACCTTTCCCTAATCCTTCTCAAAAATCAAATAGATATAGTACTTTCTTAGATAGCAATAGTCTTACCAGTTAAGGTTTGACATCAATGAAAATATGACAATTGCTTCAATTGCAATTTCCAACACACTTTGTTGCCATAATGACAATGCTATATTTAGTCATATACAACAGTATAGTCAACTTGCCAACAGGAAGATGGTAAAGAAATATCATACTTGTGATCTTGTCAAGCTGCATTTGACCTAGCTTTCCGAGAACCTTACTTCAATTAGGAAGGCCAAGAATTCAATGTGTAAGTTTGGTTCCCTGATCATTTGTTTATTCTTCTATGTTTAGAATAGTTTTCCTACAATTGGAGATGTTGTATGAAGTAAGGACCAACTAGTCACCCAGCAAATCAATGAATTTATTCATTAGTTAGGTGAAAAATTTGAGTGTTATGGATAACTACTTTGTGGAATTTAAGAAGAAAATGAGAAAGATTATTAGAATCTCTTTATCCCTAGTAGAGAAGAACTACAATGACATATGCTTTCTAGTGGATACCGACCACACTTATGTACAGGTTGTTATGCCTAGGATAGCATGGCTCAAGCCATTACCTTATGAGGTTAATGTAGATGAGATAGTAGAAGAAATTACTTCTCTGCTAGCAGAGGAGATTGATAGGAAGGAAAAACCTTTTGGGACTTATGAAGAGGATAAGTCAAAAATAACTATGGGGTTAAAGTCTGCAACCCTTGAGAGAAAGATGAAGAAAATAGTTAATAACCTAGAGAAGATGGTAGGAGAAGGTGAAGAGGAAAATGCACCTCTTAAACTAACACAAGGGCTAGGAGGAGATAAATCTACTGAGTCTGAAGGAAGTGATGAGGAGGAAACAAGAATACTAAAGAAGGGCAATGAGGTATTAGTTTTCGAACCCATAAAAAGGAAATTGCAAAAACAAAAGTCCACTCCTCATATAGCATTTACATTGAGAACCAGGGAAGTTTCTACTGCCATAGTTGTCGAGCCCCAGAGAAAGACACTAGCAAAGAAAATAGAATGGGAAGGGTCATGTAAAAGAAAACAAGTTCAAACCAAAGTTGTGCCAAGTCGTCCCAAGAAGAAACTGAGAAGGAAGTTAGTCTTGGAGAAGGATGATGATGATGAAGAAAAGATAGACACAGATGAAAATACAAAGGTGAAGGTGGCATCACATATACTTCCAATGAATATGGATGAAATATGCCACAATATCAAAATCATTGCTGGATTAGAAGGTTTCAAGCTTATCAAATTTGAAAAACTAAGCAGTGGTGACAAAGAAAAATTTTAAGAGGAAATGCTATAAATGTTATGCACTTTTAAGATGACACCTCTATAGATTTGGAATCTCATCCTTGGAGAACTATATAACAAAATTGATCAGAAATGGCAGTATGCCATCATGATAGAAAAACAAATAAGGGAAATTATACTAGCTCAGATCATACCTGATCTCTCACCACAAAAAATAAAGACATATATGGAATAGTATAGAAATAGGTTTGTACCTAAGCTCAGGCCCTATTCTATTTTAAAACATAAGGTTGAAGAAGTTGTTCAGAAAAGCACAAGATTGTGGAAAATTATTTTTGGGTTATTAACTGTAAGAGTTCACAACCAAGTGAAGGAACATCCAGTCAAGTGGAACTAGATAATAAGGAAGATATTGTTGAGCCTCAGAATCTTGAGGAAAAAGAAAGAAAAAAGGTAAAGATAAGTGGATCATAGGATGTGATCACAATAGAGGATATCCTTAAGGATACACCAGTTATCACCAATGTATTGACCGAGGAAGAGATAAAGAGTCAACTTCTTGCCACAGCAACTTCTGGTCACTCTCTACCGAGTACCAATCTTGTTCTTATATAGGTACATAATTATACATATATTGAAGCTAATTAAACTATATAGAATGCACCTTCAAGCTCTCACACGGTCATAGTTGAGTAGCAAGTGTTACATAGTACAAGTACTGAGAAACAAGACAAGCCAGCAATAACAATTGAGAATGCACCTATCGAGGAGGATAAGAAAAAACAAGGCAAGGAGAGCCTAAAATATAAAGCAGATAAGTATGCATTACTAATGATAGGTGTTCATATGGAGGAGAAGAAGAAGACTAAGGAACAAACAACTGAGGAGAATCCAAAGCCCAAGGAACAAGAGGCTATTAAATCTTTAATACAGATGCCAAGTGGAGATACACCTAAAAATAAATCACAAAAGAAAAAGGAGAAATCTCCAGGTACACAAGTCACACTTGATGAAGTTGTAGTGATTCCAAAGTGGGACACTGATAGCTTGACATATGAGAAGATGCAAATTTTGTAAGATCTTTTGAAGAAGAAAATAAAGCAAGAAGAGTTAAGGAGAGAACATCAGTAGAAACAAGTATTACATGAAATCAAAGGTATATTTATAGAAGCCTTTAAAATGGATGATGTGAATGAATCCTCACCTATATTGGAACAACTAGTTTAAATTGTTAAGAAGGTGAATAGTGATGACAGTGAAGAAAATGAGAAACTTATGCAGTGGTTTGAAAGAAAGTTCAAGACAAAGGTACTTGAAAAGGTCTCAACCAAGATAGCAGTAAAATAGGTAGAAATTTCTACCTTGGTGACTAATTTAGAAGAGGTTGTGCAGAATGTTCATTCTTTGTACAAGAAGTTATGTAATGTCAAATTTTTCACTAAGGACAATCAAGAATTGATTGATAAACTGCAACTAGACTTGAAGTCTATCATTCATTCACTGAGCATGAATACAAGCTCCAGCTCCATTCATTTCACAAGGTTACTTCATGCACAAGGGAGATTAGTTGAGTTGATGGCTAATCATGGGTGAATAAGAGCCAAGATAATTTCCATACAGGCTATGTTAACACCTCATGTAGAGGTTATGTAGAAATAATTAGTGTTGGCAAAGGAGTTAGTACAGAGAGATCCTCATCTCTCTATTGCTGAAAAATTAGTTGATTTGGCTGCCCAGCTAGAAATAAAGATATAGGTTTTGGATTCTATTAGGTCAGGATGGGAAAATGCCTTAGGTATGATAATGCAGCTCCATAAACCATTTTTGGACAAGTATTTTCTCACCCCTACACCCCAGCAACTTCAACTGACAAAAATAAGGGGGAAATTAAATGACTTAAAGGGGAATGAAACATGAATAACACAAGGAGAAAATACAATAAGAAATGTATATATAATGATCATCAAAGGACAAAAATAGAAAGGTGTGACATACTATTTTGTAATGTAGATATTCAGTGTATGTCAAAGAGTCATACATATATAATCTTTTGGAGACTGAGTCAAAGTCTTAGGGGGAGTGCTCAAACTACTAAGTACTATTTTGTAATGTAAAAGTCATGACAAAGTGTTTTTGCCACTAATGTCAAAGGGGGGGATTGTTGATCCCTAAGTTTTGTTGTCCATTAGTGTCTAGCACTTAGTCATTTTCTAGGTAATGTTGATCGGTCATCACTGGAATGGAGCCATCTTGTAAAGGTTGAGTCATGAATAAACGTGTATAGTTACCAAGTAGTAGTTACTATAGTTTTTGAGCACCGATATCTGAAGAACAGTAAATGTTGAGCATCAGAGACTTCATATGTCGAGCAAGCCAATTTTGACATATGTGTTTGTAATGGCACAAACACTAGGTAAACCATTTTGGCCGACTTCTATGCAAAATTTAATGTTTGTTGAGGGAATCAATGAGTTGATTACGCCTTCTATTTGTAATCATTAATCCCTATGTAAGCCATGCAACCTATCAAAAAAAAGGAATGCTTATGTTGCATAAGTAGAGAATCTAGATCGTTGATCTTGATCTAGGAGGTTTATTAGAAGTCTATATAAGATGAGATCTTAACCCTAAAACAATGTATTTGAATGGATGTAATGAAGGAGATCTCATGTACATAGAACAGAGAAGTATTTTTGATATAGGTAGAGTTTAGTCGGAGTGACCAAGAAAAGCAGTGAAGGACACAACAGAGCTATATTTGATTGAGGAGATCAAACAAGTATTGGAAGGAGAAGATCTGTTATTAGCATCATAGTGTGAACCAAAGGATCAGGTACTGATACATTTTAACAGGTGAATCAGGGTAAATATCTTAACAGAGTGGTCCTCATAGGCCTATGTAAATCTCTTAACTGACTGTTTACATTGTTTTAAGTTTTAAATCCTTTAATCAAGGTAGATTGTATAAGTATGTAAGCTCTTAATAGGGAGGACCCCTCACAGGGTAGATCATTAGAAAATGATCAAACTTTTTAGTCCTAACAAGGAAACTTTAATATTGTAGTAGTGAATATTTTTGGGTTTCATCCCCACCCCATTTTTACCTTTCAAAGGTTTATAGGTAACCAAAATATTTGTGTTATATGTTTCATTTGATAGTTGTGATTATATTTCTAGATCTATTTTAGTATTGAATTTCATGTTTATGATATGTAAGTTGAATTTATGTCAAAGTGGAATTAGTAGTGGATATATGATTCAACCCCCCTCTCGGTATCTCAATTCCCCATATTAGATTTCCAAAAATAACTAGGCCTGATCAGTCATTTTAGAGGGTTTTGGCCTAGTTTGATCGATCTCCATAAGTAGATTTCAGAATATTGGGAGCTAATCCTTGAAGGTCATGTGCAGATTTATTCTTCAGTGAAGGATTTTTTTATTGTTGTGTTTGGGAATGTACAGGATAGGAATAGGATCTTGTGTGATAATCAATGGTGTTGGGAGAAAAAAATTTCATTGATGTTAAAACCATGGCATTCAAAGTTCAACCTAACTAAGGAAGTTTTTGATAAAATACCTTTATGGGTGAGACTGCCTAATCTGCCTCTACATCTTTGGTTTGGTTCTTGTTTTGAATCTATAGGTGATGATGTGGACAAATTTTTGATGGTGGATGAAGGCTCTTCAAATATTCTTCATTCCACCATTGCTCAAATCCTAGTGGAAATGGATATTGCTAAAGGGCTTCTAGGAGAAATTATGATTAAAACTTCCAAGGGAAGTTGGAATCAACCTTTGGATTATGAAGGAATCCCCTTCAGATGTAGACTATGTTTTCATACTACGCGTATAGTAGCTAACTGTGTCAAAGAGAAGGTGCATAAGTTGGCTTCATGGTGAAAGGATGCTTCTTCCCTGCACTATATTGTTGAGAAGAAGGTAGAGAAGCAAAAGATTTTTTCTCAAGTTGTGTTTGGGGGTTTGAAGCATCTATATCCCAAGGAGAAGGGTGAACAACCCATGAAAATAGCTGATAATATGGTTGATGCAGGTGGTTTTGGGGAGTTTCAACTGAGTAAAGGGGCTTCCACTCCTACTAGGAAAGAAGAAAAAAAAAGTCCAATGGGGACTGAAGTAATGGAGGATGTTCGATTGGAAGATGGGGCCCAACTTCAACTAAGTAGGATTCCTAGATGATGAGGGTCAGGATTCAATGGCGTGCTCAGTGCATTAGCAAAATGAAGCTGCTCAAATGGAAGATGGATGGCATGTGGTAAGAGGAAAGAATAGTAGGAATGTAAAGGTGGGATCCTTCAATACGACTCTTCACTCTCAGAAGCAGGGAGACAAAGATAGAAATTCTTGATACTAGTCTATTAATAGTCATTTATTTATTATGTCTTTGTTTGGGAAGGTAGATTCCCTGGATGTATCCACCCTTGGTTTGATCCAAGTTCAATCTTGACTTTTAATAAAATAATCATATTACCGACCAAAAAAGTATATTACTATTATTTTAATTATATATTGTATTATTATATTCATGATATATTAATAATATTATATCAATATTGGGGAACATCGTGCAATGCAGTGATAAGTTGCAAGCCTCTCATCTAGGAGGTCTTGGGCTTGAGTCTCCTTAAGCCCCATGTTGATATCAGCTCTAACCCATTACCAATCAAAAAAAATATATTATTATATCATATTAATATATTAATGATAGATTATATTACATTATTTTTATTTATTTATTTATTATTATTTTATAGTTAATTATAATTATTATTAATTATTTATATTATAATCATAGTTACATTTATTTTATTTTATTATTATTATTTATTTAGCAAAGACTTATCGTTCATTGTCTTAATTTGAAATAGGGTGTCATTACAATGTACAATAATATCAATGTAAGAGAAATGCACATGAAAATAGCCATTATATTTCTATCTTCTTATATCTTTAGAATCAATAAATGGGAGATAAATAGGATGAATTCTTTAACCTTGAACTTGAAGATTTAATTTGGTCTTTCTTAGTGCAGTTATAAATCTAGTATTAATTTTTTTTAGGATATTTAGATAAAAAATAATGACTTTAGGAAACTTAAAATTACCATTTTCATCTATTATGACATCTTTCACTTCTATTATGTTATGTAAAGGTATTGTTCCAAACATGCTAGCATTCATGTTCTTAAGACTTGTCATTTGTAAAATATATAGTAAGTTGTGGACTTGTAATTTTAGTCTCCTTTTGCTACTACATTTTCAGTCTTACTGTTGCCCTTGAAATGCCTTCCTAGGTCACAAATAGGTCTTGAAATTTTTGATCCATAGCTACTTACGAGACTTACTAGAAAACTTTCAAACCTCAAACAAACTATTATACATCTAATCAAACTTTAAAGAGTGAAGTTTCTATCTAGAGATCTTTGAATCTCTCTCTCTCTCTCTCTCTCTCTCTCTCTCTCTTAAAGTGGTAACCCTAACTAGTTAGGGGACAATAATCACATACACATTAAGGAAACTTAACCCATTCACATTCATTGCCCCTAAAGTTGTGCACATATATTCCTTTCCCATAATAAATCATGGTTATGGTGTCAAAGAGTAGTACACATAATAACATGTATGCATTACTAAAAACATGGATGTTACATACTCATGTATTAACGATCATTTTTTGGTCCAAAAATGCTTACAGGTTTAGGGATATAAGTGCATACACATTACTAGGAATTTAAATAGATTGGAAAAATCCAAATGAGCACAAGAAAGTTGTTGAAGTCCCTACTAAAATTATTTTAACTCTTTTTGTGGCATTCTCTAACAATGTAAGAGATTCCTTTATTTTATATAAGTTTGAATAGTTGAATTGTATAATCAATTTTATTGTTCAATATTTTTTGGTTTTGTTTATTACTTTTGATTATTAAATTTTATGGCATTCATGTTTTTTAAATTATTTAGGACAATTTATATTAATAATGGGAAAGAACAAGTGAGGAATATTCAAACAACAAGAGATACAAAGGCAAAGATCTACGGAGCGTATGAGAAGAGTACATGAAATAAGAAAAATAAAAGGAGAAGGAATGTCATCTACCAAATCAATAACCGAGTCAACCAGATGTAAACCAAGAACAAGTTCCACTCACCCCTTATTGTGACAAACACAAACCAATAACAAATCCCAATTTTAACACTGAATGTACCAATTTCAAATGCAAAACAAATACAAAACTTGATACCTCCTACAATTATTCATATGAGGTCAACTTATCTAATTGACATTGATGAAAATATTTTGAAATCAATACCTAATGAAATTCCTAAGTTCACTCATAAAAGAATGACTAATAGAATTTGGAAGAACTTTTCTAAGAACCTAAATCAAATTGGAAAGTGTTGATTGTTGAATTGGTTAAAAAACTGAATTATATAGATGCCATAAAATCCTTGGCTTAAGAACATCCAAAATGAAAAGCAATAATACTATAGTGGAAAATCTAATTGATGCATATCAAGTTATTGGTTCAATATCACACACTATGGATTTCCATGTCACTTGATGTGTTCTTACATCAACCATAATGAAAATATTTTTAAAAAAGATCTTGTTTGATAAGAAACATAAGTAAATCACTTAAGATAAGTAGAATAACACTACACCATGCCTTAGGGAGATGTTAAAAAATTTAAGATCCTTATAATAACTCTCTTTGAACATTATCTATAGAATTTCATGGAAAGGAAAGGTTTTCATTCATGCATCAATGAGGGGCCTCACATGACCCTGCAGGTTCAAATAGAAAATTTGTATGTGCTACGGATTCCAAAAAATAGCTTATCAAAGTTTGATAATTTTTTTAACCTATGGAACTAAAGGCATAGTGAAACTATGATATGGCCCTAGACATTCAGGCAAGTTGGGAATCCAAAATTAATATTGGACCTATATTTTTCCTATTGGAAACTAGATGATAAGAGACCATACAGATGTTTTCATTTGGAAACATACCTCTCTGGTAGGGGCACTAATGTTGGAGATAATTTTTGGTAAGATAGTAAAGAGAAAAATGTCTATGTATAGAATGAAATCATAGGGTACAGTCGAACAATCTTGGTCAACAAGAATAGATTACTCATTATGTGAATGTATAACTTCAAGGACATGTTTTATATGGTTTATATATGCTTCTATTATGATCGCAGGTATTAGCATGTGATATAGATTGAGTTTGGACATCGCTTAGTACCACAGGTTCAAGAAGATAGCATATTAGGGTAGTTTTGATGATTGCAATGATTGCCTCGGTGAAGTAAATTATTTTGGAAATATAATTAATTATAATTAGAGGGATGAAATCAAAAGACATAAATCTTAAGTAGTGTGTTCTTGTTTTATGTCTTGTTATGTTTGTGTACAAATTTGGAGAAGTTTTATTAGAGTCAATTGATATAATATTTTGAGATGGTATATAAGGAAGTATTTTGGGATGTGAAGTAGGTACTTATGTTCATGGTGATGTTGTGATGTGTGAGAAATGATCCTGATGTCAGAGAAGAGAAGATTCAAGATCTAATTGGAACTAATCAAGCATTCAGATGCTAACTGTAGTCACATGTTTTTAATAGATCTTTGTATTAGAGTTACATATAGCCTTTTGTATGAGCAGTAAGTTCTCACTTGTAATATCAACTCATAATAGTGTTAAAGACTCCTAATAGGGTTTTTCCTTTAATAGGAAATTATTGTACTAGATACTTGTATCAACTCCTAACAAGGTCAGGTATCCTCACATGGACATATTTATACTATTACATTATCTTGTGGGTACCCTCCCCACCGGGGTTTTCCCTTGGTTAGGATTTCCTCAATAAAAAATGTTTTTGTTATGAGTTCTCTTGTGGCATATGCTTTACTTTTCTTTATCATTTATGTTATTGCATGGTTATGTTATAAGAAGTTAAATTTATTCAAAAGTGTTGCAACATTGATTCACCCCCCCCCCTCTCTCGATGTTGCTTGATCCTAACAATTGGTATCAGATCCTAGTTCCTCGGAAGAAATCTTACCGCTTGAGGAGGATCCTGATGGATTCAAGAAACTTTCAAGAAATTTTTGAGGTAGCACTTGAGGACTTGGATAAGGAAAATGTTGATAATGTAAGATTTAAAAGTAAGCCCAAGAGTGCATAAGAAAACATCAATTAGCTCAAAGAAAACATTGATATCTCAAGGAACAAGAGACAGGAACTTGTTGAGAAGATTGAGATTGAACCATCATCAAACTTGATTTAGAAGCTTTAGAAGGAAAAAGAGCCACTTCAACATGAATACGAGATCACTAATCTTCAGATGGAAAAATAAATTGAGAAAGGGAAAGAAGAAAGAAAGAAACTTGAAGCAGCCTTGAAAACCAAATCCAATGAATTTCATGATCTAAATACTTAGCTTTGAAAGATGAAGATGGAACTTGAAGACACCAAATCTAACTATCATGAACTTGAAAGTTACATTTACATTGTCAAAGGTGAGCTTGTTGAGGCAAAGAAGCACATTGAAATACTTCATTCAAGCAGTGAGAAGATTGATGAGTAACTTCAATTACAGAAGTATAAAGGTGATATGACTGGTTTTGGATACAATAGTGCTGAGAGTTCCAAAACAAAAGAAGAAAGGGAGGTACCAAAAAATGATCAAATATCTAATCAAAATGAATCCTCCCAAGAGTATATCAGACCATTCAAGGATATATGTTTTTCATGCAACAAGATTGGACACATGAAAAGAGATTGCAAAGGTAATTCAAATTCCAAAGCATTCACTGGTTATTATTTCAATTGTTGGTTGTATGGACAAAAATCATACAAGTGTAGATCTAGATCTAATTAGAGAACAAATACAAGACCCATTCCTAGAAATGATGCTAGAAGGCCACTTGGAGAAAATAATGTCATATCTTTAGGTTTTACATGTTACAAATACAATAATTTTGGTCATATTGTAAGGGATTGCAGAATCCATATCAACCAAAATGGTCCAAGGTATGGAAATTTAGTTGTTACTTGTTCAAATGCAATAACCTAGGGAATATAGGTAGATATTGCAGATCCAATAGATTTGTTAACAATAAGAGAATTCCAAATGGAGGAAGAAATAATACCAATGGGAGAATGAACAATGAACCTAACTTACCTGAATATAAGGATATTTTCTATAACACCTTTGTGAAGGAGAACAAGAATGGTAGTGAGAAAGTATAGAAGGAAAAAGGCCAATGTGATTCAGTAAGAAAACAAGAATCAGGCAAGTTGGTTGACTCCTCACCTAGTGTTGAACCCTTTGCATCAACTTGATTGGCCAAGCATGGCCTTAGGGGGAGCAGTTAAGAAGAATTTCATCAAGGCCCTATATTGTATAATTTTGGTATGTGGTGATGGATAAAAATGTATCATGATGAAATGATTGAATAGCCTTGATCACAAATCATAATAACTTCATTAGTGATGTTGCTAATGGTTTATGGTCCACTAGTTTTTTGCAGCTTTTTCTTTCCTGTGAGCTAGTCCATTCAATGCAGTGTCCAAGTGAGTATAACTTGTGATTTTTAGTTGTATTCCTCATCATTTGCATCCAAAAGAGTGAAAAGCTTGTGCAAATGAAGATTTAAAGGTGTTAATGAAAGAATTTCAAGTTTGTTAAGAGAAACCCTAATCGGCGATGAAAGGTATTTAGAATTTCTCTTGTGAGCTTGTTTATTAGTTAATTTTTAGTTGTTTAAAGATGGATACACATAAATTATATGATATTAAGGAAATTAATAGATATATCTTTAAGAAACATCCACAAAGTCCATGGAAGATGACCCTATAGGCACATTTTCTCAAACCCCAGCCAAAGTTTTACATGTTGAGGATATTAGAGCCTATATCCACTATAAATATGAGTTTATTGAGAATGATGATATTCACACTAATTTGTTATCTATGGAAAATAATGATCTTACACTCAAACCTAAATTCAAGTATTTGGAAAACTTAAACCTAGTTCACATCGCACATTTTCATGAGTTTGATGAACTAGAGTGGATTAGGATTGTCCTAAGTAGAATTCATGACTAATTCTTTCAGTTAGGTGATCAACCAGTCAAGATTACCAAGGAGTTAATCAATTTAGTCATTGGTTTGGACAATGTGGTAATAATACCTTCTGCGATGAAGAACATCAAGAAGGAAGTTGGGAAGTTAACAGCTTCTTAGTGGGATAAGAGAGCCATGACCATCCCTGACATTAGGCAACAAGATGTGAGACTGGTCTCTATGATTTTGGGATACAAAATGCATTACAACAACAAACTTAACTTAGTTTTGGAAGGCATTACTCATGTGGCATATAAGATAGTGAAGGAGAATGAGCACTATGATATATGTGAGATATTGAGGATGCAACTATTGGAAAACATCAAAAGGATCAAACATGATAAGACCCATCCATTCAAATTTGGGTCTTTAATAGTTCACCTTTTTCCACATTATTCACATATTTCCTGGCATGTATCCTAATGCATGGAAAGATGATGTTGTTATAAATTAATCTTTCCTTGGTATAAATATGTAATTAAAGGATAAACCAAGGTATCCTATATTGTATTTTTCCTCTAGTCCAAGTAGGAGGACATGTCACATTTTTGTAATTCCTTTAATAAGGAAATTAGATATTCCTCCTTAAGAGGAATCTCACATTTGTCACACACACAATATGAATGTGGCATTCATCTAAAATGGGATTTACATGAAAACTCTTCCACTCATCTCTACTTAAGAGATGTCTCTCACACACTTTCTCAATAATCTTCTCTCTTCTCTCATTTCTTTCTCTCCATATTGTAATGAGCTTTGTGCTCCATTTCCTTCTTCTTCCTTAGGCTTTGAGCCTCATTCATAATTCACAAGGGGTTTTCTTTGCTTTCCCCTTTCAAAAATCTTTGAGTTCTTGTTGTTCTTGGAGCACTTTGGTGATCTTTTGGCTTGATTCTTTGAAGCATTTCTTCTCTCTCTCTCTTGGTGATCTTGGTAATTTCTTTTCATGCACTCACACTTGGGTTCTTTCCTTTTCTCTACTTCTTCTTTATAATTTCTAACATGGTATCAGAGCTGGTTCAACCCTTGTTTGTTGAGTGTTAAATGTAGGGAAATTTGGAGGATATTTTGGTTGTGAAGGAGAAAGCTCTTTTTTGTTATCTAACTTTTTTTGCAGGTTTTTCTTCATTATTTGCTTGCAATCTAACTTTTTAGTTTTTTTTTCTCTTAGATCTTAGATTTGGATGGCTTGCCACCAGATCTAAGTCCATTTATTCTTCTTTTCAAGTTCTCTTTAAATCTATTTCTAACGTTTCTTGCAAGATTTTTTTTCTCTAATCATTTTGTGCGGGATCTGAAATTATCGCTCATATCTAACGTTTCTTTTGTAGTTTATTTTTCATTATCTCTATATTTTTATCTTTGTTATTACTTTGTAACTCTAAGTTTTCAGTATATTATTATACACATTTTTATCAATACAAAAAACCAATATCTATATGTTTTTGTTCAATCTCCTACACCGTAATTTTGCCCATCCATTTCGGACGGGCCTACTGTTCGAATCAACTTTCTTTCATTACTCGGGTTATCTCTGGATAGATAGGAGCTTGTTTTTTTTGTTTTTTTTTTTAATCTCTTAGTGCATAG
This sequence comes from Chamaecyparis obtusa, assembly GCA_027943335.1. Taxonomy (NCBI): domain Eukaryota; kingdom Viridiplantae; phylum Streptophyta; class Pinopsida; order Cupressales; family Cupressaceae; genus Chamaecyparis; species Chamaecyparis obtusa. The sequence goes on from BSBK01004255.1 coordinate 354,500, forward strand.
GAGGTTTGTGCCTTTTTGGGAGGCTTCCTTCTTTCATTGCATTCCTTTTATCCTTTTTTTCTTGATTTTACCTTGTATTGGCTACAGCAGGAATTCAGCTGTTCCTCTCACCGCTTTAGCTCGCTCACGCCTCTTCCTCTAGCCTTTCTTCACGATATCTCTTCTATCATTTTTTATTATCGATTTTGAAGGTTGCAAAGGGCGAGAAGGGTTTTCTCTCACCTAAGAAATTTTTTCCCTACTAAAAGCTAGCTTTGTAACCTCTACCTCTCGAGATCTTGAGCATTCTTCGCAACACTGTTCTTTGCGGTTTTCTCCATATTTTTTTAACAGTTATAACATAAAGATTAGAACATCCATACTGTAGAAAGATAAACATCAAAATTAGCATATTGATAGGCATTTTGACACCTCTATTAAAATTTACTGAGAAATCTCCAAACCGGCCACCTTGCGAAATTCATAGTCACTGTCATAATCCAAGGCAATCTCTATTACTCCACTCGCTAGATTCTCTCGCAAACTCCTCCCATTTTCCTAGCCCTGATATTTCTCCATTTCTTGCTTGGTTGATTGAGAAGCCATATCCTCCACATCGAGAGTGGGACTCAAATTCATCTCTTTCTCTATCATGGTGCTCCGTGAGCTGCAATCCTTCTCCTCACTGATTTTCCTCTTCCCTGTTTGTGGAACTCTTGATGTATAGGCCCAATAAGAATTAATAGAAAAGAGAGCGCTCTACCATGTGAGCTACATCCCAATAAGAATTAATCTTGTTCGATCAAAAAAATTTGGGTTATGAGGTTCTTCATGTCTTGTGTTATTTTTTTGAATTTCAGTAACTCAAAAGGGTCGATCACTGAGTTTTTCCTTCAAGGATTGTATTTTTTATTGAAAGAAAATTAGACAACGTACATAACTTGATCTTTAACTTTCCAGCTCAGGTATTCATGAAAGAAAGGTCAGATAAAATTGTTTGTACAGTCAATAGAGCATTTGATCTATCCTAGAATGCGGTGAGTATAGCCTGCATCAAGCTGAGGTACTCATACAGCTTATCCAAGTGTTTAACTAATTGTGCTTTTTCCTCTCGATAAAATTGGCTTGCTCTTTCAAACATGTTTCCTTCCTACAATTCATAACGCTGCCCACCATTATTATTCTAGTTCTTTTGGATAGATTCTTATTGCAATCAATACTGGAGTCCAACATTTTTCCTGTGGATTCTTATTTGATTTATAACAATCTTTCTGTGGATGCTCTCTTAACATACTCTTTTTTTGGCAGAGTTTGTTATTAGATAATTATTCTTATTGATTAACCTTTTATTTGCAGGCATATTTTAGCTTATTCTAGTCTGAGATTCTTTTTAGCATATTTGTAGTTTTGCTAACTTTAGTTTTAGTTTGAATGTTTCTTTGACTCATTTCATCTCTAATTACTTTATTAATTTTGTTCATCATCATTAACAATTAGTTTAAATTAATTCATTTCTTATAATTTTATTAAGCATTTGATATACATTTGTATACATCAACTTGATTATTCAAATTGTTGTTATTCATTGCTTATTAATCTTTTTTCTCTAATTCAAGCTTCATTTTGTTATCTTTATCTTGCTATTTTCATCATGTCTAATCTAATTCTAGAATTTAAACTAACTAGCTCTAACTATCATCATTGGAAAATGTGTGTTTCTTTCCTCTTCCATTTTAAACATTTTCTTGAAGTTGCCACAGATGCGACTCTTGAACCAGCTGCCTCTGCTACTCAAACTGCCAAAGATGCATGCCAAGGTAAGAACGATGAAGCACTCGGTCTAATTGGACTCTCCATCAGTCTCGATCTCTATGTCTTGATTGGACATTGCACCAAGGCTCACATAGCATGGGACATCTTGAAGAAAACCTACGACAACTCCTCTAAATCACGTAAGATTCAGTTCCAAGACAACTTAGAAGACCTAAGGTATACAAATTTTAAATCAATGGATGAATTTTTACTCAATTTTGATGCTATTAGAACTCGGTTAAATGGTTAAATGTTACTCTTACATATATTAGAGTAATTACTATAATTCTTAATAAATGTCTCCCCAAAGAGTTTCAACAATTTATCACTAACATCCACTCTCAACTTGCTATTTCTAGTTTATCTCCTCTTTTAACTTATCCTATTTTTCCAAATTTGTTACATCAAGAGGAGGTGAAATTATTGCAATTTGGTACTATTAAAACTTATGAACATGCTTTTGTATCTAAAACTCAAAATCCAAAGAATAACTCACATACTAATCATCATAACAATAATTATTCCAATAACAACAATAATTATCATAACAATAATCATCATAATAATGGTTATATTCAAATAATCATAATAATGGTTATCATAACAATTATAATAGACCCCATTGTAATTACTGTGGGAAAGTTGGTCATGTGATCAATAATTGTTTTAAGAAACTTAAACATGAAAAGTCATCTCCTCCTAATATTGAAACCTATCATAATAATAACACTCATCATGCTTTTACTATTCGTTATGGGATGTCTACTTCTCATTTTGATGATAATACTATTTGGGATGAATATCATGATGATGGATATTCTTGGAATAACCCTCTTGATTACTATCTTCCTACTCAAAGTGATTATATGCTCTCTCCTTATGATGTAATGGAATTTGATGATCCTTGCTCTCATGTTGATGATATGTTTGACCAAGAAGAGGAAATTATATCTAACTTACTTAATGTTACTTTGCAAGATATGTTTATTGCTCAAGATTAAATTCATGATGATAGTACTAATCCTATGATTGTTGTGGAGGATAATGATAATACTAGTGATGCTTAAACTAGCTCTACTCCTCTTGATGCTTCATATTATGATGAACACATTACAGATTTATTTTTTGCAACTAAAGATTTCCTTTCTGATTCTATGACTGATGATTCACAATATGTTTTTTCTTTCCAAAGTGTTACTGATTCAGCACTAGGTGATCCAAATGATGGGCGCTCTACTAGTGGTTCTTGCCTTATTGCAGGCTCAGGTGTTGATTATGCTCCACCTCAATTTTCTACTGGAAATGAATATACATAATGCATAAATGCATCTCAAGAATCTCAATGGTCTCTTAAAGATTTGGGCTCCCCTCAACATGCTATTCACTTTTTCAAAATTCATATGTACCATTCAAGTTCCAAAGCACAAGTTGAATAAATGCAAGATGATCAAGCCAATGACATCCTAGTAAAGACTCTTTCAAAAGAAACATCTCAAAATCATTGTAAACATTTGGGTTTGATACCTATTGATGTAATCACCCCAAGTAAAGATTAAAGGAGGGTGTTAGAAATTAATCTTTCCTTGGTATAAATATGTAATTAAAGGATAAACCAAGGTATCCTATATTGTATTTTTCCTCTAGTCGAAGTAGGAGGACATGTCACATTTTTGTAATTCCTTTAATAAGGAAATTAGATATTCCTTCTTAAGAGGAATCTCACATTTGTCACACACACAATATGAATGTGGCATTCATCTAAGATGGGAGTTACAAGCAAACTCCTCCACTCATCTCTACTTAAGAGATGCCTCTCACACACTTGCTCAATAATCTTCTCTCTTCTCTCATTTCTTGCTCTGCATATTGTAATGAGCTTTTTGCTCCATTTCCTTCTTCTTCCTTAGGCTCTGAGCCTCATTCATAATTCACAAGGGTTTTTCTTTTCTTTCCCCTTTCAAAAATCTTTGAGTTCTTGTTGTTCTTGGAGCACTTTGGTGATCTTTTGGTTGATTCTTTGAAGCATTTCTTCTCTCTCTCTCTCTTGGTGATCTTGGTAATTTATTTTCATGCACTCGCACTTGGGTTCTTTCCTTTGCTCTACTTCTTCTTTATAATTTCTAACAAATGTAGCTATAGCTATCCAAATAACTCGGTACTATGGTATGCAAGATAAGAAGCAAACAAATAGTGATATATTTGGTTTTTTCAAGGGTTTTCAGAGGGAAATGAAATAGAGAATGAGGATTCATAAAGAGATTGGTGTGAAGAATGATGACACTATATATTTCATGGTTGAAACTAATTGTACTTGCATGGAGGTAATTGAACCTAGATTGCAATGGATTTCTCCAATGTGATATGAAATTGATTCACTATTTGTGACACAACATGTTGATGCAATACTCGCTTCAAAAAAAGACCCTAATGATGAAAGATGGGGTACTTGTTAATACAGGTCTGATTAATGAGAGAGGAGGGATGAATCAGTAATCAAAAAAATCTCTGATTTAAAAATCTTTAAACTTTATGCACCAAAACATTCAACATCAACTATTATCAATAAAAACTTTCAAAGCATGTATCCACAAATAATCAATCACACAATGAAGATACCATATTTTTCTCATGGAAACCCAAATGGGAAAAACCATGGTGAGAGTTGGTACCCACTAAATCTGTACTCTTCTATAATATGCCTTGTGAGAAGTTTACTTGGTCAAACGTTTACAAAAGCATTTTTAGTTGCTACCCAGTTAATGGATTTTCATGTAGACATGTTAGGATCTTTTTCCTATTAGGATATGCCTTGTTAGAGAACTTTAAACATTCAACATGAATACCACCATGCTAGAGGATTTATAACTAATATTTGTTAGGATCTACCTAGTTAAGAGATTTCATTGTTATAATGGTTAGAAGCAACAAATAAGATGATCTGTGAAATTGTACTACCTATGCATGATAAGATCATATTAAGCTTTGAAACTCTTCTCCACACACTATACTATTTCTTGTCTTGATTAACTTGATTCCTTTACTTTCTTTCTCACCACGTCCTTCTGTAATTCGTAATCAACAAATAACTCCTTTTTCAACTTTCCAATATATATATTTTCTTCCACCGACTTAAAGTAAACCCTAGATCTGAAATAAGAATGATCCTAATCATGTTAGGTAAGATACAATGTATCTAACAACTCATAAACCCTTTTTGTCTAACCGCATCAGATTCCATTTAGATTTCACCTTGGAAATTGAACCATCTTCAAAAACTCTTTTGACCAAAAGAAACTTCTTGAAGAATCCACCTAAAATGCATACCTCAGCCAATGTGATGTCAAACACTTTTCAAAAATCATATAACTACCTTACTACTTCACTAAAAACATCATTGATCCCATTTCCCCTTCAAATTTCTTCACCGCCTCACATATATTCATTACCCATTCAAGAAATTTGTCTTTTTTATCTATTCATTATGTCAATACCGCTTCTAGTCAACTAAATCATCTTCACTTGTCCACAATATGATTCGTGATCCTGAAAAATAATATCTATACATGGTTATAAATCATATCTTATGGCCACTCCATCCAACACTTTACTGATTTGAGATAACACTCAAATCACTTACTCTCTCTCACTAACTATTTTAGAAATTTCCCAGGTTGATTCCATTCAAACATAACCAACTAAATACTTCAAATCAAAAGTCGCAGTTACAAACTTAACATCACAGCACATAACATGTTCTTCCTTTAGAATAGAAACTTCAAAAATATATTGCAACTCATGATTGACTCACACAATATTTGGTAACATACTAAAAAAACTAAGTCAATAAGTTGACATCAAAGACAACCAAATAATTGATTCACCTATCATTAAATCTGCACCAATCTTCATCAATGCAACACTTAGCATCACTGCATCAGTTATGCTAACAATCTCCCCCTTTTACATTGATGGCAACACTCTTAACTTCTCCTCTTAGCTTCTCCTTTTCACTTCTGAGTTCTTGGAAACACTATGTCTCTCTCATGACAAACCTCTTTTGAAAAATATTTTCACTTCTGTATGTTCCTCTGATCATAGTTCTCTTGTGTCCATACACATTCTCCCTTTATAATACATCTTGTCCACTACATATTCTATTACATATTCTCCCCCTTTGACAACAATGCCAAAGTTGTCTAATCATTTAGTTATCTTGGATTACACTTGTGTGTGTGAAAATTGTACCTGATCTGTAAACACAACACTTCAGTAAAATATTAGAGGTTAGCTATAATCAAATCATGCAAAATTAAAATTTAATCTAACCAAGCGATTTACTGTCTTCTAGTAGGTGCAAGATTAATGTTCTCATATTGTTATCGAGATCAGTGACCTAGACAACACCTAAATGAAGGATTTGAATGCAATTGATCTAGATATGAATTGAATGCAATTAAGCTATTTTTTTGGTATTTCTATGCAATAAGAATGATAAAAACTGATATGAATCTATGCTAATATGGAAATTGATATGCTAAAATGATCTAACAATGATATGAAAAAGAATCTAAATGAATGTAAAAAAAACAAATTGATCTCACAATAGCCTTGATTCGCAATAAGCTTTGATTCTCCCAATTCCAATTCTCCAACGTGATTGTGCAAAAATATGAGATGCTTGGATGCAAATTTGAGAGATGAATTATGAAGAGCTGAACCTTATTTTTATAGAAATCTAAGGCTTTGGAGGTGCATGGAAGAAAGCCATAAATCACTCAAATAACTCAGGTTGATTTTTGAGTTATTTTTAAATAACAGATAATTAAGTCACAAAAATCATGCAAAAGCACAATTTAACTCGAATTAGAAGTTTAGATCAACTTTAAAACTCAAAAAGATGTTGAGTTTCAAAAAGCTAACAACTTGCATTGATTTTTCAATTTGAGTTTAACTGGTCCTTGAATGTGCACATGGATAATTATGATTTAATAAATAAATAAAGTGATTTATTCTCAACTTAACTACTTTTTGAAATAAAATAATTAATTTATGAGTTAATTAACTATTTTATCAAACTTTTATTAAAAACTATATTATTAAATAATGACAACTTGCTTTAATTAATTAAATAAGAATTTAATCAATTATTCATAGGATATTGGATTTATTGTCAAAATTAAATAATACAATTAATAAGAGATAGAATTAAATTTAATTAAACAATTAAGTGGCAAGATATTAAATCTAATTAATTAAATATGAAAATGTTCAATTAATAAAACTTAGGATAAATGTGATTTATCACCAAATAATCATTAAATTAAAGATAATTAAGATAATTAGGAATATTGCTAGGAATATTCCCCGATGCAGAATTTAAGATAATCAATTATGATTCGATGATGTTTAGATGTGCCTTAGATTAGGACTTCGATGTCAATTTCGTTTGATATGTTGATATAGGAGGTTAATGAACTTATAGCCCATTTTTGGGGTATTACATTTTGCCCCTCTTTGAATTATTGTGCGAAGCGCAGTGGTTCAAAGAAAGTCTGTGTTTGATAAATATATGAAACTGATTCGAAATTGATAATTGATATGAGACAGAAGCTAATTGATATTGATTTGATATGGAGATAATAGGTCCTGAATGACCAAAGATAATGTTCACTATAATAGAAAATGAACCTATGATTGCAAAAAAGTTTCAAAACACCTGATTCCAAACCTTAGGATTGCAAAGAAGTGAGTGACCGGTTCTAGACTTGATTGTCTTAGCAGAACTAGCAGGTATCACATCTGAATCCTTCAGTTGTCGAAGAACCAAGGAAAGAACACTATGATCCGATGGTTGCAAAAACTGATACAGTTTACAAGATTAGGAGAATACCAGATTGATATGGATCTTGATGAATCTAATATGCCCCAAGTGATGATAGATTTTCCCCAAGCGATGAGGACTTTTTTGATAAATCAGTAACTAGACATGGTTGTTGTCTTGATTACTGAGGAAGATATGATTTCCATAAAGATATGATTTCAAATTTGATTACAGACTTTGAATGATATGCAATACCATGCCCCCTTTGGGATTAAAATTGAAATCTAACAAGAAAAGTCAGCGTTGAGAGTTTAGAAGCATGTTAATTGATTGGAAAAGTGGTTATACACGTTCAAAAATGCATTCTGCATCGTTGGAAGGTCCAAAAAGACCAAGTTTGACTAGGTGAAACCATAAGTGGACCATGGTTGACCAAGTTGAAATTTTGATAGTTTGATGTAAGATAATCAGTTAAGTTCAATACTAGATTTCTGTAATGATTGAAGGTTGATTATGCAAGTAGTTAATAATATGAATGATCTCAGATTTGAATTTTGATCCCGAAAAAGGATTCTACTTGTTGCTTCGTCGGAGGAACCTTTGTGTGAGATTCGGCTCTTGTTAGATTTGAAGATGTGATTGAAGAATTATTTAAGCATTGAAGTGCGTCCAACCATTTGTGAGATCATGCAACATGCAAAATGCAAAGAGACATGCAAAATGAAATGCAACCTAAGACCTAGGACCTAGTCACTGATCATATGTCGATTTGTTATCATCACTTTTATGTAACCGGATAAATCAATACAATGCCCACTAGCTATGAAACCGTGGACATATGAATATCGATTTGTATGCATAAGAATCAATACAACACCCACTAGTCAACAACCATAGATATATGAATATTGATTTTATTTTCGGAATATCGGATTAGATATAAGCACCAAGGCACAAATGCTAGGATGACCTGAATATCATGTCCATTTTGATATAGAAATTTGTATAAGCATCAAAACATGAACGTCGTGATGACCTGAATACACCTTGCATGACAAACACATCAAACAGCCAAGAGATCATTCTAAATCCAATGTGAATTACCCGTAGTAACCCTTTATCATTCACATCCTTAGGTAAGATCGTGTTTCATAGTAGGAGAAAGAACCTACTCAAAAAGACAATAGTTAGATCAAACTTCCTTGAATTTTTTGGGTATCAATGGTCGAGGTATGCATGGCCATCCAATTCAAGATAGAGGCTCTTATAGTCAGACACCATTTCAATCCAAAATTTCCAAAGTTGTTAGATTTTCACATACAAGTAGAAGACAAAGAAAAGATTATGCCCCCAGTCATCACTCTCTAAATCCTATAAAGGACATCATCAAAGAGCTCGAAGGGACACAATATGCAAAAATTTCAATGCGAATCAATAAGCATACAAGGAGATAAAAGCATGAAAAGCACAAATTGTTTTCAGTTTGTGTTTGATTGTTGTTGTAGATGCAAAATCCTTTCTGGAGATGAGACAGACTGACTAACTCACATGAAGCTTCAAAAGGACTCTGACTGGATATGACACATCTCAGATACACTGGAGACCATAGGAGTTGACATTGATTGCCCCCAAGTTTGAACATTGATAGGATACAGACACTTGAGTAGATTGGTGGACAAACTGACTTATTGAAAACTGGAAATGCAAAAACAAACCGGGAGATATGTACAAACTAAAGCAAGACTAAAAGCTAGGAAAGACCAAGATTGCACTGATAGATGGAGCATTTTGAAACAAGTGGCACCCGTTTGCCGGGTTTTCACCATCTTGGCAGAGATTCTATTTTTGCTACCAAGGCGCCTGTTTCCAAGTTTTCACCAAGGCACTTTTTTTTTCTTTTTTTTTTCATTTTTCAATTTTTTTGAATTTTCGATATTTTTTTATTTTTTTGTGAATCATCAAGGTGCCTATTGCTAGGTTTTCACCAAGATGTTCATTTTTTCAGGACTTTTTCAGATTTTTAAGATTTTTTCAGGACATTTTACCATAGACTGAATGCCTTAGGCATAGAATTTCTTCAGATGGAGAACGTTGATTGGCTCTCAAAGCTATTCTCCTTCAGTCATTGAGAGCTGATAGGCACCAAAGCCAAAAGTAGTAGTGATTACAAAGGGACCTAGCCAATTAGGTTCAAACTTCCCCTTGCGTTCTCGATGTGATTGATTTTTAGGATTTTCTCTCAAGACTAGATCACCAACCTGAAATTCTCTATGTCTGACTTTCTTGTTGTAGCCTCTAGACATTCTCTTCTGATATACTCTGAGATGATCATACGCTGCTTGTCTGCGCTCATCTAGTAGTTCCAGTTCTTGTAACCTAGACACTCTGTAGTCATCATCAATCACTAGACCATGCATTCTAATTCTGAGTGATGGGATTTCAACCTCAATAGGCAGTACCACTTCAGACCCATAAACTAAAGTGAAAGGTGTAGCCCCAGTAGGTGTTCTGATACTTGTTTTGTAAGCCCATAGAGCTAGATTAATCATGAGATGCTAGTCTCTGCCGGTTTTGTTTACTATTCTATCCAAGATCTTCAATAGATTTTTGTTAGAAGCCTCTGCTTGGCCATTCCCTTGTGGATAGTAGATAGAAGACCAATGTTGGGTGATCTTGAATTTGGCACATAGATCATTGAGGTCTTTATTCCTGAATTGCCCACCATTATCTGTAATTATGGAATGAGGGATCCCATATCTACATATGATATAGTTCAATATGAACATAGATATCTGTTTCCCCGTTGCTTGTGTCAGAGGGACTACTTCTACCCATTTTGTAAAATAATCTGTAGCAGTGATTATATGGGTATGTCCATTAGAAGAGTGAGGATGAATCATCCCGATAAGATCGAATGCCCATTGGTGGAAAGGCCATTGTGTTGTAAAGGGGATTAGATCTCTCCCTGGAGCATGAATTAAGTTGCCATGCACTTGGCACTTTTGACAATTCTTAGCAAATTTGATAGCCTCTTTCTCCATTTTAGGCCAATAGTACCCAGCCCTAATAATTTTTTGAGCTAGTGTTAAACCGTTCAAGTGTGACCCACAAATACCATCATGGACTTCCTCTAATGCACGTTGAGACTCTTCCTGTTCTAAACATCTAAGTAGCGTACCATCTAGACCTCATTTGTATAGATCATTAACAATGATGACATATCAGGAGGCATTACGGATAAGGTATCTTTTTTCATGATGGTTGAAGGTATCAAGAATGATTTGGTCTTGCAGATAGGAAAATAGGTTTTTATATCGGGATGAATCATGACCTACAACAGTGCAGATCATGCAAGTTTCAGGGGAGTCATATGTAGGATAAGAGAGTGCTTCCACCAGGAACTCGTAGTGTAGCTCATGTTCAGGCTACTGTAATAAAGTAGATAGTGTTGCCATTGTATTGGCAGCCTTGTTCTCCATTCTAGGAATTTGCTATAATGTGATATATATGAAATGTTTCTTAAGATCATCGACCATTCTCTTGTAAGGAATGAGCTTTTCATCTTTAGTTTGGTACACATCATTGACTTGATGAATAACAAGTTGAGAGCCTCCATGAATGTGTAGCTCTGTTACTCTCCATTCAATTGCTATTTTCATACCATTCAAAAGGGCTTCATATTCCACAATATTGTTCGTGCAGGGGAACTTTAGTCTGAATGCTTTGGGGATTGAGTATCCTTGGGGAGTTATGAACAATATACCTGCCCCAGATCCATTCTGTGTATAGGAGCCATCAAAGAACAATTGCCATTCTCTAGAAGATAGGTGCATAATAGATGAGTCTGGAAATTCCATTTGCATTGGTGTGTCATCAAACATGGGTGCATCTTCTAGTTGATCAGCAATAGCTTGACGTTTTATAGCTTTTCTTTCAACATATTCAATGTCAAATTCTCTTAGAAGCATGACCCATTTAGCCAGTCTACCTGTGAGGGGAGCCTTGCTTAGTAAGTATTTTAGTGGATCAATTTTTGCTACTAGATGCGTGGTATGAGCTAACATATAGTGTCTTAGTTTCTGTGATGCAAAGATCACAATGAGACAAGCTTTCTCAATCATAGAATAGTTCTTTTCATATGCCACCAATGTTCTTCTTATATAATAAATGGCTCTTTCCTTTTTGTCTTCGTCATGTTGCACTAGCAATGCCCCCAGTGATGTGGCTGTTGCGGAGACATACAAGATCAATGGCTTCCCATGAATAGGAGGCATCAAGATAGGCGGATTTGATAGATACTTCTTGATATGGTTAAAGTTGTTCTCGCATTCTTCATTCCATGCAAAGGTCACACCTTTATGTAATGTTTTTGTAAAAGGTTGTGATATGTCTACTAGCTGTGATATGAATCTTTTGATAGATTGAACTCTACCTTGCAACGTCCTCATTTGATTGATATTTGTGGGAGGTTGCATCTCTATTATAGCCTTGACTTTAGCCAGATCAACTTCAATGCCTTTCTTTGAAATTATGTATCCTAAGAGCTTTCCAGAAGTGACACCAAAAGCACACTTCTTAGGATTTAGTCGGAGACTAAACTGTTCCATTCTGTCTAGGATCATGCTCAAGTCCTTTAGATGTTCAGTTTTGATCATAGATTTTGCTAATGTGTCATCAACATAATCTTCCATGGTGCGATGCATCATGTCATGGAAAGTAGATGGCATTGCTCTTTGATATGTAGCTCCAGCATTTTTGAGTCCGAATGGCATAACATTCCAACAGAAGGTTCTCCACGCACATGTGAAAGCAGTTTTCTCTTGGTCCTCTGGAGCAATTTTTATTTGGTTATATCCAGAGAAACCATCCATTAAGGAATACATCTCAAAACCCGCAGTCATGTCCACTATCATATCAATGTTAGGTAGTGGAAAATCATCCTTAGGGCACACTCTATTCACATCTCTAAAGTCTGTGCATGCTCTGATTGAGCCATCTAGTTTAGAAATAGGTACAATGTTGGAGATCCATTCAGCATAGTCTATGACGTGGATGAATCCATCTTTTAGGAGTTTCTCTAATTCAGCTTTGACTAAAAGTGCAACATGAGGATGCATCTTTCTCAATTTTTGCTTGACCGGTTTTACTCCAGGAGCAATGGATAGATGGTGCATGATAAGATTTGGATCCAACCTTGGCATATCTAAATACTTCCACGCAAAGTTGATCTTTTTTTTGTCAAGAATGTAGTAAATTTTTGTTTCTCTTCTTCTGATAAAGATTGTGCTACATGTACCAATTGTGGTTCCTCTATTGTACCCAAATTGATGGATTGGGTGGGCTCAATTAGAATTGGAGATCTGTCCTGTAAATGACTCGGAAGGACATCAAATATCTCATCCTTAGGCACCTTAGAGAGGTTTTCACCTTTGGATACGTCTTTTATTTTCACTTTTGTCAGTTCTGAGACTGCCACAAAGTGGTTTTCACCCTCAGAACTCTTTTTCTTTTTATTTTTATTCTTTTGACTAAGATATTTGATGTCTGAATCAGTCATGTTGATGCTCAATTCACTAATGGAAGTCCTCATAGGCTCGACTGCATTAAGGTAATAGGTAAGGGCATAGTCATTGGGAAAGGTGTAAACACCATGGTTTGGGTTTGTGGAAGTTTGGTCGATAAGATCAGGGCGTTGGATAGTCAAAGAAGGAAAGGCTTGGGATATGGTGTTCATGGATATGGATTTGTCATCATTGGTCCTAACCTGACGCTCGAGTTCAAAGGTGATACTACAACTTAAGACATCCAATTCATGGATAGGCTCAATGTCATCATTGGAGTCCAATTCAGCCATAGGTGGATCAGACTTGATAGGTTCATCATTTCGCTCTAGACTCACATTGGGATTAAGTACATATTGGTGAATAACATCAACATGTTTCTCTATGATAAGCTCATCTAGTTCTAGGATGACTCCCCATTCATAGTCATTAGATTCATCTTCTGATTCAGGATTTCCAGGAAATCTTAGAACATGAGTAAAGTCAGGGTGAATACCCCAAGAAGGGTTACCCTCAGATTTTGATTTGTATTCATACTCATGGGAATCTATCTCAGAATCACTACCACTTCCCTCTTCTTGATTTTTTTCTAGACTAGCTAGTTCTTGTGTTGCAACTATCTCTTGATTGATAGTAGGTTCTTGTGTTTCTACTACATTAATTCTCTTGATAGGATCATCTTTATCATTAAGAAGGTCTTTGATCTCTTTAGGAAATTTTTCATAGGGGATGAGTTCTAAACTATCTGAATCACTATCTGATGGTTCTATTTCTTCTTTCTTAAGAAGAGGTTCCCCTGGTGCAATCTGCTCTATGACATGCGAGCAATTACCTTTGAGGTGATAGGGTTTCTTCTTAAATCCTAAGCCAATTTTATTTTTATTTTCTCTACCAGTATGTGGGAGAGGTGCCTCAAGACCTTTTCCTCTAATTCCTAGAGGTCCTTTACCTAAATATCCCATTTTAGCTATTAATTTATCTCCTGGATCATATGACTTGGATACTGCAGAGTCACTAGTTTGAACAACTTGAGATTTAGGTACATCTTTGTATAGCCATGATAGCATAGCTTCATCCTCTTCAAATTCGTGCTTGGATACTTGTTCTTCTACAAAATTCTTTTTATATGCCTCAAGAGGTTCCTGAGGTTTGTGCTTGGATTGTTTCAAAGATTGCCCATAAGACTTAGGTGAGATAGGGAGAGATGTCAAAGATAAGACTAGCTCGATAGTGTATTCTCCCATACTATTTTCTTTGATACTAACCTCTTTGGAAAGATCTTCCATTTTAGATGCGGATGCTTCTTTAGTTGGCTCTATGTGAGATTCTCTATTATTAGGTACAAGCTTATCTGCACTTTCCTTCAGGGTGTTGCAAGTTGTATTCAGATCTGCTGGGATAGTAACCTCGACTCCTTCATAAGGAAACTTCAAACATTGATGGTATGTAGAAGGAATGGCTTGCATTTCATGTATCCATGGTCTCCCTAGAAGGACATTGTAGGCCAAAGGTAGATCAAGCACTTGACAGATGGTATCTTTGATAACTGGACCCACTCTGATAGGTAAGATAATGGTGCCCTTAGAAGATCTTTCTTGTTCATCATAGGCCTTGATAGTTATTTTCTTTCTAGTATTAATAGCCAATTCTGAAAATCCCAATTGTGTGATCAAGCTGTAAGAACAAATGTTTAGGCCAGCGCCCCCATCTATCAACACATGTTTGACTCTACGATTCTGGATCAAGACTTCTATATGCAAAGGCTGATTATGTGGGTGACTCAAGGAGTTGTCATCTTTTTCTAAAAAGGAGATATATTGCGGAGATGTAAGATGTCCAACCATAGTCTGGAACCTGTCTAAATCAAGGTCATCAGGAACATTGGAACCGAGAAAAGCTTAATCTAGAATGGCTCTATGAGCTGGAGATATTCGAAGCAACTCAAACATGGAGAGTTTCGCATTAGTGTGCTGGAGTTGTTGAACAATGCTATAAGACATAGGCCTTGTATCCTTTGGATTGGAAGATTTGGAAGCAGCCTTCTGTTTAGAAGCAGATGAAAGATTGAAGGGCACCTTTGGGACATTTGATGAATTTGGGATTTGTCCATTCAGATGTGTTTGAGCTTATGATCGAGTAATTGTGTTAGCTGAGGAATGATCTCTATCCCTTCGTATGATTGTGATGACATTGCAACTTTCAGATAGACATGGTTCAACCATATTGATGATAGTGTTATTTCCAGGGTAGGCATAGTTGACTTTTGCCCCCATATTAGGCTGAGAAGTTGAAACCTTTTGACCATGTTTCAGAAATGGTTCTGTGAATGCTGTATGATCATTATTGCTCATGGGATTGTCAATTGTGATGTCTCCATTATCGATTAGATCTTGAATGGTATGCTTCAAGTGGTAGAAACTACTAGTTTTGTGACCTTTACTCTGATGGAAATCATAGAATTCATTATCCTTCCACCATATCAGTTTGGGGTCCTGAGCATTCGGTCGGATTGGTGGTAAAGAGATAATGTTATCAGCTAGTAGATTTTTCATAGCCGATTCTAAAGACTCTCCTAGAGGAGTAAATTTTTGATGTTTATCCCATTTTTTGAATTTTGGCTTCCTTTGAGATGGTTGAGAAGACTTTTGCTCGAAAGTTTTAATGGCTTGAGTGCCAAGAGTGAGATTGTAGGCTGGTGCCTTTGATGGGTCACGGACAGTGTCAACAACACCATCTGTGACGATGCCTTTGTTCTTGTTCCAATTTTTATTCTTGTCTTTGGAACTAGATCCAGATTCGTACTTGTCTTTTTGGAGTGTGATTTCCCCTTTTTTTACAAGCACTTTTTTTATTTTGATAGCGTTATCCACCATTTTGTCAAAAGATGCATGATCTTGCATTTGTAAGGGATAATTGAGCTCTGGAACAAGGTTATTGATAAAGATTTCAAGTTTCTCCATTTCAGGAATTGGTCTAGCATATAGAGAGAACTTCTTTCGCCACCTCTTGAGGAAAGTTAGGAATGATTCTCCTGGATATTGCTTGAGATTACAAATATCAATCATGGTGACCGGATGCTGAATATTGTAGGAATATTGTTGATAAAACAATTTAATCAATTCCTCAAATGTTTTGATCGTAGGAGGCAATCTTGAAAACCACTGAATGGATGCTTCGCCTAGAGATCTAGGAAAAAGATGCATCAGATAGGTCGGTTCACGCATGAATTTCATGGATTGCATATAGAACTCTCTGACATGATCTTGGGGATCAGAGTGTCCATCATACTTATCATACTTCAGCATCTCCACTCTCTTTGGAAAGGGTGGCATGTACAAGTCTTTGTCAAATGGAAAAGGACATAGAGCCTCCATGGAGAACTCTTTAGGTTCCTTCTCTTTCTTGAGATTGTGAAGTTCAACTTGTATAGCATGCATTTCTTTCGTCATAGATGTGAGTGGATTCTCTTCCTCATGTGTAATGATGTTTTCAACATTAAAGTTGGGAGGAAGTTTAGCTCCTTGATGAGCTAGTTGTAAAAAGTATGCTTCTCTATTTTCTTTCAAGAAATGTCTCATCATCTTGTTAAATTCATCATCATTTTGGTAGTGAGCAATTTCTTCAGGTGTGGGTTCCTGATCTGCACCATGTTGAGATTGAGCTCTTTGAGAGCCAAAATTTGTCCCTGCTTGAGACATGGT
This sequence comes from Chamaecyparis obtusa, assembly GCA_027943335.1. NCBI lineage: Eukaryota > Viridiplantae > Streptophyta > Pinopsida > Cupressales > Cupressaceae > Chamaecyparis > Chamaecyparis obtusa. The sequence goes on from BSBK01004255.1 coordinate 371,374, forward strand.
AGGAGTTTGTGGACTCCCTGGATTAGATTGATGAGGGATATGTTGAGTACCTCCATGAGTTGATGGAGGGGGCATGTAACCAAATTTCAATCAATATTTGCCAAGACCGTCATCCTCATAAAGACTAGAATTGATGAGTTGCTCAAGAGTCAGAGTTTGGGTAGTGGTGATAGATTTCTTGTGAGAGGAAGCTCTAGTCTCCACCATCAACTTTGAGTGAAACAAAAGAATAAGATTCAGATAACTGAAGAATGAATTGAATCAAGATGATCAGATGATGCAACCTTGTCAAGGTTTGATTGATTTGAAGATTTGATTAGACGTGGATGAAGGATATTGTGCCCTGGATGTATGGGTAGGTTCCCAAAAGATAGCGGACAAGATATCACAACACTTAGTCATTTTGATGATTGATTAATTGAAGATTGATAGTTATGACAAGGTTTTGACACGAGATGATAAAGACTCAAATCGATTAGACAAAAGGTTGAATCAGATTCAAAAGGCCACTTTAAGAAAATGATTGGACTCTTAATAGCTACTGCTCTATTCCTAACACAATGATCCATTTGACAAATTCTAAAACTAGGCTGAAAGAGCTAAACATCTAGCAATTCTGACAATTTTTTTGACAACTTTCAAAAATTTCCCAAACGTCACTTTGCAGACTCGTACGATAGTGGGTATGCTATGAAACGACAGTTGAAAATCTCATACAATAGTTGCTAGTAGGATTTGACTTTTTGAATTTGACTGACATAAAGAATCGTACGACACTAGATTCCTTACCATACGACAGTTGGGCAGTAATGAAATGACACTTGATAGAAACTCATATGACTTTCTAACCTCCTGAGATGACTTTTGACTCCAGAAAAGGATTTTACTTCAGATTTTGCAAATTTTAAGTTTTCAGATTTGAATTGTTTGCAAATTTCAATGTCTAGATTTGAGGATTGTAACAGATTTGTCTATTTTCAATAACCAGATAGATAAACAAGCATGCAAAATAGCAAGCACGTGATTTCAAGCATGTTTGAAAACAATGAACAAAGGCAAAAGAAACCTTGTGCATGAACAATCAAGTGACTTATTCGTTCTAATCCTCAGAAGCGCTAATTGTGTATGTTCCAAAATATTTTGTAATAATGCACATATACCCTATAAAATAAAAATTTGGCCTCTCTAGGGTTTTTAGTAATGGTTTGACTCTACAACTTTTATGATCCAAAGGGGTGAACTCCAATCCTAACACACCAGGGTTTTGAAATAGTCCGAGAACTTAATCTTCAAGAGCTGCTAGGGAGATCTGACAACCCAACAATGAACCATACCTGTGGAGATTTCTTCCACAAGGACATTTATATAGCGGCTGTCACTACCACGGCGAAAATGGCTATTACCGCTTGAGGTTCTGTCAACGCAGTTTTCCCTGTGAAGGGATTGTCTGCTATGGTTAACCCTCTCTAACGATGACTCACAATAGTATACCACAAGGGGACTTGGCTCCAGATCCAAGGTTTTTGACACCTTTTCACTTTTAACCCAAACAAAGCAAGCAGATTAATCCGACACGCTAAGACAAAGTTTTGCTTCACCAAGGTCTATGATGCCAACTCCACATGATCTATCAACCTCTCTGGGGAGAGAATGTATCAATCAATAAGAGAAGGTGCACTAACCAATTTTGATTCACTAAAGCTCATGATGTCAACCCCACGTGATCTATCAACCTCTCCTGGGAGAGAATGTATCGATCAATAAGAGAAGACACACTAACCAAGTTGAATGTGAAACACACTAAGTATCCTCCCTACCTACAAGGATTCTGTCGTCAAGAAAGATTTCGCTAGGAATCCAATCTCTCAAGAATCATGAATAGTGTTCATAGGGCCTAATTACTATGTGAGCACAGATATATTCCCGAAAGCAAATCTACCAAAAGTACCCAAAAAGTAGAAAGAGGAACACTTAACGCTTAAAGAGAATATGAGATGAGTCCACAAGGTGGAACACTTAACACCTCACACAAGCTAAAAATGAGTCCCAAACTTAGAAAACAAGTGAGTTCATAAAAGCACAAAAGGGTTGCCAAGTGGAACACTTAACGCTTCTATCCTGTTGACCCCTCCCCTTTATGGCGCTGAGATTGCAACCACGGGGCGAAAATGAGGGGCCGGTGGATTAGCAAGTCCAATAACCCAAGATAGCAATCAAGATCAATCACAAGTATTCTAAGACTACTTAATGAATCCTTAAGGGTTCACAACCTAGTATCAATTATGCAAGTGTGTAGGAATAGATCAAAAGCATGAAAAGATGCACACAAGCTTGACACATAAGAGATTTATTTTAAGTCCCAAATCAAAATATTATTAGATGAAGAAGAATACCTAGGATCCTTGCAACGTTCTTAGTAGATTTTACCTGATTTTTAGCAATTCTTGTTGAGCTTTTCCATGCAAGCAAGTGACGAACTCTCCAACAAGCAAACAAGCAAACAAGATATGCAAAATATATTCAAATTATGAAAACCATAGGGTTAGCTCTAAAAATCAATTACTATCAGTAATAATAACCAGCAATTAACCCAAATGACAACTCATATCATTCATTGAACCATGTAAAAAAAATAAGTGCATACCCATCACAAAACTTTATTTTTTTTTGCTGCATTTGACCTAGTAAACAAGATTTAATTTTTTTGATATGATTTTGGCCACAAAAATAGAAATTCAGAACAAAGACCCCTACTTAAAAATAGAGAGATTTCCAAAAATGTAAAAATTTTAGAAAAATCTCTTCATTTGTGCCCTAGAGACCCGTTTTATCAAAATAGACTAGTTTTTGTAAATTGACTATTTGAGCTATTATATCATGTCCAAATTTAAAATAAAAAGAATGGACCCCCTATAGAATTTAAAAATATTTTTGAAAATATAAAAAATTTTGAAAAATATGATGATTTACGTCAGATATTAATTTTTTTTGGAATTTTAAGAAAAACTTATTAAAAATTCAAAACATTTTAGAAAATTCTAAATTTTTTACTGTAGCTTCCCTGATATGTAGCCAACCTACAAAAAACATTTTAGACCAAAACTCAAAGCTTTTTGGGAGATAAAATTAAATCTTTGAAACTTTCGGGTTTTAGCTCCCAAAAAAAATCAAAACCAGCATGCAAAGGTGGGTTGCCCCACGGTGGGCGCCAGAAATGTGTGTGAAAATTGTACCTAATCTATAAACACAACACTTCAGTAAAACATTAGAGGTTAGCTATAATCAAATCATGCAAAATTAAAATTTAATCTAACCAAGCGATTTACTGCCTTCTAGTAGGTGCGAGATTAATGTTCTCAGATTGTTATCGAGATCAGTGACCTAGACGACACCTAAATGAAGGATTTGAATGCAATTGATCTAGATATGAATTGAATGCAATTAAGCTATTTTTTTGGTATTTCTATGCAATAAAATGATAAAAACTAATATGAATCTATGCTAATATGGAAATTGATATGCTAAAATGATCTAACAATGATATGAAAAAGAATCTAAATGAATGTAAAAAAACAAATTGATCTCACAATAGCCTTGATTCGCAATAAGCTTTGATTCTCCCAATTCCAATTCTCCAACGTGATTGTGCAAAAATATGAGATGCTTGGATGCAAATTTGAGAGATGAATTATGAAGAGCTAAGTCTTGTTTTTATAGAAATCCAAGGCTTTGGAGGTGCATGGAAGAAAGTCATAAATCACTCAAATAACTCATGTTGATTTTTGAGTTATTTTTAAATAACAAATAATTAAGTCACAAAAATCATGCAAAAGCACAGTTTAACTCGAATTAGAAGTTTAGATCAACTTTAAAACTCAAAAAGATGTTGAGTTTCAAAAAGCTAACAACTTGCATTGATTTTTCAATTTGAGTTTAACTGGTCCTTGAATGTGCACATGGATAATTATGATTTAATAAATAAATAAAGTGATTTATTCTCAACTTAACTGCTTTTTGAAATAAAATAATTAATTTATTAGTTAATTAACTATTTTATCAAACTTTTATTAAAAACTATATTATTAAATAATGACAACTTGCTTTAATTAATTAAATAAGAATTTAATCAATTATTCATAGGATATTGGATTTATTGTCAAAATTAAATAATACAATTAATAAGAGATAGAATTAAATTTAATTAAACAATTAAGTGGCAAGATATTAAATCTAATTAATTAAATATGAAAATGTTCAATTAATCAAACTTAGGATAAATGTGATTTATCGCCAAATAATCATTAAATTAAAGATAATTAAGATAATTAGGAATATTGCTAGGAATATTCCCTGATGCAGAATTTAAGATAATCAATTATGATTCGATGATGTTTAGATGTGCCTTAGATTAGGACTTCGATGTCAATTTCGTTTGATATGTTGATATAGGAGGTTAATGAACTTATAGCCCATTTTGGGGGTATTACAACACTTGGTTATTCTATGCTTGATCTTTCCTCATCACTCCACTACAACATCATACTAAGACTTCTCCCCCTATGGGTTAGTGCACCATTACATCAATTCATACATATGATATTCTGATAAACACATATAAACTGATGCAATCAGCATCATCTAGTTAACTTTAGATAGGGGAATAACCCCTAATCTAACTCTGAGATACTCAAATCTATCCTTTGGTAATGGCTTGGTGAATATATTAGCAACTTTTTCTTTAGTAGACACATAGTTACGTCGTACCTCCTTCTCCTATAAATGTTCCCTTAGAAAATGATATTTTATTACAATGTTCTTTGTATTTGAGTGCATCACTAGATTCTTGGAAATATTTATTGCACTATTGTTATCACAATAGATAACAACTGGTTATGTGACCTTCTCATGAATTCCCTTAAGAATCTATTTTATGCATATCACTTGGTGACAATTAATAGTAGCAGCAATAGACTCTACCTCTGCATTAGATTGTGAAATATAATTCTTCTTTTTACTAGTCTAGGAGACTAATCTTTCACCAAGAAAGAATGCTCTGCCACTTGTTCTCTTCCTATCATCAACATTACATGTTGATTCTGCATCAGTAAACAAATTCAAAGAAAAATATCCATCCTTACCATACCATATACCATAATTTATAGTTCCTTTGAGATATCTAAAGATCCTCTTCACTGTAACCATATGTGAGTCCTTTGGATTAGAGGAAAACCTTGCAACGATACCAACAGCATGTGCAATATTTGGTCTCCTATGAAAAACATACTACAACTTACCAATCATGGATCTATATAGAGTTTCATTTACCTCTTTGGATTCGTCCTCCTTACATAGTTTGTAGCCTGTGACCATAGGTGTTCCCACTAATTTTGAGTCTTCCATGCCAAAAAAAATCAAAATCTCCTTCACATACTTGGATTGACTGTTGTATATCCTTTTCTTCATTTGTTGTACTTGAAGACTAATAAAGAATTTGATTTTCCCTATCATTGACATTTCAAATTGTTTCCTCTTTTCTTCTATAAATGACCTACTCAATGCTTCATTTCTACCAAATATTATGTCATCAACAAAAATTTCAGTAATCAATATCTTGTCTTCACTTTCAGATTTTAGATATACATTTCTATTGTAATTGGTTCTTTTGAAACTAGGTTGAATAAGATATGCATGTATCCTTTCATACCATACTCTTGGAGCTTGTTTCAGTCCATACAATGCTTTATGCAACTTACATACCATGTCTTTACCATTTTTAGTAGAAAAACCTTCAAGTTGATCAATATATACTTCTTCTAACACACCATTTAGAAAAAAATATTTTACATCCATTTGATAGACTTTAAAACCTTTATAAGAAGCGTAAGCTAAAATTATCCTTACACCTTCAAGTCTGGAAAAAAGTACAAAGGTCTCGCCATAGTCCAGTTCTTCTTCTTGTGCATACCCTTTGCAAACTAGCCTTGCCATGTTTCTAATTACTTCTCCTTTCTCATTCAGCTTATTCCTAAAGATCCATTTAGTACCTATAACATTCTTTTTAGTAGGTCTGGTACTAAAGTCTGTGTATTATTTTTCTCTATTTTCTCTATTTCCTCTTTCATATCCTTAAACCAATCATTATCTTCCAAAGAATCTTTAATAGATTTAGGTTCTAATTCAAATAGTAAACAAGTACTTTCCCTTACCTTACTCATTTTCATCACTCCAACATTTTTATGTCCAATAATCTGATCTTGGGAGTGATTAAGTTTCACATACCTTGGAAGTATCGGTTCTTCTCTTTGGTTACCTTCATCATCATTCACTTATTGTGGATCATTCACCAGTTGTGGATCATTCATCACTTCATTTATTTTTGGTATTATGTCTAGCACCACCGGTTGGACATAAACAAACTTGTCATGCTCTTCTAGTTCCTTCTTGCTATCGTCTTCATTTCTCTCAGAAAATTCATCAATTCTAATATTTTCACTTTCAACCATCTTCTTGGTACTCTTGTTCAAGATTTTATAAGCTTTACTTCTAGTAGAATATCCTAAAAATATCCCTTCATCACCCTTAGATTCAAATTTACCATTTTTCTTATCCTTCTTTATGTAATACTTACTTCCAAAAAAAACTAAAATAATTGACACTAGGAGTATGACTATATCATAGCTCATAAGTTATTTTGTTTGCACCTTTCTTAAGTTGTACTCAGTTCAAAGTATAGACAACAGTACTTACCACTTCTCTCTAAAATATTTGAGTCACTCCTTTTTGTATCAAAAGTTCTCTTGCATAGAAAACTATGGATCTATTCCTTCTCTCAACAATTCCATTTTTCTAGAGTGTCCTCGGTGCTAACATTTGTCTCTCGATTCCATGTTCTTCACAAAATGTTTTGAACTCTTGTGAGGTAAACTCACCTCCTCTATCAGATCTGAGACACTTAAGTGATTTACTTGTTTCTTTTTCAACTCTTTCTTTATACACCTTAAACATGTAAAATGCATCAGATTTATCCTTCAAAAACATAACAGACATCATTCTTGAGTGATCATCAACAAACAAGGAAAATTACTTATCTCCATAGTAGCTCTGAGTTCTCATCGGTGCACAAAAATCAATGTGTACAAGGTCAAGAATGTTTTGTGATGAATATACTTTACGAGCAAAGCTAGACCTAGTTAACTTTCCCAGCTGACACTCCTTACACATATCATTATAAGGCTTAGCCAAAGTAGGTATATACCTCTAACACATATTTTCTTACTAACCTTTATTATATTATCAAATTTAACATGACAAAATCTTTTATGTCACAACCAACAGTCTTCAACTTTAGCAAATAAGCAATGTTTATTAGTAGAGTTCAATCGGAATAGGCTACCTCTAGTCTGTTCACCAACAGCAATCAATTCTCTAGAGTTTCCTAAGATCTTGCAAATACCATTACTAAATTTTAATTTGAAACCTTTGTTATTCAGTTGAGAAACACTTAACAAGTTATACTTTAATCCATCAGCCCAATAAACATCATCACAATTAGTTTTTTCATTAAGTGTTATTGAAAATTTACCTCTTACCTCACATGGAGAACCATTACCGAATCTAACTTCTCCTCCATCATATTCCTCCATTGAAATAAATTTTCTTTTATCACCGATCATGAGATGTGTACACCCACTATCTATTATCTAGTCACTACTGTAATTCATGCCCGAAATCAATGCTTCTTCCTCATTATCTCCATCTACACCAGTTGAGAGTTCTTTGATTGCAAAAAAGACTATCTCAAAATCTTCCTCATTATCTCTTCTATCTGATTCTTCATCAGTCACTCCTTATTCTAGGTTACATGCCTTATTTCTTTTGTCTTTGAAGTTTCTAAATCTCTTGTGTGTATCCTTCATGTCATTTTCAAGACATCTAGATGCTATATGACCAATTTTGTTACAAGAAAAGCATTTTAAGGGAAGTTTACCTTTGTACTTTCCTTTTCCTCTAGGTAATTTCCTTGCTAGCAGTGCCTCCAACTCATATTGATCTCTTTCCTCAGACAAGATAGAATCATAGTCATGATTTCTTTCAGATTTGTTAGAGATTTTTTTTCCTTTCCTTGATGAAAATTGCAATGGTTAGGGAATCTTTAAATGTAGATTCTATTCTAGGCATATTGTTATCAAAATTACTTAACTCAAAAGTAGTAAGCTTGTCAAACAAGCAATCTAGAGTCACTTTTGTAGGATTAATAGATCTCAATTCTTGTATAGATGAGAATCTAATAGCATATTATGGTAGTAGGGTTCACAATATTTTACTTACCATGTCATCATCTTCAAGTTGTCCACCAGCACCTTTGATTGCAACAAAAACCTCCTTTATCCTATAGTTGTATTGAAAAATGTTCTCACCTTCATGCATTCTTATTTCATCATATTTTCCTTTGAGACTATCCACCTTTGTTCTATGAACATGAACATCACCACCATAAACTATTATCAACTTGTTCCGCATGTCCTTAGCATTATCCATATCTTTGATGCCTACAAACTCAACATCAGATAGAGCGTTGGCTATTTCTATCATTACAAAGTTATGCTCTAGCTTTCTCTTTATTTGTTCATCAATTAGGGTTCTAATAGGTTGAACATACTTGTTTGTGAGATGAAGCAATGTTTGATCTCCAATTCCTGATAGATGTAGCTTCATCCTTCTTACCCATGTAGAGAAATTGTCCTTAGAGAACTTAGGTGCTTCCTTCCTATACATCTTTAGATCTTTTCCCTCAAGCTATTAAGCTTATCACCAAGAGGACCAAAACTCTAATGCCAAGTGTTAATACAAATCTTATTACAGAGAAGGGGGGGTAAATCAATATTCAACAAATTCTCTAATTTAAAACTCTTTAAACTTCATGCACCAAAACATTCAACATCAACTAACATGAATAGAAACTTTCAAAGTATGCATCCACAAATAATCAATCACACAATGAAGACACCATATTTTTCTCATGGAAACCGAAATGGGAAAAACCACGGTGGGAGTTGGCACCCACTAAATTTGTACTCTTCTTGAATATGCCTTGTGAGGAGCTTACCTAGTTAAAGGTTTACAAAAGCATTGTTAGGTGCTACCTGGTTAAGGGATTTTCCTATAGACCTATTAGGATCTTTTCCCTGTTAAGAGCTTCCTTGTTAGAGGACTTTAAACATTCAACACAAATGTCACCTTGTTAGAGGATTTACAACTAAGATTTGTTAGGATATACCTAGTTAAGGGATTTCACTATTACAATGGTGTAATGTCCCCTTCTAGGAGATTGTCAATTTACAATGTTTAACAGGTACAATTATTTATTGCTACATAATTATGTACTTAAGTTAGATTAAGAGACATTTAATTTATTTTGAATATAGGGATGACTACTATATTGAACCAAGTCCTTACTTCTTAATTAATGTCTAATGGAGGATGGGGATTTACTGTCATAGGGCGCTTGACACCACCTCCATAATTTGGGATGGATTTACTTGCCTCTCCCTATAGACATTGAAACCTATCCTTTCAAAATAATTAATGGAGATCAAGGATTACACCATATAGTTTATCAATTGTATTATTAATGTATGTTTGGTTCATACATACATTAGTATGTTGATTTATCTCTAAGCATTTATCTTATTACTATTAATAATATATACATTAATTTAATATAATTTTCTATAATTCTCAATTGTATAACCTTAAAATAATTATTATATATACAAACAAATATATATATATATATATATATATTTATTTATTTATTTATTTATTTATTTCATGACTAATTACATTTATATATTTATTAAATACTTATTATCACTATATTTAAATGACTTCATATTGAATTATATAATGTGAATTTACTCCCTAATAATATTAATATATTTCATGTTTACTATATAATAAGAATTTAATACTTAATAATATCATATTTCCACAATCCATTTTTAAATGCATGTGTTTTTTTTGGATTAGATTGTGTGTGTTTTTAGCATCAACGTTTCGGATCACACCCTGTGATCCATCATCAGGACAAGAGAGTGTAAGAGTTGTAAGAGCAAAAGATCTTTTGTTCTTACAACTCTTACACTCTCGTCCTGATGATGGATCACGGGGTGTGATCCGAAACATTGATGCTAAAAACACACAATCTAATCCAGAAAAACACATGCATTTAATTTAGTACTTATTAATATAAAAATATTACAGAGCTCATTATAACCAAGTTTATTTTATATATGTTTGTCTTTATCTTCATTCATCTTATTCATACTAACCTTAAACATGTATATACTAGTGTCTTAAAAATAAAAATATAAAAGAATAAACTATACGTAGCCTTTTGAGAATCTTTAATTTATTAATCCTTTTGCAATGTGTCGGTTCTTGTTGGGATAGCTTTTTCTTATTCCATGTTTTATTCTTATCTCCTATGTTTCTTCTGTATTCTCATATGTTTCTTCTTTTTTTTCTTTTAATTTGAAGTGCTAAATTCTCTCTTCCTTTTTTTAGTGCCCACTCCTATATTTTCTAAGTTATATTTACATGTTATTAGAGTGACCTTCCACTCCCCACATTTCATGAAGTAATTTATTATTGTTGATTTGTCATTAAAATCGATAATGGATGATTGTTGATTTCTTCCATTAACTAGTGATTAAAAAATCACATTTCTACCAATTAAAATTATTATTTTTATCAAATTTGTTAGAAAATTAATAATTTGTATAGTATACATGCACATTTTTTATGTTTATAATTCAACAAAATTAATTTTGAACTCTTCTATTGGCTTAAAAATTTAGCCTCTTATACACGGATTTTGTGGAAGCACTACTCTATTACAATTTTCGAGGCAATATTATAGGGGCAAATACTTTACCATGCCCTTAAAATAATTCATATTTATTTTTAAAAATATGTTATAATATAAATGCATGGTTTTGGATATAGACTATTTATTAACTAATGTATATTAAATTGAATAATTAAATTTGTTATATGTATTATAATTAGATGTTATATATTTAGATTAAATAACATAAATTATAATTATAATCTAAATATTAATAAACTTAACTTTTTCATTATATAAGGTATATGAACTATTTTAAATATTATTAAAATTGTTCCTTGTTAATTGAATGATGTAATTTATTTTGATTTTAATAGGAAATTACATTATATTAGATTAATAATTTATGTGAAGTATTTAAATTTTGATTTATAGTTATATTTTTTAAATATCTTATAATATATTATATTGATTATTTATGTATAAATTATTTTATTTCAGAAATTAATAATTATATTTAAAAATAATAATTTTATTGTATTTTTTAAATATTAATAATATATAAAATTAAAAAATTAAAAAATAATATAAAAGATATTACTTGAAATCTTTTTAAAAATTAAAGATAATTTATGTACTTCATTAACATAGATATATTCACTTACATTTATAAGGATTAATTTTCTTTTGCTTTTATTAATTTGATTTAAATTATGATAATTAAATATCTTAAATTTATAAAACAAAAGAGTAAAATATTTATAATTATTATATATTTATAATTCTAAATTAATATAAGACTTCACCTATTATATCAAATAGCTATAATATTAATTACTTTGTGATTAATACCAATTATACTTGTACTTAATGGATATTTGTTTATCTTTAACTTATCATTATTAATTTAATATCAAACTCCTAATCAATCTAATTATATTTGTATGCAATAGCCATAATACAATTTGGAAGAATTTTATTATTATTATTATTATTATTATTATTAAGGCAAGTACTTGGCCACTACATGGCACTTGTTAACATAGTGATGGATATGATTAATATTAATATTAATTGTATATATTGTTTAATTATCGGTTAGTAAACATTATATTATATATTAATTGATATTAATTATATTTTATTAATATAATTTTAATTATGATTGATTGATATTAAATATTATATTATAGATTGATTAATATTATATTATAGAGTAATACTAATATTATATTAATTAGTATAGATTATCTATATCAATATTATAAATGAATAGCTATAATTTCCTTGGATAGTGAAGATGAAGTCTATCCTGTTAAAGAAGAAAACTAGTTTTAAACTAAACATCTCACTTCTTAACAATGAAGACACTGATGATGCTATCAAAATGGTTACTAGTTTGTGTAAATTTTTGTAATCAGGGATTGAACCAAGTGGATATGTGGAGTCGCTTAGTGGAATCATGGAGGAAGATGTATCAGATTCTGGGGAAACAAAAGGCTATTGTCAGAAATCAGGAAGAACATGCCCTTTAATGTACTCTTAATTATACTAAAAAATAATTGCAAAACAAGGGATCTGACCCCCAATTGGAGGAGAAGATTAAGGAAGTCAAATGTCAATTAAGGAACATTGAACAGTATAAGATTAATGGCCAGAAGACAAGAGCCAGGATAAATTGGATGAAAGGTGGCGATAAGGGTTCTAAATATTTCTTCAATATCATTAAAAGCAAGCAGAAGAGAGAACGTATTGAGGGTATTCAGATCAAAGGGGAAGTATCTATGGATCCAAATAGCATTAAAGAAGCCTTTTATAGCTTCTATAAAGAACTATTTTCTTCAGAATTTAATGAGAACAACATGAGAAAAATGGAGGACTATCTTAAGCTGATCTGAAAGAAGATCCAGGATATGGAGGTTGGGAGGCTCGATCTGTCGATATCTCTAGAGGAAATAGAATGTGCAATTAAGTCTTTGGCCAATGATAAAGCCCCCAGGCCAGATGACCTCCTTGTTGAGTTCTACAAACACAACTTGGAATGGATTGGGCAGGAATTACTAGAGTTATATGAGGAAGCCTTCAGACAAGGATCACTTGGTGTTGACATCAATAGGGGTGTTATTAAATTGCTTCCTAAGGATGGTGACAAATCCCTAGTTAAAAATTGTAGACCCATTACACTTCTTGATCTGTCATATAAGGTGATAGCTAAAGTTCTTTCCAGGAGAATTGGGGGTCAACTGAATGAGTTTATATCTCCAACCCAGATAGGATTCATTCGAGGGAGATTCTGTTAGAGTAAATAAGAGGGGGGTGAATCAGTTATCCAGTGTCCCAAATCAAAATGTATAATCCAAAAAAATTCTACTACTTCTACTACTCAGTAAACATAAAATACTTTCACTGTCTGTGTCTTTACCAATTGTCAGTCAAAACTTTATAACATTTACCGATCAAATCTAACATGTAATATGAAAAGTATGATAATCAAAAAATATCACAATCAACACATAACACAAGATATTTAATGTGGAAACCCTGTGAAGGGAAAAACCACCTGGAACCGGCAACCCAAAATTGTTCACTCTTTTGAAGTAAGGTCGGTGAAGACCCAAACCTGTTAAAGGTTACAAACACACTATTAGGTGTGACCTTGTTAGAGGATTTAAGACCAAAATTTATCATCCAACCAACAATCACTTTGGGGTTGACAGGATAACAATGTTCACTCTATGAATGAAACATCAAAAGACTTTCATAGTCCACTCGATTAAGAGATTTGACTATGTACAATGGTTAAATATGTAACAGTAGATGATCTGCCTTGAAACAACTTCAATTGTAGTTTACAGATCAATGTTCAGCTCATTCAACCTTTTCTGATCAATGTACCACTTCAGATTCAATACTATATCAACTTACTATCCGTTGATAATTACTCTTGGTAGCTCGGTAACTGTTCTGTAGCTCGGTTCTTATTAACCAGTATGATCAGAATGCATGAAAACTTGTTCACGCAATAATTTTGCAGTATCTTCTTCTTCCGATGATGTTTCAACAATGAAACCAATGTCTTTTATATAGATGAGTAAATCATTTTCTTTTCCTCCATCAGATTTTGCCACTTAATCATATTCATAGATTTTGCCGCTTTAAGCTTCCTTGACTGATGTGTCAGTAACATGTTTCAATCTACTCCATTAGATCCTTTTGATTTATGTTAGTCTTTGATCTTCATAACAAACCTCATCTATTACCTCGATTTCATACACTTTACAGCTCATCACTTTATCGGCTAAACTTATCATTTAATTCCTTTTTGTTTTTCTCAATTAACAAAGAAATGTGTCGGTGAACACAAGCTCGGCTAACACTATGCTCAGTATACACTACATTCTGTTGGTGTATACTAAAATGCTTTATTTACTGACAACACTACTTTGTGTCTTTTAGCTCTATTCTCCATCATAGATGAATGCAACATAATAAAATGAATTTCATCAAGTCATAGACTCATCAATAAGTTACTCAGTGTATTCCTTATCCTCATCTGACATATACATCTTCCTCATGTAGATATTTATGTTCTTCATCTCTTTCACCTTTCTTCAGATGTGTCGGTATAGTAACTTACAAAATAAGTATTGTCAAGCTAGTTGACATCAATGAAAACATAATACTGATTTAATCATCTTGCATATCTAATCAGCAACTCCTTAGTAATCTTGAATTACAAATTCTCCATTCAGGTTCTAAATCAGTTGTAGTTCATCAATCTCTCCCTTTGGCATTGATGGCAACTCAAGTAATATGAAATGTACCATACACATACCAAACATGTATTCTACAACTCTCTAATCAAAATGTTGTGTAAGCTCTCCCTGGCTTAATATGTTTAATCACTACGTTACTAACCAGCATTATAAAATGTAGCTTTGTCATTCTGTAGATATAATCTTTTCAACTCTCAGTTTCAGCTCTCAGGTTCCTTTCCTGTTTCTTTCTTTCAGATTATCTCTCCCTTAGATAGTTCTCATCGGTGCATATATCTCCTTTTCCTTTTCATATTATTTATCTCTCCCTTTGACAACGATGCCAAAGAAACAAATAAAAAATCAACTAGTAGCTAAGTAACTCTCTGTTGGTCCAATACAATCTTTGTATCTTTGTATCTTTGTATACTGATATCCCAATCTGTTTCAGTTCTTCAAACTTAATCACAACCTTGAACAATATCCAAAGTGTGAACTATGCTGCATCAACATGTGTGATCATCTGATAAGATTAGGCTGATGCAACATCCAGATCACATTAGTGACCGATAGACAAGGGACGGACCCCAAGTCTAGTCCTCAAATATTCAAATGTGTCCTTCGATAGAGGCTTTGTAAAGATATTTGCAAGTTATTCTTTGGATGTAACAAATTCTAACTTTACTTTCTTCTCTTGCACTTTTTCTCTTAAGTAGTGATACTTAATTGATATATGCTTTGTCTTAGAGTGCATCACTAGATTCTTTGAAATATTAATAGCACTTGTGTTGTCACAGTATATAATCATCGGGTCAATGATTACCTCATTCATTCCTTCCAACACTTGCCTAATATATGAAATGTTTGAGCAATTAGTAGCAGCAACAATATACTCTACTTCAGCTGTAGACTAAGAAATGAAAGCGTTATTTTTACTTGTCCAGGTTACAAGTCTTTCACCAAAGAAAAATGCTCCTTCGGTGGTACTTTTTTTGTCATCCACATTTCCAGCCCAATCAGCATCAGTATAAACCTTCAACTCAAACTTACCTTCCTTAGGATACCATAATCCATAATCCTCTATCTTTTTCAGATATCTTAAGATTCATTTGGTAGCAATCATGTGTGATTCTCTAGGATTAGCAGAATATCTAGCAACAATTCCCACAGCATGTGCTATATCTAGTCTACTGTTAACTACATACATTAGTTTACCAATCATGGATCAGTAAAGTGTCTGGTTTACCTCTATAGTTTCATCTTCCTTTTTTAGTTTACTTCCAATAGCCATTGGTGTTCCTACAGGTTTAGCATCTTCCATGCCAAATGTCTTCAAGATTTCCTTTATGTACTTGGACTGTGTGATGAATATCTAATCACTCTGTTGAATCAATTATAATCTGAGAAAGACTTTAATCTCTCTGAACATAGACATTTCAAACTCATTCCTCATGTCATCAGAAAAATATCTGCATACCTGATCTTGACCTCCAAAAATAATATCATCAACAAAAATTTCAGCAATAAGAATAGTTTCATCAGTATCACCTTTCATGTACAAATTATTGTTTTCACTAGTTCTTACAAATCCAATACTTAACAAGTATGCAGCCTTTCATACCATGCTCTCAGTGCTTGCTTCAAACCATATAAAGCTTTGTGTAATCTACATACCATGTTTCTATTGTCTAGATCCATGAATCCTTCAAGTTGTTCTATGTAGACCTCTTCTTCAAGTATACCATTCAGAAATGTTGACTTCACATCCATTTGATAAACTTTAAATTTCTTATGTGCAGCATATGCAAGTAGCATTCTAACTCCTTCCAATCTAGCAACAAGTGCAAATTTCTCACCATAGTCAATGCCTTCTTCCTGTGCATATCCCTTGCATACCAATCTCGCTTTATTTCTTGTCACTTCACCATTTTCACTCAGCTTGTTTCTGAATATCCATTTAGTACCGATAACATTCTTATCTTTAGGTCGGGGTACTAAGGACCAAGTTTTTTTTTCTCTATTTGTTTTATTTCCTCTTTCATTGCTTTAACCCATTCTTCATTCTCTAATGCAACTTTCACATTCTTTGGTTCAAATTCATAGACTAGACATGTACCTTGTCTTGTTTTTCTTCTTGTCTACATTCCAGCTTGTCTATTTCCAATCATTTGTGTCTCAGGATTATGTCTTCTGACAAAACTAGCCAGTACTCAGTTTCTTCTTTCTTGTTCATCCTGTTCAGGTTCATGTGCTTGCTCGGTAGCACCATCTTGTTTGTCGGTTTCCCTTTCCTATTCCTCAGGGTTGTTGTCCTATTGACCGATTATCATAGGTTGTGACTTTGGTAGATAATCAGGAAATTCAATGTAAGTGAATCTACCATAGTCTTCCTGTTCCTTTCTTTCTTCTGTGTTCATGTCACAAACTCATCAACACGGACATTAGTACTTTCAATCATCTTATTTGTAACCTTATTTAGACATTTGTATGCTTTACTCTTAGTAGAATATCCTAAGAATATTCCTTCATCACCTTTAGAATCAAATTTCCCATTTCTCTCATCTTTCAGAATAAAACATTTGCTTCCAAAAATCCTGAAATAACTTACAGTAGGTTTGTCTCCAAACCATAGCTCATAAGGTGTCTAGTTGGTGTCCTTCTTCAGTTGTACTTGGTTAAGCACATATACAGCTGTACTGACAACTTCTCTCCAATATGTCTAAGCAACATTCTTTTGTATCATTAGTGTTCTAGCACAGTTAATGATTGACCTGTTCCTTCTTTTAGCAATCCCATTTTGCTAAGGTGTTCTCGGTGCAGAGACCTGTCTCTTAATACCATGCTCATTATAGAAATTAGTAAATTCATCAGAGATAAATTCACCTCCTCTATCAGATCTTAAGCACTTAATTTCTTTACCAGTCTCTTTTTTTACTTTTGCCTTATACCACTTAAACATCTTAAAAGCTTCAGATTTATCTTTCAAGAACATAACAGTCATCAGTCTAGTATAGTCATCAACAAAAATAATAAAGTATATAGCACCATAATAGCTCTAAGTTCTCATAGGACCACATAGGTCGGTATGAACCAATTCAAGTATCTTCTTTATTGAGTAGTCTTTTCTCTTAAAACTAGACTTAGTCATCTTACCTTTCTGACATTCATGGCACATAGCATGATCCGGTTTTGACAAGTTAGGCAACCCTCTAACTCTTTTCTTCTTACTAATCTTGATCATGTTATCAAAATTTACATTACATAACCTCTTATGCCACAACCATGCATCTTCATCCTTCATTAATAAACAAGAAGATTGATCAATATCAAGATAAAATAGATTACCTCTGGATTGTGTACCGGTTTCAACAAGTCTTCCTCCATTATCATAGATTCTTACCTTTCTTCTCTCAAAAGAAAGTCGGTGGCCTGAGTTATTTAGTTGTGCCACACTTAACAAATTATAGTTCAGTCCATCTACCCAATATGCATTTTCACATTATATTCTATCATTAATCATCAGTGAACCTTTACCTCTCACCATACAAGGTGCATCATTTCCCATTCTAACAAATCCTCCATCATATTCATCAAGTAGATCAAATTTCTCTATATCACTAGTCATATGATGTGTACAGCCACTATCTATGATCCATGTATCATTTATCTTACTTTAGAGATTAGTGTTGTTTCTTCATGTTTCTCTTCTTCCTCTAAATCATCTTTCATAGCAACAAATACTATTTCTACATCATCATCGATGTCAGATACAGATTCAAATTCTTTGGCTATGTAACATACCTTTTTCCCTTTGTCATAGCTATCTCAATTATCTCTATTGTTGTGTCAATAGCCTCTATTGACTCTTCTCCCATAGCTTCCTTTGGATCGGTCTTTGGATCTATCATCATCTTTCTTATTCAGACATCGAGCAGCGATGTGGCCAACTTCTTTATAATTAAAACACGCTAAGGGTAGCTTGCCTCTATACCTTCCCTTACCTTTGGGAAAACTTCTGGCCATAAGACATTCAAGCTCATCAAATTCATCATCGGTATTACTATCAGTATCATTATTCTTATCATTCCTGCTACTAGACTTACCAATCTTCAAAGAAGATATGAAAGTGGATTCAACAGAAGGTACAACACTGTTGTCAAAATTATTCAATTCAAAGGTTGTAAGCTTACCGATCAGAGTGTTAAGAGTAAGGTTCAATGTAGCTCTTGTTTCATGAATTGCAGAGATCCTGATCGCATAAACTGGCAGCAAAGTTCTAAGAATCTTGCTTATCACTATTTCATCATCAATAACTTCACTGGATGCTCTAATAGCATGTACTACCTATTTTAGTTTGTTTGTGTATTACACAATGTTCTCACCTTCTTTCATCTTCATATCATTAAATCGACCTCTTAGGCTTTCTGCTCTGGCTCTCTTAACATTCACATATCCACTATATATTAGAGTTAGCTTGTCCCACATCTTCTTAGCTATATCAAAACCCTTGATGTCTTCAAATTCGGCATCGGTACAGGCAGCAACAAGTTCCATCATAGTAATATTATGTTCATGCATGTCCTTTACTTGATCAAGAGTTAAGGGACCAGTGGGCGGTTCAATGTAGCCATTCTCCATCAGTTCTAGTGCACAATTCCCAATTCCAGATACGTGCAACTTCATCCAACTTTTCCATACTATGAAGTTATCTTTGTTCAGCTTTGGCACTTCCCTCTTATACATCTTGAGACCTTTTTGTTGGAGTCCGTAAAAATTTGTTCTAAGCAACTTAGCTCTGATACCAATTGTTAGAATAACTGAGAGGGGGGTGAATCAGTTATCCAATGTCCCAAATCAAAATGAATAATCCAAAACAATTCTACTACTTTGTAACACCCGTATCTAAACTTAAAGATAAAAGATGATACTAAAGAAGAAACAACCATAAATAAAATCAAATAAAACCATAGTAAAAAAAAAAAAATTAAAACTACAAACTGAAACATATAATCATAGTAACTGTTTCTAACAGCTTTATAGTTTTCAATCGATTTACATCAGAGTAATAAGAATACTCTTTATTAAAAGATTAAGTCCCAAAAAAAAAATTTCCTTCTTTCCAAATCCATTACATTCTACGAATAGATCTGATAACTAATAACCACGAAATGATCTGTTTCCCATAAATCTTAACAACTGCTATCCACTGTCCCATACTCATTGATTTATCCATCTAAAAACCTGAAAATCAAAAGTAAACACAAACGCAAATAGCAAACAGGGCTCAGTCACATGATAAAGAAAATGAATCATCTCCAAATATCTGCAACCATAAAAGTCAATATAATATAACATTTATGCAGATTTAAATACAGATGTAATGGAAAACCAAATAACATAATCCAATTTAACACGTGTGCAATGTCAGGTATATATTTCCTTAAGATAGAAATATGAAATACATCATGAATTCATGAAAGAATGGGAGGCAAAGCAAGTCTGTAGGCAACTAGACCCACTCGTTCTAGGATCTCAAATGGTCCCACAAACCTTGGAGACAATTTTGACCCTTTACCATACTTAATAGGACTTTTCTGGGGTCTAACCTGAAGAAATACCTTATTCCCAACTTCAAATTGACGTTTAATCCTATGTAGGTCTGCATACTTTTTCTGCTTGTCCTGAGCTGTAAATAGGTGTTCTCCGATGCGCTTAACCTGTTGTTCTAAATCCTAAGCATCTCGGGACCCAAAAGAATTATGTCTTCAAGATTGTCCCAGCTTAAAGGTGTTCTACACGGTCTTCCATACAAAGCCTGGAAAGGAGCCATACCTATAGAACTATGGTATCCATTGTTGTAAGCAAATTCAACCAGATGCAAGTACTCTTCCCATCTATTTGGCCTGTCCATCACATACATTATAAGCATGTCTTCCAAAATCTGATTGACACGCTCAGTCTGTCCGTCAGTTTTGGGATGGTATGTTGAACTAAAGTTCAGCTGAGTACCTAATTCACGCTGCAAAGACCTCCACAGAGATGAAGTAAAAATTGAATCCCTATCAGATATGATCTTCTTAGGAATCCCATGCAGCTTAACAACTTGTTCCATATAAATCTGTGCCACAGATGCAGCATTATAAGTGGATCTTATAGGAATAAAATGGGCAACTTTGGTTAACTGGTCAACAACAACCATAATGGCATCATGTCGCCTAGCTAAAAATGGTAACCCCACTATGAAATCTATGGATATGGTATCCCATTTCCATTCAGGCACGCTGTGAGATTGAAGTAAACCAGCTGGATGTTGATGTTCAGCTTTTACTCTCTGACACTCCAAGCATCTAGCCACAAAATCAGCAATATCCCTCTTCATACCCGGCCAGTAGTGATGCTGCTTAAGATCAGCATGCATCTTCTTCACACCAGGATGTGCTGAATAAGGTGCCTTATGTGCTTCAGTCATAACTAGGTTCTGAAGATCCCCGACTTTCGGCACATATATGCTGCCTCGGTAAGTCATTAATCCTTCAGTGTTGATAGAGTAACCCTCAAATCTGCCTTCTAATACACTGCCACTATCAATCACTGCTTTGACATCTAAATACCAAGGATCAGTAGCCAAATTCAGAAGTATTCTCTCTTTCAAGTCAATTGTGAGGGTCAAAGAAGAGAGTTCATGATGCCTTCTGCTAAGAGCATCCGCTACTTTGTTCTCTTTACCTTGAATATACTTCATTTCGAAGTCATACTCACACAAAAACTCCATCCATCTGCGCTGACGTGCATTAAGATTGGGTTGCGTGAACAAATATTGTAGACTTCTGTGATTGGTATGAAGCTCAAAATGTTGACCAAGAAGAAAATGCCGCCATTTGGTCAAAGCATGGATCACTGCTGTGAGTTCCAAATCATGAGTAGGATAATTAATTTCATGATCCTTTAGTTTCCTGGATTCATAAGCAATGACCCTACCATCTTGCATCAAGACAGCACCTAAACCATCCAATGAGGCATCGGTGCACACAACAAATTCCTTAGAAGGATCAGGCACCGCTAAAATTGGTGCACTAGTCAAACGTTCCTTAAGATGTTGGAATGCTTCTTCACATTTATCTGACCAGAAGAATTTCTTACCCTTTCTCTGGAGAGAAGTAATGGAATGGGCTATCTTTGAAAAATTAGCCACAAATCTTCTGTAGTAGCTAGCCAGACCCATAAAACTTTGTACTTCAGACACATTGGTAGGAGTTGGCCACTCTACAATTGCCCTGATCTTAACAGAATCAACAGCTATTCCATCTCCTGTAATAATGTGACCCAAATAACTTATTTCAGTTTTGAAAAATTCACATTTTTCAGGATTGGCATATAGCTTGTTCCTGCGAAGACATTCAAAGACTTGCCTCAAATGCTGCTCATGCTCCTCCAAGGAGTTAGAATATACCAAAATGTCATCAAGGAACACTACCACAAACTTCTCTAAGAAAGTCCTGAATACTCCCTGCATCAAACTCATGAATACTGATGGTGCATTAGTCAACCCAAATGGCACTACCATGAATTCATAATGCCCATACCTTGTGCGAAAAGCTATTTTATGAATGTTAGCTTCTTGAATCCTTAACTGATGGTATCCAGATTTGAGATCAATCTTGGAAAACACCTTGGCACCCTTCACTTGATCAAACAAATCATCGATGCGAGGCAAAGGATATCTATTTTTTATGGTAGCTTTGTTCAGTTGTCTATAGTCGATACAAAGCCTCAAAGATCCATCCTTCTTCTTGGCGAAGATAACAGGTGCTCCCCAAGGTGAAACACTAGGTCTAATAAGTCCCTTCTCAAGGAGTTCTTCAAGTTGAACCTTGAGTTCCACTAATTCTTGAGCGGTCATACGGTAAGGAGTCTTGGAAATCAGTTCGGTTCCTGGCAAAAGATCAATCCTAAAATCAATTTCTCTTTTAGGTGGGATTCTCGGACTCTCCGTAATAAATACATCTGAGAATTCCTTCAAAATTGGATGAGCTAAGCTGGTGTTCCAAGCAACTGGTTCATCAAAATCATTGATAGAAATAGCAAACAATTTGCATCCCTTTTGAAAACATCTCTGAAGTTGCTTAGCAGAAATAGTTCTGACTGACATAGGCCTTTTAACACCTGTAATAATCTTGATGGTTCTATTATCATCAATACACCTAATGGTCTTCTCTCTACAATCGATGACAGCTTGGTGTTGATCTAACCAATCCATACCCAGAATAATGTCATAAGAACCTAAAGGAATAACCCTAAGGTTAACTATAGTAGTAAAAGCCTTAAATTGAACCTTACAATTTACAGCTATAAACCTCGATTCAACCTTAGTCCCTGATGCTAACTTGACTTGCCATGCCAATTCAGCTTTACTCATAGGAATTCCACATTGCTTAACCAAATTGGAAGAAATAAAAGAGCCAGTGGCACCGGAGTCAAATAAAATAGAGATCTTCTTACCTTGGTAATTACCTCTAGCTTCAATCACAGTGTTCTGATGATCTACTTGTTTCTGATCCACAGTAGCAAAGATGCGATGATTCCTTCCAGAATCACCAACAGTAGCCTCAGAACCTGTGGCTTTAGACCTGACCTGACTATTGCCTCGAAGGGGACAATTCCATTGCAAATGCCCCAATTGCCCACATTGCCAACACTCTTCTCCTCTCTTGGTACTTTTATCCTATGATGAGTTCACTGGAGGTGATGCATAACTCTTTTGTACACTCTGAGTTGGTTTAAAGGACTTAGGTTACTCAGGAACCTTGAAACTCTTGTTTGATTTGGAAAACTTTTCAAACTTCCTCTTCTGAAATTTACCACTCGATCCACAAGAAAATGCCTTGATATTATCTTGATAAGGTTTCTGATTCTTCCCACTGCTTTGAGTTGGTGGATTCACTGATCCTTTGGCTGAAAATCCTAACTTCAATTCTGTGAGCTTGGCTTGATCAGCAGCTTCTTTCACTGTCTTAGGTTTGAAAGTTCTCACTTCTTCTCCAATTTTAGGGTTCAAACCCCTAATGAAGTGTTGTACCAGAGGCTTATCATTCTCTAACCAACCAAAATATTTCTTCAGTTGGAAAAACCTCCTCTCATACATTTCCACTGTTGAGTTGCCTTGAGAAATACTGAAGAATTCTTCGGATCTAGTTTGCTGCCAATAATCCGACATGAATCTCTCGCGGAATCTTTCTATGAAAAGCTCCCATGTAACCTGAGAGATAAGAATTCCAAGTTGTTCTAGATCCATATTCCACCATATGAAAGCAAAGGATCTTAGCTGCATTACGGTCCAACGAACCTTCACATTACCGTGATAGTCATGGAGAATAAAAAATCTTTCGATGTTCAAGAACCATGCTTCAGCTTTAGCACTACCCTCTGTTCCATTGAAATATGGTCCTTTGAGCTTAGAAAGGTCTTTTAACTGAGTCCTGATAACAACATCTTTTACTATCAGGACTCGTATAACATGGGCATTTGCTACACCATCTGGAACATTATTCCTTACTTCAATGTTATCCAACCTATCAAGAATCCTTTGGAGAACTTCAACCTGAGGTACCTCTCGATCTTCTTGATCCATTCCTATTAAAGGATCAACTTGTTCATCACCAAGTATTCCTTGGCTACCTCGTCCTCTACCTCAGCCACAACCACGACTGCATCGTCCACCCCTACCTCTGCCTAAATCGGCATCAACTGGGTAACCACGTCTTTGTGCTCCTCGTGTAATAGGACGCATGCTTGAAATCCTATAGAAAAATTCAATAAAATCACTAACGGAAGCATAATGATAAAACCCTTTTAAAAACCCTCAAGCCCTGAGTGTTTAAACTCGGGCTCTGATACCAAATATAACACCCGTATCTAAACTTAAAGATAAAAGATGATACTAAAGAAGAACCAACCATAAATAAAATCACATAAAACCATAGTAAAAAAAAAAAATTTAAAACTACAAACTAAAACATATAATCATAGTAACTGTTTCTAACAGCTTTATAGTTTTCAATCGATTTACATCAGAGTAATAAGAATACTCTTTATTAAAAGATTAAGTTCCAAAAACAAAATTTCCTTCTTTCCAAATCCATTACATTCTACGAATAGATCTGATAACTAATAACCACGAAATGATCTGTTTCCCATAAATCTTAACAATTGCTATCCACTGTCCCATACTCATTGATTTATCCATCTAAAAACCTGAAAATCAAAAGTAAACACAAACGCAAACAACAAACAGGGCTCAGTCACATGATAAAGAAAATGAATCATCTCCAAATATCTGCAACCATAAAAGTCAATATAATATAACATTTATGCAGATTTAAATACAGATGTAATGGAAAACCAAATAACATAATTCCATTCTTTTACACCAAAATCATCAAGCACTAAATTTCTTTCTAACAGAAATAAACTCGCAAAGAAAATGACAAAGTAATGATCCAATAGTTCATGGGTGTCCACATAAGGACCTACGCTATGTATCCGTAAGGAACCTCGTAGTAATCCATTATGTCTGATGAAACCATAATGTTTTATCTTTGTTAATTGAAACCCATAACCCTTGAATTTATAATTATCACTTAATTAAACAACTGACAAAAATTCTTTCCCATAAGGATATAGACTAGTGTCAGTCACAACTGACAGAAATTCTATCATCACAAGGTACTAGACTAGTGTCAGCCCCCAATCTAAGGATCATACTTGCATTATCTCAAAAACACTTGATCTAGAAATTAATGAAAGTAGTGAAATGAACTACATTACACAATTTCACTAACCCTCCGTTTCTATTGCATCAATTTACAAAATTGAAACAGCAATCAGAGATCCATTATAAAGCCATGTTTCCATATTCCTTAACATACATTCATAAACATGATGTTTCTCAAAAGATGAAAAGAGCACAATTCTTTCTCCATCACAAATCCAAAATAATAATAATCTCCATATTAACTTAACATTAAATTTGAAACTGTACAATAAAATGTCCATATTAAATTCATGATTCCATTGAATAGAAAAGAACTAACATAATCATATATCAACTGAATCAACACAACACCCATCGCTTATAACAAACATACAAGCTTGCCATAACTGAAATATTAAACTAATTGACCATACATCCTGCTCTATTAATTACAAGTTTATACCTCTATATACATGTTGGCGTATGTACATGTATACACCACAACTTGTGTATACATATACATATCCCAGCAGGTATATATATATGTATATATATAATTATATAAGCTTGTAATTAATAGTTCAGAATGACAATCATAACATCTATTATATACATGTTGGCGTATGTACATGTATACACCATGGCTTGTGTATACATATACATATCCCAGCAGGTATATATATTTATATATCTAATTGCATAAACTTGTAATTAATAGTTTAAGTCCATAAATATGCAATAGAAAAACCATACTAATCATCACAGTTCTGTCACAGAATACATCTACCTTAAAATACTACTAAATCTGCCGAATACATAAAATAATGACAGAATATTAATAATAACCGACTTCTACCTCTAAACAAAAATACCAAAGTGTTTTCCCTTACTGTCTGAACAAGATAGTAATTGAATTTCCTATAAATCCCTTAACATTTCCTAATGTCGTTACAACTGCATTACACACTGGTGATAAATACTGAAGAATCATAAAGCTCGCAATCAAGTTTTGACATAACCAAAGACATCCACATTCCTCTATTGACTGATACATACAGTGACAAACACCCATTTGACAAAACATTGACACCAGATAACTAAAGAAATACACCCAGAAAAATACTTCAATTCCACACCTATGTTGCAAGTGTAAATACAAAATACGATAGGTAACAGATAACATTATGAATTACCTCTAATCCCTATTTCCACAATACAACTCAAAAGAAAACATCGTTACCAACTTCGGTTTATAACAGTGGTAGAAAAAACCCGATATCACCTTATAACCAAGACTTTTACAAACTGAATACATTATGATGCTACAGTGTTCCTAACAACAGGTACAGTGTGAGAAGATCTAAAGGAAGCTTTTTAACAAACACTCATCCTGTATTCCAAACTGGATCTCATTCCCGATTAACTCCCTTTATACTGACCAAAGACAAAGTATACATCGACACCAAAACACACTAGGAAATAACCATATATCATTTGCAATAACAATATTCCCTTAGTTCGGCACAAACTTAACTAAAACACTGCCAAATCCATTCTCAGAACAGAGAAAACCCCTCAACACATTATGCTCGAAACAGCATATTAAAAACATGTGTTTAATACCACACTAAAACCAATCTCTTACTAAACAGTCGTTCATTTCCAAATTTCTCCACTAATCAGAGCATTTATTAACTAAAATGACTTCTTAATCTATCCAAGAAAGAAAAAGATTGATTCATGACTGAACTCACAAAGTATTCAAACACAAAACCTCACATTTATCGACTAACAAACAGTGGTAATCAACATTCCATTAATTCATTTGCAGAATCATAAAATGGAAACAGAGGATAAGGTAAGAGATGCCCCTGCCTGGTATTCGTGTGAGGAGATATCCAAAGCCGAAATGCCAAAGCTAGCCCCTGCCTGGTGAGCTTCACCGACTGCCAAAATGTCGTGCAAGAGAGCCTAAAATGCAGAGATAACGGTATAAAACACCCAACTTCCTAAATGACCATGAACAGAAGGGTTTATCTTGCCGTGAAAACCCCTTTCCATTCCAAGCCACTTATCATGTAAAATACAATAGAAAAACAAGTCCATAACCAACTATTTACCCAAACTCTCGCAGAATAACATGGTGAAAAATGGAGTCAAAATCCAAATGCAACTCTTCACCAGAGCTAATGGCGGTCATCAAACACAACAATGAATTTCCATCGATAAGTTCATTCAATGCAAACTTATCTCTTGCAGTAAACACAACACATTACCTGCCAAATGTCCAACAAAGTACAATTCCCATAACCCGAAAAATAGCTTAAACCCCACTAACACCTCAATGCGATGATAGTGCATTAAAACCCTGTCGTTAAGTCATGTCTTGGAGACAGAATATAATAAGAAGACTTAGGGATAGATTAATACATATCTTTGTTAATAACATTAGTCATTTTACTAACTTAAACATCTAAGATAACAGTGCATGACAATGCCAAATAACTAACACTTCATCACACTAACCTCCTACTAACATACAAAATAGGATATACTAACTTAGATAATTCATATAGTTTTAGTAGAAGATAAATAACATAATTACTAAAACAATTGCTCATATTTATATGTATAAAAATACATATATACAAGTTTATTTATTTTTGAATTCAAAATTTGATTAACATTAAATAAAAATAATTCTCTATATACTGTCTATAGTCATTAAGATACAGTTAACCATAATAATAATAATGAACCAATAATCTGACAATTGACTAACCATTTAAATTGTCCTTATTTCATAATCAAACCAATATTCAAAATTCAGTCTAAGCCAATTCTGTCATCAGAAAAAGACTCATTAAGCAACAGAAATAGACATAATTCCCTAAGTGTCTGGCAGAATTACAGAGATAAACATATTTAATCCAAATAACAAAGTTCAAATGAACGAAGTCAGAGTTCAAACTCATAAAAGTCTAACATAACATAACATAACATAGAAAAGTAAAGTCTGGAACTGTCAGGGGCATGACATACTTCTGCTACTCAGTAAACATAAAATACTTTCACTATCTGTGTCTTTACTGATCAAATATAACATGTAATATGCAAAGTATGATAATAATAATAAAATATCACAATCAACACATAACACAAGAGATTTAACGTGGAAACCCTGTGAAGGGAATAACCACCTGGAACCGATAACCCAAAATTGTTCACTCTTCTGAAGTGAAGTCAGTGAAGACCCAACCCTGTTAAAGGTTACAAACACACTATTAGGTGTGACCTTGTTAGAGGATTTAAGACCAAAAGTTATTGTCCATCCAGTAGTCACTCTAGGGTTGACAGTATAACAATGTTCACTCTATGAATGAAACATCAAAAGACTTTCATAGTCCACTAGGTTAAGAGATTTGACTGTGTACAATGGTTAAATATGTAACAGTAGATGATCTGCCTTGAAACAACTTCAATTGCAGTTTACAGATCAATGTTTAGCTCATTCAAATTTTTTTGATCAATATACCATTTCAGATTCAATACTATATCAACTTACTATCCATCGGTAATTACTCTCTATAGCTCGGTAATTGTTCTGCAGCTCGGTTCTTATTAACTAGTATGATCAGAATGCATGAAAACTTGTTCATGCGATAATTCTGTAGTATCTTCTTCTTCCAGCGATGTTTCAACAATGAAACCAATGTCTCTTATATAGACAACTAAATCATTTTATTTTCCTCCATCAGATTTTGTTGCTTAATCATATTCATATATTTTTCCACTTTAAGCTTCCTCAGTTGATGTGTCAGTAACACATTTCAATCTGCTCCATTAGATCCTTTTGATTTATGTTAGTCATGAATCTTCATAACAAACCTCATATGTTACCTTGATTTCATACACTTTACAGCTCATCACTTTATCGGCTAAACTGATCATTTAATTCCTTTCTATTTTGCTCGGTTAAAAAAGAAATGCGTTGGTGAACACAAGCTCGGTTAACACTACGCTCGGTATACACTACATTCCATCGGTGTATACTAAAATGCTTTATTTACCGACAACACTTCTTTGTGTCTTTCATCTCTATTCTCCATCATAGATGAATGCAACATAATAAAATCAATTTCATCAAGTCATAGACTCATCAATAAGTTACTCAATGTATTCCTTATCCTCATCTAACATATACATCTTCCTCATGTAGATACTTCTATTCTTCATCTCTTTCACCTTTCTTCAGATGTGTCAGTATAGTAACTTACAAGATAAGTACTGTCAAGCTATTTGACATCAATGACAACATAATACTGATTTAATCATCTTGCATATCTAATCAACAACTCCTTAGTAATCTTGAATTACAAATTCTCCATTCAGGTTCTAAATCAGTTGTAGTTCATCATATTCATCCTTGAGAATCTGATTACCAGTTGGGAAGCAATGCACTGGGCTAAGAGAGAAGATCAAAATACAATTATTATTTTACTATACTTTGAGAAAGCATATGACAAGATTGAGTGACCATTTGCTATGGGAATGTTGAAAGCATTTGGTTTTCCTCCGTACTTTTGTAAATGGATTGATATTCTGTTCAAGGATTCCTCTATAGTTATTGATGTGAATAGTGAGCTCTCTGAAAATATCATTCTCGAAATATCCATTAGGCAAGGGTGTCTGATTTCTCCAGCCTTGTTTGTAATTGCTTTTGATGCCCTATTCTATATTCTTAGAGCTCCCTAGCTAGGTTCCCCTATAAGAGGTATTACTCTTCCAAATAAGGAGCCATTACTTAATGCTCAGTTTGCAGATGATACGACATTGTTTATTATCATGGATGAAGATAATTTTGATAACATGCTCAACAGGCTTCAATTCTTTTGTGATGTCTCGGGGGCCAAAGTGGCTCCTCACAAATCCTCAGTCATTAGGTGGTCTCCCTCTCCCCCAAAATGGCTAGAAAGAAAAGGATGGAAGTGGGTAGGGCCTAATGATAGTATTCAGTATTTGGGCATTCCCTTCTCTATTGACCCATCTCTCAAAGACATGTGGAACTGGTTATACTCCAAGATTGAAAAGAAATACATTAAATGGAAAACACATATGTTATCTTTGGCTAGGAAAGTGCAAATTGTGCAGAAAGTCCTATCAGCTCACCACATATATTTTTCTTTGGCATGGCTATTCTCCAATTATCAGACTGGGAAGCTAGAGAAAATTATGAGAGACTTTTTGTGGTCAAATGGTCTCGGTAATAAGAAGAGACACTGTATAAAATGGGAATGGTGTTGCATGCCCAAAAATAAAGGGGGCCTGGGCCTAAAAGACATAAAAGATCAAGGAATGGTGCTGGCCTCCAAGTAGATTACACAAGCAGTGATAGGTGATGAACCATGGAAGGTGTTGGTCAGCAACAATATCAATAGATCAAGTATCAAGAAAGGTAAAGGGTGGAGAAATGTACCTCTCTGTGAAAAGATGATGGGGAACATGAATCTTTCAATTTTTGGCTCCAAGGTGTTTCGGTCCATATGGAAAGCATGGGTCCTAGTGATGGATCTTCTCCTATTCAGAGGAGCCAGTGGTGGTCCTCCTACATACTCTATGTTGAACAGGTCAGTTTGGTCGAGGGTGGAGGCCAATGACAAACCCTTGGCATTAACTCAAAGTTTCTCTGCAAAAAATTGGTCAAAATATGGCATTTCTCTTGTGCAAGATGTTATGATTGACAATTGGCTAGGGTATTGAGATGAACTATCCACTAAATATCACATCCCTACCACACAAAAAAAGACATACTCTATTATATCTAAAGTTGTGGGTCATTTCTTTCCTGGTAGAAGTATAAACACCACACAATTCATGCAATGGATTAAATGGAAGGATGGTAGTGAATTTGACTAGATATCTACAAAATCGATTTACAATATGTTGAAAGATAAGTCTGATATTTTTGAGAGGGTGAACCTTGGCTGGGGGTTGGATATCCTGGTCTCCAAATGGCAATTTTTTTTAACTTTTTCTGGCACTCCCTGTGTGAACCAAAGAAAACCTATTTTAGATAGCTTTTGCTCTTTGTTAGAGTTTTAGGTGACTCTACAACACCCCCAGGATTGAATGCAAGACCAAGATAACTTCCACAAAAGATTGGAAAGACAATTGCATTAAGATGCAAGAATGATATTATTGATCATGGACATGATTAAAATGTACATAATAGGCCTCCTTATATAGGAAATGAGATAAGAGACAATGATAAGGATCTGATAAGCTATTACCTATGCTAGGTGTAATCACATGTCCACCAAATGTGGATCATCCTTCATTATGCAATAAAGTATGTGCAATGGATTAGGATGATAATGTGATAAGAGCACGAAAGGTGGATCTCACACACAAAGAGGTATGTGATGACAACTATCACACCTAAAGTGGAATTTCTCCTACACCATGTGCTTAAAGGATGTGCACACTCCTAGGTGTCTCAATCACAAACTACTATGCAATGCATTATCCTAAGTAAGATTAAGTAAAGTGTAATTAGGAATATTTAATTACACCAACACTTTTGAAGAAACTATTTGTTGGTAACACTCTGCCTCATAATCTAGGAGAGCCTATTTGGTGTGATTTTTGTTCTATTCCTGAGTCTTTTGAGCATTTTTTCTTTAATTGTGCCTTTGCTCGGAGTATTTGGTCTATTTTCTTTGGGTCTCCTGTTGATTGGAATTATAAACCTGGCTTGTCTTGGTCTAAAATATTAGCTGGTTATGTTGAGTCTTTTGATATGAAAATGAATGCTTTTTGGTTTGTCCTTACATGTGAGATTCTTTGGTTTTGTGGAAAGAACAGAATGGAGAGATCTTTCAGAAGAGAAGGAGACAACTTACTGAGTTTGGATGTAAACTCACTCATTTTCATATCATGTCACAGGTTGCTACTACTTTAGAGATATCCAAGGAAAGATTTATGACTCTCATGAGGGAGGGTCAACTGTTGATCCACAAAGAAGACATTATATCATGTCAGTACTTCTTCATGCATAAAGATATGCTCCGATAGAGGGAGCTTGAAAGTCTTAATCAGTTCATCAGAGATTTACACCTTGAAGATAGAAGGCTGCCATGGCCAAATACACACAGTTAACAAAGGAATTGTTTCTTTTTTTATAATATCTTTTTTTGTCTAGAAGAGGCTCTGGTAAAAATGTTGCAAATTTGTAAAGGGATACAGTTCTTTTTTTGTATTAACAAGCATAAGAAATGATATGTAATGTACTATCAGAATAAATTATGTGATCATATATGTAAAGATCTAATGTAATCTGGATACTATAGAAGATTATGATGTAACCCAGTTATTAAACTATGTTAATACAAAAATATTATAAATGAATATTATATTGATTAATATTTACTAATTAATCTTCATTATTATTAATATTATTTTTATTCATAAAATAAGGAATTTTATATTTAGACTATAATATATGATGTAGTTAATATATTTAATTAATAATATATTATATATTATTATATAGATCATTATTATATTATGATAATATTATAATAGTATTTGATTAGCACTTAATCAATATATTATTATGTTTATACATTATATTATTATATTTAATAATAGATTCATTCATATTAAAATATTCACTTGTTATAATATATTATTATATTATTCATTCACTATATTATTATATTATATTATTGAATAATTATTTATTTGCTCGTTAATTAATTTATTGAATTTAATGTCAGAAGTGCAAGACAAGACTAATAGTTAGAAAGAAACAAATAAGATGATCAATGAAATTGCACTACCTATGCATGATCAGATCCTATTAAGCTCTGAAAATCTTATCCACGCACTATACTCTTTCCTAGCTTGATCGCACATGATTCCTTTACTTGCTTTGTCACCGCATCCTTCTGCAATTCACAATCAGCAAATAACAATTTTTTCAACTTTCCAATATATAGAGCTTTTCTTCCACTGACTTAAAGTAAACCCTAGATTTGAAATACAAATGATCCAGATCATGTTAGGTAAGATACAATGTATCTAACAACTCATAAACCATTTTTCTCTGACCGCGTCGGCTTCCATATAGATTTCACCTTGGAAATTGAACCATCTTCAAAACTTTTTTGACCAAAAGAAACTTCTTGAAGAATCCACCTCAAACGCATACCTCAGGCAATGTGATGTCAAACACTTTTCACAAATCACATAACTATGTTACTACTTCACTAAAAATATCACCAATCCCTTTACCGCTTCGAATTTCTTCACCAATTCACAAATCTTCATTACCTGTTCAAGAACTTCGTCTTGTTTATTTGTTCATTATGTCAATACTGCATCCAGTCAACTAAATCATCTTCACTAGTCCACAATATGAGTCATGATCCTCAACATAGTATCTAGACATTGTTATCAATCATATCCTATGACCACTCCATCAACACTTTACTGATTTGAGATAACATTCAAATCACTTATTGTTTGTCACTGACTATTTTAGTAGTTACCTAGTTTGATTCCATTCAAACTTAACCAACTCAATACTTCATATCAAAAGTCATGGTTACAAACTTAACATCACAACACATAACATGTTCTTCCTTTAGAATAGAAACTTTAGAAACATACTGCAACTCATGATTTACTCACACAATATATGGTAACATACTGAAAACACTAAGTCAATCAATTGACATCAATGACAACCAAATAACGGATTCACCTATCATTAAATTTGTACCAATCTTCATCAATGCGACACTTAGCATCACTGCATCAGTTATGCTAATAGTACCTATCAAAAAAAATATTTCAAAGTATGGGAGGAACTCACTAGGATTTCAAGGAAGAGAAAAGTAGAAAAGATAATAGATCACATAGCTAAAAAGAAAAGATTATTGATGCAGGGGCAGGGTAGATTCAAGCAGAATCAAGCAGATTTGACTCAACTTGAACCAACAAACAATCCCTACTCAAAGTTACACACGAAAGCAATATATAATTCACATGAAATAGTGAAAACACAAAATAAAATAAGGCAAGGTAGCTGCCAACCACACAGGTACAATTATTATAAATCCTTCAACATGCTTGGATGTGAGGCCTTCCGGGTTTCGGCCTTATATAAAGAGAATTATGAATTTTGAGTCCCAGCTCGCATATTACCTTCTTTTATACTTCTACTACTCTTCACTACCACCATCTTCTTACCATCTAAACCAACCTAAGCTTCTTATATAGCTAGCTAAGCCACAAGTCAGCCAATTAGGCATTTAATTACATTATAGGTCCACTTAGGAAGAGAAAACCAAAACTACTGAAAGAATGAACACAACACAATACGAAGTAACATTAGGTCCACACATGATCCAAGAAAAAATCCCCAACTTTGCAAGGTCCTATTTCCTCATACGAAACCGTGCAAGGCAAAGAGCTTCCATGTTTCATGTGAAACTGGCTGGAAAGTCGATCCCTAAGGAAAATGGCAATAACTCTTAACTCCAGATAAATTAAGATTTGTGCTCTTAGGAGAAGGTTAAAAAATAGTTCCAAATCATTGCATTAACTTCGCATCACAAGAAACCAATAGCTGCAATGGCTACAACGCAAACAACCTATAGGAACATAAAAACAGGAAATGTTTTTGGTTGATGCAAGATTGCTCAAAGACCCAAGATGTTCCTACATCAGACACCCGGGATAAATAAAGAACTGATGTCCACATTAGGCATTGTTCATATTCTAACCTGAATCATAAAGATC
This sequence comes from Chamaecyparis obtusa, assembly GCA_027943335.1. Classification (NCBI taxonomy): domain Eukaryota; kingdom Viridiplantae; phylum Streptophyta; class Pinopsida; order Cupressales; family Cupressaceae; genus Chamaecyparis; species Chamaecyparis obtusa. The sequence continues at coordinate 406,535 of BSBK01004255.1, forward strand.
CAACTCATCTTGTGTAATCCATGAACTATTTGTTGGCATTAAGCAGGATTGCCACTAGTGACAACACTTATTTGCATCCTGAGTGCAAACTGAGTAGAACAGTGCAAACCGAGTAGAACAGTGCAAACTGAGCAGAACAGTGCAAACCAAGCAAGATAGTGCAAACCGAGAAGGACAGTGCAAACCGAGCAGAACAGTGCAAACCAAGCAGGACAGTGCAAACTGAGCAGGACAGTGTAAATTGAGTGACATTATGTCTACCGAGTCACAAGTATTTACCGAGTTTGAAACTTACCGAGTGGTTAGTATGAACTGAGTCTTCACTTCTACCGAGTGCATGATGATGCTGAGTAATGCAATGGACGCCGAGTATCAGAAAGTCACCGAGTTAGTTTGCAGGAACTGTGTAACCATACTTGGGCCGACTTAGTAGCACTTATGTTTATTTGTTAAGCCGACTTTGTAATTGTAATTAATTGTTTAGACTTGTATATAAATAATGTTGTACAAATACCAAGTAGTATGTATGTGAAAAAAAAAAAGAGATAAAAGGCAGAAACTAGTGAATTACAAAGGGCTACTATACACAAGGAGTAGCAGAGACAAATTCATCACAAAAGGTGATCAGTACATCAGCGTATCTCATTCAGCAATCCAGTTGCAAAGTAAGAGATCTATTGTTTCATCCTAACAGGTGAATCAGCTTGAAATCCTTTAACCAGGTAGACTTAACAGTCTTTGTAAAATCTCTTAACCGAGTGCATACTTCATTGTATGTTTGTAAAACCTCTAACAAGGTGGACCTAGTAGTCCTTATTGCTCCTAGCAGGGCAGATCATCAGAAGTGATCAATGTAAGCCTTAACTGGCCAACTTTATACTGCAGTATTAAAGCTTTGTGGGTTTCATCCCCACCCCAGTTTTACTTTCTTTTGGAAGGTTTTTGGGTAACCAAATCTATGTGTCATTATTGTGAATGCTTTTATGTTTCATGCTTTCTATATGCAAAAGGATAAAGTGAACTATATGTTAATACATTTGATATTGAAAAAATTTGAAGTTACTGATTCACCCCTCCCCTCTCAGTAACTTGGTTAATTCTTGAATATTTCCAACAATTGGTATTAGAGTTGTATTGGTTCTCAAGATAAAGCTTAACTAGCTTGAGCAAACATCCAGGACAATGGAGGTATTCAAACTGAACAAGGTGATTGAAAATGAAAAGCTAGATCTAGAAATGGCCATAGCTAAACTTAAAGAAGCAAAAGAACATCTTTCCCACTCCCTAAGAAGAAGGAAGGAACTTGCAAATCAGATGAATGATCATAATTACATTGAAGAAAAGATTGAAGATCTTTTTCCCTCAAATAGCTCAGATGAAGCAAACAATGCTGTCAAAGAACTCCTAGAAAAGAATGGGTCTCTGCAGGAAGAAGTGAGAAAATTAAAAAGAGAACAAGAACTACACTCAACAAGATTTTGTGAGATCTTAGAACAAAGAAACAAGTTGAAAGATGAATTAGATGGAAGGAACAATGAAGTCCAAAATAAAACCCTTCAGCTAGAAAACCTAATTGATCAGATCTCCCATACAAATGAGGAAATTCTGACTCTAAGATCAGAAATAGAAAGAACAAGAGAAGAACTAAGATCTGAAAAGAAAATCAATCTAAGATTGGTGGATGACCTAAACACCGAAAAACAAATCAATGAAAGAATGTTGAAGAACCAAGAAGACTTAAATCAGTTGCATGATCAAAATCTTCATAGGCAAAAAGGAAAAGCAGGACTTGGATACAAAGGAGAAGGTGAATCTTCTAAGCAAGGTACTCAAAGGAATCAGAAACCTACTTGTAATCATTGTGGAAAAATAGGACATACTTCAAATAAATGTTGGAGCAATGAAAAAGCAGAATTCAATGGAAAATGCTACAACTGCAATCAGCATGGTCACAAAGCAAATGAATGCAAGGAAAAACCAAGATTCAAAGGTAATTGTCACAAATGCAACAAACAAGGTCACAAGGCATCCGAGTGCAGATCCAAAACATTCAATCCAGCAGAACAAATGATGAAAGCAATGTTTGGATGGGATTACAACACTTGGTGTAGATGTCATTACTATGGAGAATATGGACACATTGGCATGAACTGCATAAAACATCATCTAAGGAAAAGAGATACTACCATAAGATGTTTCAAATGCACTAAACTTGATCATATAGCCAAAAATTGCATGAATGCTAGTGAAGTTGAAGATGGAAAGAAGAATGAAGCAACTAAGATCAAGAAATAGATGAGACAACAGTGGATTCCTAAATCTACCGAGCAAACCAGTCCAAGTAATGGAATGGGTGGCTCTACCGACTCAAACTAAATTCCCAAGAAAGCACTGGAACTGTATTCTCATAGACAAATTTCAAGCAGTTCCAGAACTGAATTAAAAGAAAGATCTAAATCGGCATACAAGATGCAATAAGATCACAGGAAGGTCGGTATCAGTTTTCACCGAGAAAGGTCGGCCGGAGCTAGAGAAGAAAACCCTAGCCGAGTGGGACGGTAGAGGCATGAAAGTAAGCAGCATTACTGATGCTGAATTGAAGTTTGGAACACACATCATTGCTCATAAAATATACAGTTCAAGTCAGCAGAATAGTGTTCCCTGCGAAGCCATAGACCTAGCATACAAAGTGGTAAAGAATAATTTATCATTTGACCTTGCAGATTTATTGTTAAAATAGTTTAACAAGAACATGGAAAGCATTCAAACTTCCAAAAACAATCCATGTAAGTTTGGATCTCTACTGGTCTGTTTATTTTTCTATATTCAAAAATTCTTCCCTTCCAAAGGAAAAGTAGTATGGAGAAAGGATGTGCCAATTCTTTATGAGATAAATGAATATATTTCAGAAATGGGTGAAAATTTTGAGAACATCATGGATAGTTATTTTGAGTCTTTCAAGGAGAAAATGAATGACAGATTCCGGATTCCACAGAAGTTGGTGGAGGATTATAAGGATGATATTTGTTTCATGGTGGACTGTGACAAAGTATACATTCAAGCAGCTAAACCGAGGATTGTACATGTGAAACCTCTTCCTTATGAGGTAAACATTGATGAAACAAATAATATCATTGAAGCCCTCCTTAATCAGCCTGTTGATCCCAAAGCTCCATATTTTGGGACATATGAAGAAGAAAAAGTGAGAATTGAATTAAGTATAAAGCTTCCATAGGCAGTAAATAAAGGAAAAAAGAGGATAGCCAAAATGCAAATGCTAACCGAGGGCAGAGGAGAAGACATTGAAGAAGAGAAAAAGGATGAGAAAACAGAGGAACCAGAACCTGCAAAGAAGAAAGGAAAGGTATTCATCACCAAGGTACCTAAGCCTCCCACTGTCGTATTTACAAGGAGAAGTGCAAAAAGTAAGGCAGACAAAAAGGACAAAGATATAATATTCAAAAAGCCTCCTCTAACCCTTCAAGAGAAGATCAAACTTTTGAGAGAAGGATCAGGATCTGGAGTAAGTAATATAAAATCTTTAAAATATGAAATAAGATCGGAAACAGAACAAAAGGAGATTGAAGATGCTGTCATTGAAAAGATGGGACAGTGGAAATACTCTCCTGATGAAATAGCCCAACAGATTCCAGGAGCTTTATTAGATCAAATAAAAATGAGATGGGCCAATGCAAGGCAAACTGTAAAAGACATATTTGATCAAACCCTGAAACAGTTAATGTCGAGCTTGAAAAATGATGAAATAAAGAAGGCATTGAAGGAGAATGAAAATAAGATGACATTGAAGTTCAATACTTGTTTAATTCTGATTAACAATATTGAATCGGTTGTGAAGAGTGCAAATGCCACATGAAAGAACATATACCATCTTCACCAACCAAGTACTGAATCAGTTATAATAAAAGACATTGAAGATGACAGTGATGAACAGGGAGAAGCCACTGAGGTAGATGATACCGTGAGGATAGCGGCAGAAGTCATTGCATCACTTCCTACCTCTCCAGCAAAAGTTGCTACATCTAGCCCGGAGACATCTTCAAGCATGGTTGTGACAACTTCAACATTTGTCCAATCACCTATAGCAACAACAGAAGTAACTACCATTTCTTCTACCGAGTTGCAATCTCTTATTTCATCAAGCTTTCCAGCAGTCAGTATTCCAGTTTTTTATTCTACAAGTGTAAATACTTTAAGTTCTCTAGTAGACAGTATACCATTCTTTATAGCCAGTCCTACTATGTCTACTATCTCTACTACTAAGGCATTAAGTACCATAATAGATAAGCCTAAGGCTCAACCGAGTATAAGATTTTTGGGCAAGAATATAGTAGAGGATATAGACCTAGATGAGGAAATAGAGATTCCAACATTGGATTTCGCAAATCTATCAGCGGATCAAATGCAAAATATAGGTGAACTCATCCAAAGGAAAGCGAAGCAAAAGAAGCTTAAAGAGGAGAGAGACAAGGAATATAAAATCATTAAGGATGCTAAGGACATTTTGTCAGAAGCATTAGGTATTAAAGTAGACTCCTCTCAACATGTTTTGTTACAATTAGCAGAAGCGGTAAATAAGTACAATGAGGATTCATCTGGGACAGACAAGTTAGCTGAAAAAGCCGAGAAGAAATTCAACAATAAAGTGCTTGAGCACATTGCTCAGCACATAGCTATTAATCAAGCAGAATTATCTTCAGTTTTGACAAACATTGAATCTTCCTATTCGAATGTTACCTCTCTTTTGGCCAAACTATGCAATGTTGCCGAGTTCACCAAGGATGTCAAGGATAAAATGAATAAAATTGATGAGGATTTGAAGATTAGCATACAGAAGCTACAACTTGAACCAAGTTCAAACTCTGCTCATCACATGAAAATCTCATTCCTATCAAATATGCAGTCAGAACTACTGAAAGAAGACACAAGGATCCGGTCCACACTATTAGACATTCAGAACATGATCCTTCCCATCATGAATACAATGTATAAGCACATTGAACATTCCAAAACATTAATTCATGACAATCAGTTCTCAATAGTAGATCACATGATTGCACTCTCTGCAGAAGTCCAAATTGCAATCCAAACATGCAAGATTTTGCAAGAAAATTGGGACAGAACTCTGGCACTGATAATGAAGGTACATTCTATTTTTCTATCAAATTTTGGATTCTCCCTGTAAAACACTTGTATATACACCTTTGGCATTATCATCAAAAAGGGGGAGATATGTATAGAAGAAAAAGTTAGTGCATTGAAAGGGGGAGATAATTTATAAAGCCCTATGACAAAGACAAATTTTGAAAAATCAAAATAAATCTCAGCATGGTTCATGTATATAAGTTTTGGGCAATAAGTGTTTTTGTCACTAATGCCAAAGGGGGAGATTGTTGGCATTAAGCAGGATTGCCACTAGTGACAACACTTATTTGCATCCTGAGTGCAAACCGAGCAGAACAGTGCAAACCGAGCAGAACAGTGCAAACCGAGCAGGACAGTGCAAACCGAGCAGATCAGTGCAAACCGAACAGAACAGTGCAAACCGAGCAGGACAGTGTAAACCAAGTGACATTATGTCTACCGAGTCACAAGTATTTACCGAGTTCAAAACTTACCGAGTGGTTAGTATGAACCGAGCCTTCACTTCTACCGAGTGCATGACGATGCCGAGTAATGCAGTGGACGTCGAATATCAGAAAGTCATCGAGTTAGTTTGCAGGAACCGTGTAACCATACTTGGGCTGACTTAGTAGCACTTATGTTTATTTGTTAAGCCGACTTTGTAATTGTAATTAATTGTTTAGACTTGTATATAAACAATGTTGTACAAATACCAAGTAGTATGTATGTGAAAAAAAAAAAGAGATAAAAGGCTGAAACTAGTGAATTACAAAGGGCTACTATACACAAGGAGCAGCAGAGAAAAATTCATCACAGAAGGTGATCAGTACATCAGCGAATCTCATTCAACAATCCAGTTGCAAAGTAAGAGATCTACTGTTTCATCCTAATAGGTGAATCAGCTTGAAATCCTTTAACCGGGTAGACTTAACAGTCTTTGTAAAATCTCTTAACCGAGTGCATACTTCATTGTATGTTTGTAAAACCTCTAACAAGGTGGACCTAGCACTCCTTATTGCTCCTAGTAGGGCAGATCATCAGAAGTGATCAATGTAAGCCTTAACCGGCCAACTTTATACTGCAGTATTAAAGCTTTGTGGGTTTCATCCCCACCCCAGTTTTACTTTCTTTTGGAAGGTTTCTGGGTAACCAAATCTATGTGTCATTGTTGTGAATGTTTTTATGTTTCATGCTTTATATATGCAAAAGGATAAAGTGAACTATATGTTAATACATCTGATATTGAAAAAATTTGAAGTTACTGATTCACCCCTCCCCTCTCAGTAACTTGGTTAATTCTTGAATATTTCCAACACTATCTTCGACTGGCTTGTCTTTCCACTGAACTAGGTATTCCATGTAGTCTTTTCCTCTGGTACTCTTGCTTACTCTACTATTCAAGATCTTCTCAATGTTGTCTTTATTCTTCTTAGGATAATCTAGATCATCTTTTATCTCGTCATTTGATTCAAAGTACTCAAAGATATCAACAATGTTGAATATAGGTGATATATCCATGTCCTTTGGTAATTCTACTTCATAAGCATTTCCAGTGTCAAATTTCTTCAGAATCTTACAAGGTCCAGACTTCTTCATTTTCAACTTGTTGTAGGTACCAACTGGAAATCTATTCTTCTTCAAATGAATCTTAACCTCATCTCCATCTTCAAAATATTTAAGTTTGCTCCTCTGATCTTCTCTCTGTTTATATTTCATATTACTGTCCTCCAAATTCCTTTTAACTTCATCATGCAAAGTTCTCATGAAGACTACAAAATCCTCATCTTCAGCACTTCCTCTTGTCTCGGTAGGAAAATCTCTCAACTCTATGGTTCCCTTAGGATGAAATCCAGTAACAATCTCAAATCGTATCCTCTTAGTGCTTTTATTCACAAAATTATTATACGCAAACTCCTCTTGTGCCAAAACTAAATTCCAATTAGCAGGCTTATCTCCAACTAAACATCTCAACAAGTTTCCAAAACTTTTGTTCACAACTTCAGTCTGTCCATCTATCTCAGGGTGAAATGTAGAACTAAACTTCAAATTTGTATTCATCTTCTTCCAAAGTGATTTCTAAAAGTAACCAGTAAACTTAGTATCTCTGTCTGAAACAATAGATTTAGGCAAACCATACAGTCTTACCTTTTCTTTGAAAAATAATTCAGCTACATGTAATGCATCAGATGTCTTCTTACATGTTATGAAATGAGCCATCTTTGAAAATTTGTCAACCACTACCAAAATAGAATCATTACCCCTCTGATTTCTAGGCAATCCAAGAACAAAGTCCATACTCACATCTTCCCAAGGTCTATCGGGTACAAGCAAAGGTGTATACAATCCCAAATTCTGAATAGTTCCTTTTGTTGTTTGGCAAATTCTGCAGCCTCTACCCATTCTCTATACATCCCTATAAATCTGTGGCCAAAAGTATCTTTCTGAAATCAGTTTCACAATCTTATCAATCCCAAAATGTCTAGCAAGTCCACCACTATGTTTCTCCTTTATTATGTTATCTCTCATAGATCCTATAGGTATACACAATTGAACTCCCTTAAACAACATATCTTCTTGAATGAAATAATTAGTCCACTTATCACTCACTATTTGTTCCTTACAAGATTTCCAAGATTCTACAAAATCAAAGTCAGTTTCATACAAACATTTCAAATCATCAAAACCAAGTATCCCAACTCTAGTTTTTGTCAGAAAATTTCTTCTTTGGCTCAAGGCATCAGCAACTTTATTCAATTGTCCACTTTTATGCTTCAATGAAAAGGAAAAATTTTGCAAGAACTCAACCCAATTCATATGTCTCTGATTCAATTTATTTTGTATTCCCAAATACTACAAAGCTTTATGATCAGTTTATAACACATCTTTAGGAGTCAAATCATGTCTCCATTTCTTCAAAGCTTGAAAAATATCATAGAATTCCTGGTCATAAAATGAATATTTTCTCTTAGCATCATTCAACTTTTTACTAAAGAAAGTTGTAGGTCTTCCTTCTTGACTCAAAACAGCTCCAACTGCACTTCCACTAGCATCACATTCAACTTAAAAAACCTTACTGAAATCACGCAAAGCAAGTGTAGGAAACTCTGCAATTCTTTGTTTCAATGTTTCAAAACTCTTTTGTTCTCCATGTGTCCATTTGAAATCCCTTTTATCTCCTCTCATAGTTTCATTCATGGCATTACAAATAGAACTGAAATTTCTGATAAACTTCCTATAAAAACTTGCCAATCCATGAAATGATCTTACCTCTCCAGCATTCTCTGGTGTAGGCCAATCAAGTATAACTCTTACTTTCTCAGGGTCCATCTTCAATCCATTAGCTAAAATTACAAAACCAAGGTGCACAATCTCTTCTTTCATAAATGAATATTTCTTCAAATTAATTAGCAATTTTTCTTCCTTCAATCTATGCAATACTTGTATGATATGTTCAAGATGTTCTTCCTTACTCTTACTGAATATCAAAATTTCATCAAGATATACAATCACAAACTTACCCAAGAATCTTTTCAAAACTTCATTCATCAGCCTCATGAAAGTACTAGGTCCATTAGTCAAACCAAAAGGCATAACTAACCATTCATACAAACCTTTATTAGTCTTAAAAGTAGTTTTCCATTCATCTCCTTCTCTAATCCTAATCTGATGATAACCACTCTTTAAATCAATCTTTTTGAAATACTTTTCTCCACTCAAACTATCCATTATGTCATCCATCCTAGGCAAAGGAAATATGCACTTTACTGTTATCTTGTTTATAGCTCTAGAATCAGTGCACATTCTCCATTCTCCATTCTTTTTCAGTGCTAACACAGTAGGTACTACACAAGGACTCAAACTTTCCCTAATAAAACCTTTCTCAAGCAATTCTTGCACTTGTCTGTTCAACTCAGTCTTTTCATCAGGTGTCAACCTATGTGGTGTTTTATTAGGTAAACTAGCTCTAGGTATCAAATCTATACAATGACTTATACTTCTCATAGGAGGCAAACCATCATGTACATTATCAAAAATGATGTCATGAAATTCAGTCAACAAAGGTTTAATCTCAGGTGCATGTTCAATCTCATCTTGTTTCTCAATTTTTCTTGGAATCAAAGCATAAAAAACATTTTGTTCTTTCATTTCTCTTGAAAAAATTTTACCCTCAACAAAGCATACTCTGATTGTAGTACACTAACTTTCATCAAATTTCTCTACTAAAGGCAACAATACTTGTTTCTTCCCATTCATCCAAATGGTAGATTGATTCAATTTACCATCATGAAAATATTTCCTATCATATTGCCAAGGTCTACCCAAAAGAATATGACAACAATCCATAGGCATAATATCACACAAGACTTCATCATGATAATTCTCGATTTTGAATTTAACAAGGCATTGTTCACTTACAAGTAGTTTATGCTCCTTCTGGATCCAAGAAATATGGTAAGGTATAGGATGTCTCAATCTCTACAACTGCAACTTGTTAACCAATTCTTCAGATGCCAAATTATCAAAACTTCCACTATCAATGATTACCTTGCAACATTTATCAGCGATCTTACATCTAGTTTTGAACAAACTTTTCCTCGAAATAGGTTCTTCATCAGCTTCTTCATCCCACAAGATCCTTCTTAGCATCAAGTTCTCACCATTCTCAGGTTCATTAGACAATTCCTCAACTTCTTTACAAGCCAATTTTTTTATGCCATTACCTCTAGTCTTCTTTCCAGAGTTAGTACATTCAAAGGCTATATGTCCTTCTTCACCACATTTGTAACAAGTACCTTTAAACCAAGATTTCTCATCACTTTTCCCACTACCTTTATTCCTAAAGTAACCAATATAGCTACCTCTAGAGTAATTACCTCTTCTACCAATAGGTTCATATTTCCATCCTTTATCTTGCACTGCATTGTCAGATCTACTACTTTATCCATAAGTTCTTCCTCTACTTCTTTGAAATCTGCCACCCCTTCCTCTCTATCTTTGATCATGTCTTTTTGTCAATCATTCTTCTACCTTCAAAGAAAATTGGTATGCTTCTTCCACACTATCTATTTTAACATAGCTGATCTCATCTTGAATCGATGTCCTCAGGCCATTCAGGTATCTAGCCACCTTCTCAACTTCATCATTCACATGTCCAGATCTGATATCCAATTTATAAAATTCCTCGGTATATTCTTTCACACTCATATCCCTTTGTCTCAAATTTTGCATTTTGCTCATCAAACTAACTTGGTAATCAGCTGGAAGAAACTTCTTCTTCATCTCTCCAAGCATTTTCATCCATGTCTTGATCTTTTCTTTTCCTCTCTTATGTCTCTCAATTTGCAAATGATCCCACCAAAGAGATCCATGACCTTTCAACTTTGTGACTATTATCTTAACCTTCTTATTATTAGGAGTACCTTCATACTCAAAGTATTTATCCATCTCAGAGGTCCAATCTAAAAGTGCATCAGTCTCAAGTCTTCCATCATAGCAAACAACTTCAACCGCAAGTCTAGAGTTAGCCTTAGACAAAACTCTCAAAAGTCTTTCCTCATCCTACTCAACTTCAGGTTCAAGATTATGTGTTGCCTCTTCTTCATCACTAACATCTTCAAGATGTGCACCTCTTCTCTGCGCTATCTCAACATATTCAAGCCTAGTTGCAATCTGCTTCAACATATCCATGATAGCATTATCATTTCCTCTACCACGAACCATCTTGATAATCAAGTTCCAGCAAGATCGTAACCTTCAGCAAGTTATAGGTCAAAACTCAGATCCGCCACCCTACAACTAGTCCAATAAGGTTCTCCATGATCCAATCCACAGAAAATAACTTTGCTTTGATACCACCTGACGCAGGGGCAGGGTAGATTCAAGCATAATCAAGCATATTTGACTCAACTTGAAGCAACAAACGAGCCCTGCTCAGAGTTACACACAGAAGCAATATATAATTCACATGAAATAATGAAAATACAACATAAAATAAGGCAAGGCAATTGGCAACCACACTGGTACAATTATTATAAATCCTTCAACATGTCCGACTGTGAGGCCTTCCAGGTTTCGGCCTTATAAAAAGAGAATTATGAATTCTGAGTCCCAGCTCACATATTACCTTCTTTTCTACTTCTACTACTCTTCACTACCACCATCTACTTACCATCTAAACCAACCTAAGCTTCTTATATAGCCAGCTAAGCCACAAGTCAGCCAGTCAGGCATTTAATTACATTATAGGTCCACTTAGGAAGAGAAAACCAAAACTACTGAAAGAATGAACACAACATGATATGAAGTAACATTTAGGTCCACACATGATCCAAGAACAAATCCCCAACTTCACAAGGTCCTATTTCCTCATACGAAACCACACAAGGCAAAGAGCTTCCACGTTTCATGTGAAACTGGCTAGAAAGTTGATACCCGAGGAAAATGGCGATAACTCTTAACTCTAGATGAATTAAGATTTTCTCTCTTAGGAGAAGGTTCACAAATAGGTCTACATCATTGTATTAACTTTGCATAAGAAGAAACCAATAGTTGCAATAGTGACAACGCAAACAACCTACAGGAACATGAAAACAAGAAATGTTTTTGGTTGATGCAAGATTGCTCAAAGACCCAAGATGCTCTTGCATAAATTATCTAGGGTGCAGATGGCAGAGATTAGGAAAGAAAGACTGTAGAATCAAAAGTGCCAAACCTAGCAATGATAGGAGGTGAAAGTGTTGATGCACCTAAGCCTCTAAATTTTTTAGATTACCCTATTCAAGTGGTTGCATGTACTGATGCAACCCATACACCAGAGAGAGTGACAATGAGAACTTCTAAAAGAACACCGCCAGTCAAAGAAGAGAAGGAAGAAATTCCTAAGGAAGTTACTATGATAGGGAGACCTACAAGGACTTCAAGACCCAAGGCTATGGATAAGGGTCCAAAACCTAAGAAGAGAAAGAAGATAAATCCTCCTGATGAATTTGTTGAGCCGGAAAGAAAGAAGACAAGGACAAAAGAAGAGAAACGAGATGACAAGACCAATGGAAGCTTGATATGAAGAAGATTTTGGACAAGATAGAGAAACAAGGTATGATAAATCAGTTGAAAAGTATTATGACGGATATAGCATTAAAGATCAAAAGCTTTTAGAAGATGCGGTTGTAAATTACTTATTGGACGTCAAGAAGAATCTCATAGAAATTGATGGTAGCATTCCACAAGATTTATTTGATAATTTAGATGTCAGAAGGTAGAGAGCAATAAAATAAGATCAAAGGATTAGAGTTAGACTTTGCAAAACATTTATACATTAATTACTTACAAAGAAATTGAAAGAATTATGAAGAAGGCTACTCCTCTTATGAGATCTAAGATGAGAATAATAAAGCTAATGGCTAGTATGTATGAGGAGATTGGTGAAGAAATAGAGAAAGATATCTCGAAGGTTCTGATGGATGAAGACTACAAAGGGAAACTTGTGTCAACTTCGAAGGGGATTTCAATAAAATAACCATTAGAGAAACCTTGCAAAGATGAAGTGCAACACAAGGAAGATGATGACACTAATCAGTTTTACAGTATACTGCAGCAACCAGAATTTTTTGTTGTCAGTGTCCCAATCACCCTTGATGCTTCACAAGATGAGTTAGATCCTTTTAAAGGGAATTTTATATCCACTGATGAAGTTCAGGAGATTGATTTGGAAGCAGTAGAGGAGACAGTGAAACAAAAGGAAAAAGAAAAAGATTCAGATATAATGACTGCTAAAGAAATCAGAGAAATCTTTGAGGAAAGGAAAAGGGAAGAAGTGGGTGAACCATGCAATGATAAAGGAGTAGAGAAGGTGATAGAGAAAATGGAAAGTGGAGATCAGACTCCCAATGAGAAGTTACTTGCAGAACCATTGTTGGCAAGTGACTTAGGCAAAGCATTAGCTGGTGGAGGTGAATTAGAAACATATGATGAATATCAGTTGATGAAATTGTCATTAATGGTCTTTGCCAACGAAAAAGAAAGATATGAGAAGAATACAACGATTTTAGGAAGGACCTTGGATACCTTCAATAAATTGCTACCTATTCCTTATTTTTTCCAAGAAGGAGATATAGTAGATAATCTTGATAAAGTTCTTGATGATTTTGATGCTCATTTGAAATCTGTTGAGCTTGTGGTAGAAGAGAAGGAAGCAAAAGAGTACAAGATGAAGAGATTTGTTGAGGTAGGCAAGTCTATTACTCTAGGTCAGAAGCTATTGGATGGTCACATAAAGAATGAAAAGGACTGCATAGAACAAGGAAAGAAGATATATATTTAGTGTGTGCAATCAACTAAACATGTGGCAGATTTGGAGAAAATAATAAAAGAAAGCTTGGAGAAGCTAGAAAATAATTATGTTTCATCTAGCAAAGATATATTAGATTTTGATAAGGAAGTGTCTAGGTTAATGGACATGATCAACACACTTCAGACTGGTAAAGGAAGAAGGCAGAAGAGATTTATAGAGTTGAGAAGTATCCTTACTCCTAAAATTGAAGTTATGTAGAATAATCTTGAGAAATTGGAGTTAGCGAAAAAATCATATGCATTTTTTGGTCCAGCTAACTTGGAGGTAGCAGAGATTGCAACTTAAGCTTTATGTGGAGAGATTCAAGTTGCAGAATCATTGAAGAAGTCATGGGACATAAACCTTCAGACCCTGAAGGTAAATTATGCAGATATCTTTTGTTTTGTGTAGTCAAGTTTACTAGTATTAAGGAAATTTTGGCATGTGTATATAGTTCAGTATCTTTTTTGGCACCCCGCCTTTGTCATTAATGTCAAAGGGGGGGAGATAAAGTGAAAAATATTTGTATAGGGAGATATAAGGATATGTATATAGATTGTATGATCTATTGTATAGAGAATTTTGGAGTTTTGCATTTTGGTATTTGACACTTAGTCATTTTTCACTAAGTGTTGCCATCAATGTCAAAGGGGAAGATTGTTAGCAAGTGGATGATAAGAGACCATACCGATGTTGTCATTGATGGAAACATAAGTCTCTAGTATGGGCGCTAATATTGGAGATAATTTTTCTAAAAATTTTCTAAGTCTAGGATGAAATCATAGGGTACAGTCAGACAGTCTTGGTCAGCGAGCACAGATTATTCATCAGGTGAATGTATAACTTTAGGGACATGTATTTGTTTTATATATGCTTCTATTATAATCGTGGGAATTAGCATATGATACAGATTGAGTTTGGACATCACTTAGTACCATAGGTTCAGGAAGACAACATATCAGGGTAGTTTTGATGATTGTGATGATTGCCTCGGTGAAGTAAATTATTTTGGCAATATAATTAATTATAATTAGAGGGATGATATTAGAGGACATAACTCTCAATTAGTGTGTTCTTATTTTATGTCTTGTTATGTTTTTGGACACGTTTGGATAAGTTTTATTGGAGCCGAATGATATAATGTGTTGAAATAGTATATAAGGAAGTGTTTTGGGATGCGAAGTAGATACTTATGTTCATGGTGATGTTGTGATGTGCAAGAAGTGATTCTGATGTCAGAGTAGAGAAGATGCAAGATCTAATTGTAACTAATCAAGCATTTAGATCCTAAGTGTAGTTCACAATTTTGTAATTTCTCTTTGTATTAAAGGTGGATATAACCTTTTGTATGAGCAGTGAGCTCTCACTTGTAATATCAACTCTTAACATGGTTAAAGGCTCCTAACAAGGTTTGTCCATTAACAGGGTATTATTGTACTGGATATTTGTATCGACTCCTAATAGGGTCAGGTCACCTCATAGGGACATATTCATACTAGTGCATTATCTTGTGGGTAACATCCCCACTAGGATTTCCCCTTGGCTAGGGTTTCCTTGAGAACAAATGTTTTTCTTCTGAGTTCTCTTGTGGTGTATGCTTTGCTTTGCTTTAGCATTTCTTTTATTGCATGGTTATGTTATAAGAAGTTTAATTTATTCAAAAGTGTTGCAACATTGTTTCACCCCCCTCATCTCTCAGTGTTGCTTGATCCTAACAGTTCCAGAATGAATCTCGTTGGAGTGATAAGATAAAGTTAGAAAAGTTTCACAAATCTAATAAGAGACAACCAACACAATTTTGGACCTTTGTGTGGGACAACATGTGTATTAATTTAGACTGTCTAGTGTTCCATGAACACTTTTCTATGAAAGTAAAGGTGTGGTGTGGGTTGCTTCTCAATAGACTACCCTTTGATCATGCATATATCAAGACGAAAATATATGAGACCTGATGAAGATCATGATAACAACTTTGGTGATTGGTTTTTCTTTGCACTTTGATATCATTAGAGTGTATGGTTACCCTTAGGCACCATATTTTTTACTGTGTTTTTTTCTCCCAAGTTAGCCTTCTTGGGATTCATTAAAGATGGAGGAGTTCATTAAAGATGAGAACAAGGGTATCCATCTAACATAGTGTGTCAAGTATATTGACTTTGAAATCGGATGTGATACTCTAGAGCAAGTATATGATCACCTAAAAATAAGATATACCTTGAGATGTGCTCTATTGAGGTCATTTGATCCAAAAGGATATATGGACAAGATGAGGCATGAGAGACTTAAGAGGAGTCACTTCTTTCATGAAATGTATTGTGAAGAGGATGTAGTGAGGAATTGCCCAATCTATCAGACACAATTTAGAGGAGGAAATGGGTTATCTTACCAAGAATTGAGAAAGAGAAGAAGATAGAACCGATCTTCCATGATTTCTTTGCTAATGAAACAAATGAAATAAAAAAGATGCATTTAATGTTTGATAATTTTGAAAAAAAAATGTGGTAAACAACATGTTATAGAGCAAAGGCCAAAATATGTGCCTCCAAGGCTGGAAGAGTTAAAAGAAAAAATGATTAGCATCCAAGAGCTTGATGATGAAGTATCCCAATCAACTCCACCAAGCCCACCAATGGAGCCAACATATAAGATGCAAAGGACTGAGGTTTAGCCTCCACTAGTACCTTATGTTTAGAAACATAAGAGAAAATAATGGATATAGGTGAGGCCATTAATGTTATGTGCAAGTTGGGATTTGAGGAAGAAGTTGACCAACCACTTCCATCACCTCCAATGGATGATGTTATGCTCAAGTGTCATAGGAGAGGGTAGACATACAAAAGAGTACCCCAATGGACCATGTGAATGATGAAAGGATGATTGTTGCTCACTAATTCATGGAGGATGATGACTACATCAAGAGTCTTGAATTTAAAGGATTTTGGTTAAAGATGGAAATGAAAGAATCAGAAAAGGAAGAGTTAGCTCTTTCCAATCTTAATGAAATGAACCTAGAAGATATTGTCATAACTCCTGATGAAGCGAAGATGACGGTTCAAAAGACTGGCATGTTATTAGTCCCCAATTGGGACTTGGAAAAGATTTTTCTACTAGATCATATTAGAAGACAAGATGATCCTCTGTTTGCAAAAAAATTTGATAATGACAGTGGTGTCAGAGGAACAAGCTACTACCCAAGGCTTAAGGCATTGGCTCAATGGGCCACAACCCTAAGAACAAACAACCAAAGATTATAACAGGTGTGAGGCAGACTAAGGGAAATTTAGTGATAGGGACTTTGATAGACACCACAATAGCAAAGGCCACTTCTATAACTTTGCACTCTGCAATGTTTTCTCAGGATGTAATAGATTTTTTACAAAGGAATTTGGATAAAGAAATAAGTGATCTAGTTGTGTTAAATGAGGCATATAACAAATTGTAGATGGATCATGAAAAGTTAAAGAGCACTCTTCGAGTTAGAGATACTCCTCATGTTCCTACAAGTACAATGGTTGTATATCAATCTCCTATTACCACTAGTGAAGCCTCCTCGGTATGGGAGACAACAAAATTGAAAGCTAAAGTTGAGGAATACAAGAGGCATTGTATAAAGTATTAGAAAAATGGGCCAAGACAAATAGAAGCTACAAAAATTAAAATGCAAAATGGTACATGTTTCTATATATTTTTCAATCAAATACACTACAAATTTATAGGATTCTCGTATCCTATTATTTAGGAAACTCTCACAACCAACCCAAATACATTGAGTTGTTTTAACAACTCAATGCAAACACATTCGCACAAGTAATACACTAACCTATTTAACAAACCTAACAAATTATTTTATGCATCCTACAATATTCTAACAAATCGTATAGTAAGAATATATTATTATTCTATGATAATATTTTTTGTTTGTCAACAACTAGATAGTTAATTTAAACTCCTATGTGAACAATAACTCACAACATCCCCCCTTAGTGTGAACATGGGGTTAAAGTACATCAAAATACTTGATAACCACACACAGTAGCTTTCCAAAGAATATAAGATAAAAGTAGGGAAACACATTTACTCATATCAAGCAATAGTGGAACTAGCATTACTACGCTTAATGTACTTTCTTCCAAGGATAAAGACAAACACATCTATACGTGGATCTAAGGATGTGGACTAGCATGTCTATCCAAGGTCTTATATCATGTTTGGATAGGGACAAACGCATCTATCCAACATCAGTCGTGAACAAGGACACACACATTTGCTCAAAAATTATGATTGGGGATTAACATATACAATCATAATCACCAACTCTTATGACCAGGTACAAAAACTTCCAATCACTTACATCATCTTGTGAATTGAGACAAACACATCCATTCACTAACAACCAAGATATGTGATTGGGGACATGCACATCCAACCACAATATAAAACATTTTGAGAACCAAGTCCTTGTTGTTGCATCTACAACCAGCATTGTAGATTGTTAGCACTCTTATCATAAATGATATGAGACAATTGTCAGTACCACCTAGAAACCAATCTTGGCTTTAGTCTTTATGGCACAAATAGTTTTGTCATTAAAAAAATTTTGCAACCCAGTCGCTAGTGATTGACGAGAGCTCCATGAGTGTCCTCCAACCTCCTGTACCTCCAACCTCCTAGTGATTTGATTTAGAGAACATATTCCTCCTCACTATCTTTGTGTGGGGGGTCTTTAGTAGTCAGTCCACAAAGGCACTTTTCATCGTCATATGCAACCAATGCCTCATTTGTATTCAACTTTCCATCAAGGAGATCTTTGGCTCATTGGGTGCAATTCATAACAAGGTGCCCCTTCTTGCAATAGTAGCAAAAAAAAATTGTTCTTAAAGAAATGATTTTCCTTTGATGCAAAAGAACTAGATTTGAAGGAATAGTTAGGCTTATTTTTTCCATACATTGCAATCTCCTCTATAGCTAAGTCAGTGTTCTTAGCTCCTTCAATCAAAGTACATATCATTTCTTCTAGGGTAGCATCTACTTTGTTTAATGTGAAAACAATGTTTCCATAATTAGGAGGCGTGTTATTTAACAAAATATATTGAGTCATCATCATCTACTTTAGCATTTATCTTAGCTACTTGATTCAGCAAGGACAGAAACTTACTAATATGATGAATAATGTTATCACTTTCTATCATTTTTAGTCCAAACAATTTATACTTCAAACTCACCTTTGCACTTGTTGCATGTGATCCAAAAAAGGCATTCAAACCATCCCCCACTTCTTTTGAGGTCTTTATTAAGTTGTGAAGATCGAGGTATGCATCTAACAGTCCAAGATCAATTAATGTTATTGCCCTTCTATCATTTGTAATACACTTTTTTATTTTATCAGCATCACTTGGCCTTCTTGTTGTTCCACTTACCACATTCCATAGATCCTTTTTAATAAGGATCAACTGTAACTTGATTTTCCATGTATGGAACTCTGAACCTTAAAACTTTCTATCAATATACTATTTTTCTCCATTTAAAGAAATGCTATTTGACTTCCCCCTAATCTAAATAATTTGGAAGGTGACAGATTCCACCAATAATGCATCTTGAGTAAAAATACATTTTTTAATTATAAAACAACTTGATAAAAAAAAATGCAAATGATAAGGAAGAACACTATCAAAGCTATGAATACTTGACAAAAGGTACAACTCCCATAAACCAAACTACACTACCATAATGCTTCTACCATATTACCTTAGGGGAATCACTTTCTCGCACAAGCATTGATTATAACTTGTGATGCTTCCTTTGCATGATGAATTTGTAATGTTCCATGCAGTGTAACTTTGAGTGTTATTGCTTTCTCATTCCTTTTGAAATCCTTCTACAATAGACATAGGAATCACAACCATATGAACACGAAAATTGGTATTTGCAACTTCATCAACAGGAAATAATGTGAGTTGTCACAATGCACTAACTAAAGACTAGCTCAATTATAGCACAATGTGACAGGTAACGTCCTCAATATGGGTAAAGAAGTCATCATATCCTTTCAAATTATGAGTCAACGAAACTATCGAAGACTCCAAACAAATGAATCACTCTGACCACACAACACCACTTCAAAGGAAAAAAGAACAAGCCATCATTGTCTATCATTAAAGACAAAATGGGCTCAAAAATGAAGTGGCACAATCTAATTCAAAATGCAGATCTCCACAAAATTGTTGAGCTCAAAATATCACCTCAATTAGAATGCAATACCCATGAGATCTTGTTGATAAATATGTCACCTCAATAAAATAGTAATCATGCCCAGTCAATAAAGGGTTGATCTCCAGTGGATGAGATCTGATCAAGCAACATAAAAAGCCAATCACTAGGTCTAATCCTTTATGTGGATGAAAAAAACTAAAGTTATGTAGATATGTTGTTGCCAAGGGAGTCTTCTTTGCCACCATAGCTAGTGTAAATTGGAATGAGTTTCAATTTAAATGGATTGGAAAAATAATGCAAGAAGAGATGACTACTATGAACACAAACAAAATCTGTAAGCGAGAATAAAAAAAGGAACAATACAAAAACACCAAATGTAATGGTGTTTTTGTCAATCTACCTCTCGAGACCTCAAAGACAAACAATGATGACCACTCTCAAAAATTGGAAGGGAGTTGCATAGAGTAGCATTGATACTATATTAGAAAAATGGACTAAGACGAAAAGAAGCTACAAAAATTAAAACACAAAATGGTACGTGTTTCTCTAGATTTTTCAATCAAATACATTACAAATTTATAGGATTCCCATATCCTATTATTTAGGAGTTTTAATAACTCAAGGCAAACATATTTGTACCAATAATACACTAACCTATTTAACAAACCTAACAAAATATTTTATGCATCCTATAATATTCCAACAAACCACACTAACAAAATATTATTCTATAATAATATTTTGTTGTTTGTTAACAACTTAATAGCTAATCTAAATAGTTATGTGAACACTAATTCCCAACATAAAGCCAAGGAGATGGCAAAAGATAAGGTAGTGGAAGTGATGCAAAGTACTCTCAAGTACATGTTAAACAAGATTGTCCATAAACTTGCTATTAGTCTTTGATGCAAGCTGCCCAGTAATGTAAGGATGTGCTACCAAATTTGAAGCCTCTATATGAAAGATGGCAACTTAAAAGCTCATGCATTCAAAACATGGATTTTGGCTACCAACCAATTGCAAGATCCCCCTCCTTCAATTAAGCCAATAGGATAGATGATAAGGATGTTAGTTGAAGAGGTCCCATATGTAGAAGCAAAGGATAGGCCATAAAGAGCAAAATTGATCTCTTCCATGCTTTCAATCATTGGTCAATTCTAAGTTTATTCAATGAGGATGGACAGATGAAGACCCTTGAAGTTTGGAGAGATGAATTTGCCAAATGTGTTCTGCAAATACTGCAGAAAATTGTTGTTGGATTCAAGTTACAAATGGCCATACGTAACCATATCCTAGACAAAATCATTGCCATGGATATGAAAAATGCAAGGCTTATAGCAAATAAAAAGCCATCCTGGACAGTAAATGCAGAGAGACTCCAACAAGAGTGCAAGGGTTACAAACACATAAGTGGGCATCAAAAGTTGTAATGGAGCAGTGGCAAAAAAAGTATTGCAATTTGATGATTGAGGACATGTTGTAAGAGATGGCAGGCCCCAAAAATTTTGAAGTTTCAAAATTTTGCCAGCAAGTCAGGTATGCTAATGATGAGGCCACATTTACGCTCCAACTTATAATTCAATTATTTTTAAATAAAGACCTTGCCACACCAATCATAGTCACGGGTGCTTTATGAATTATCAAATGTAATTGATTATAGTTGGAAAAGCAACATGGATTTTAGTGCCCTAGTCATTTTACTCGCAACCTTTTTCCTTTTTTTATCAATAGTTTCTTTAAGCAATTCCAATCGACTAGAGAGTCGACACATCCTTGTCTTTGCTTAGAGCTAATCATTTAGGATGGGGAATATTCCATATAATAAAAGGAATTGTTGTAATCATGGTTGTTTAGGAAAATGATCCCAAGCTTGTTGTATTCCTTGTTTTTGTAAAAGGAATTCCAAGACCATACTTCCTTCTTCTAAAATCTTTGTTCAAAGAGAATAGAATAGAATAGTTCTGAGTATAAGTTTTAGGATAGGAAGTTTGCAATATATGTGTTTTCTTAATGCAAAAATGAAATCAATTTATAGATTTGCAAACAATATCATACTATTGTCTCCAAATTGTGTACTCTTTTTATATGAATTCAATATATGAAGCGAGTTTGAATTCCTCATTTCAGTGTCCATGATCTTGTGTTGGTTATTTTTTGTTTTCTTTTGAGGAAATAATTAGATTACTCTAAACAACTAATAGTAATTTTGAGCATACAATTAGGATCTATAAGTAGAATATTGTGATAATACGTATAGGATTGTTAATGCTAGGCATTAACTAAATGGAATCCACTAGTTTGATGGAAAATGTTTGTAGTTCATTTGATTCTATGGACCTGGGATTAGGCACTAGTCACTAATGTTTCTTCAGATCTAGTTTAGAAGCATTCAAATAATCAAAGTCTCTTTTGATTCATGTTCTTAAGAATAGTTTTAGTTTCATTCTTTGTTCCCAATTGCTATAGCAAATGATGAATGCCAAGAGTATAAGTGAATTAAGAGTTATCTCGCACTTCCTTGGTATATTTTCTTTGGGAAGCATCTGTTAATTGTCAAATATATGTTGTGAATTATACTAAATCTTTTAAGTATTTGAGGTGCACCTGCCTAGGTCTTGCAGAGCCTAAAGTGCAAAAGAATTCTACCCCTGTTTGATTCTTGTTTGTTTGCCCATGACTGGTTGTTTGTTGATAGAAGATGGAAAATTCTTATGATTTTCTAGAACATTGGTTGGAGATACCAACAAAGGAGACCATAATGCAAGTGCAAGGTATGAAATTTTGTTGATAGAATATTATTTTAATGACTTTTGGGTTTCCATATCAACAAGAGATTTGTCTTAATAGTAAAAGAGGGAGCATCTTTCATTGAATGCACAAGGGAGCAAATTGTTCCTTTTTTAGCCTACATCCATCAATCCTCCAGTAATTGACAAATTGCAAAATATCTGTGAAAATGAAATGTGAGAAAAATATTTTCAGACCTTGAGATGAGGGTATTGATCTAATAAGAGTGTCAACAAAAGAAGACCATTTGAGAGATTAGATGGAAAATCAAGTAGCTTGTAAGGAGTTTGAAAGAAATAAAAACAACTTTCAACCTTTTTAGATAGCAAACCTTTTGAGATAAATGGAGATGTCTTTTAATTTAGGTTCTACAACTAGTAAAAATTATTAGACATTTGTTGCTTCATGCCATATCATGGTTGATTTATTAACAATCTTGAAAGTATCACAAGTGAGATGAAATAATTCAAAAATGTATTTCCAAATGATTATGGAACAAAGGTAGTAAACCAAAACACTTGAAGAGCATACAAAAGGATCATCTAGTGCTTTAACCAAACAACTACTGAATGAAGACTGAGAAATGGGGGAAGGTTGAAAATTTTGATGAGAAAAATAACATTGTTGCTTATAAACTCATCCTGCCATGCACTGGAATAAGTAGACAACTTAATTTAGCCAAGGGAAAGCATATGGTCCATGGTAAATTCTATGGGGATGAAACTAAACATGCTTATGTATTCAATGGTTGTATTTTGGGGGTGACTTTCTACAAGATAATTAATCTAGAAAAACAAACTTTACATCTAAATGAGAAGATATGGTTCTTAAATGTTCCCCTAGCAAAATTCTTGGAAAGATCATAGGTAAGAAGAATTATTGCAAGTGATAAGATGCTTAGACAATAAGATGTTTGATGATGGAAGACATGTATACTATCTTATCTTTTGGTGAGCAACAAAGTGTTTATTTTGATATTCAAATGTCTCCAAATCAACACAGTATGGTACAAATTTAAATGTTCAGTGGGTCACCAACAACTAAACGATTCCAACCGGCCATAGAGTTACTTGAGAGCAGGCTACCATAAAAGATTTTGTTGGAAGAGACTGCAAATTTGAAAGGTCTTTTTGGACACATTAAGTTCTTGGTCATACAATTTAATGTAATTATTACATGTGCTGTGTTCCACGTTGAGGGGAATCAATTTTTTAATGTTCAGATGACACAATTTGTTTTCATAAAAAAAATTATGATATGATGATATGCAGAGAAGCATGGAAGGATTAGATGTAGCACCTAAATTTGATCCATAGGATTCTAGAGCAGCAGTTTTACTTGAAAAAGAATTTAAATTTGAACTTATAACATAAATGTTTTATACCTGGGCGATGTTATTGCTCAACGCATACAATGGAGTCAAATGAAAATTCAAATTTCTGTAGTATGGGCTTGCACTACCACACTAACTCTATGGAGGAGATTACTTAGTTTATGTAGCCATTACAGAAGGCTTGTTAAGGGACTTTTTTCATGCAGCAGCACCCTTAACCAATATGACAAAGAAAGGAACTCGTGCATAGGTGTATAGAAACAAGATTTTGAAATTCCTATTAAGGTAAATTGTGGTGTTTTAGGAGAAATTAATACGAAAGGGACTTTATAAAAATTGAGAGCACAAAGTTCAAACATTCAGAAATGGGTTCTTCTATGCATGATGAGAGGATGTTTGCCATTATTCATATTTTCAAAAAAATTATATATCTAGTTGATGCTAGATGTGTAATGGAGGCAAACTATAATAGATTGCATCCCTGTTGGATCAACATGATCTGAGAATGAGCAGCAAAAATGGGTGAGAATAATCCAATTTTATGATTTGATAGTCTATGAATGGAAAAAGAATGTAGTTGTTTACACTTCTCTATAATACCCTCTCCTTGTTCCATTTGTCATTTTTATTATGATGGGAAGAATTTTTTCATGAGAATATTCCCCAAACATATTTGTCGTTAATATCCTAGATGGGAACATGAAGGATGAGATGTGCTAGCAAAATATCTCATTTTGTAAAAGAGTAAAATATCGCTGAAGTGCTCAAATCTAAAATGAAGTGGAAGATTTTGAAAGTTTTGATTATTGCACTCATGGTGGGACACTCTAAGATCCTATAAAATTTGTAGGGAAGAAAGAGAGACATGATCAAAGCAGCCTAAAGGGCTATTTATACAGAAAGGATAATGCTGAGAGGCTTTTTCTTGTGAGGTAGGTGAGGTCACCAATATTTGTATTCTCCATGACATGCTTCCTCATCTGCCCAGTGACAAGTTTTTGATTCTTTGATGGCTATAGTGAAGTTTAATTAACAAAATCTACAGCGGAACCTGTAACCTGTATTACCTTTGATGGTAAAATTATCTACAAATGCAAGGGCAGAATAAACAGCCCTGCATTATAAAGTCTCTCGTGCAAAAGAATTTTCTGTTAATTTTCATACCCACTCCCATTTAATATATGGTCATGTTAAAGGATACCAAACCTTCCCCTCCAGACCTACAGTTTTAAACTTGGTTCTGTGAAAAAATGTGCAGCCTTAGTGGGCCTATGGTGGAAACATATGTAGCCCGTGAATGAGGCACAGGTTCAAATCCAAACTCAGTTAAATAGACGTGGAAACTAGAAAAAACCACAGTTACCCACACGCAGCAATTTTCTTGTGCTAGTTAGAACCAGCACTTCTCATTCAGAAAATAAACCGGTAAACCAGTCAAAACTGGATCAAACCACCAAAAACACACTCGGAGCTGAAAACATTGCAGGTTAAATGAGTGTTCATGAAAACCTGGTAGTTCTGGTATTAATGGCAGTGGTTTTTCTCTTATTAACCCCTCAAAAAATTTACTTTTTTGTCATTTTTTCCCCTTGTGGCCACGGTTAGAAAACTTTTACAGACTTTTAGCATTTCTTTTCCCCATGATTTTCCCATTTTAGACCCGTACAATTGAATTCCATTTATACTTTCAGTTTGCCATACAAATATAACGATACTATACTTGGGTACTATCCTTGGGTAGGCTACATAAACCCAGTATGAACAATATGTAACTTATATGGTAAATGGAAATCAAACCCCTTGTCAGCTTCTACAGCAGGAAATTGTATGCCAAATTGGGTGTGTTACTTGGTGGTAAATTAAAATATACCTTTACCTTTTTGTGCAGACCTAATAATTTCATATAAATTGCCAAAACAATTTTAGTATGGATAAATTTGAGTTACTAGCAGTAAAAACATCAAGCATGTCTAAAACAAGTGAAAAGAGAATGCTTAAGTCAATTTTAGCTTATCTTAGCAGAACTACTTGATAGAAAAAAATAAAGTTCCTTGAACAAAATTTAGATGCCACTGTGAAATCGCCCTAAGGCTGCTTCCTTGACCTTTCTCAACTTTATGTATACATATTGCCATACATCACAGCACACTCCATTTTCTTCAAAACATGCATGTATATCAATATTAATAGCTCACACAATATTTGAGATTATTTTCCTTCAGTATAAAGAACAATCTAAAATTCATGTATTATTTACCCCAGGAAGAATAGTAACAAGGCCATAAAGATATATATAGATCTAAAATTGAAAATAAGTATTGAGGGTGAACTGAGTGAACAAGCCAAATGGCATGTCCCGTACATGAGGGTGAGATCAAAAAGACATGAATCTCCCTATTTAAGTATAGAAATAAGCATATGATACAGAAAATTTGATGGCAAAGATCACAAAATTGACTTTTATTCCAACTGAAAACTCTGTTTACCATAATCTCAATCAAATAAAATCAGAATAATACTTTCCTGGTGCTCTATCCAACTCAGCTTCATCATAATGGTGGCATAGAAATTCATTCATAAGTCCGGGATAATAGAACATTCAAGTTGTCATTTCTCTCAGCTTCATGATATACAGGATCCTTACAGAACGGTTTTTAGTTTAAACGCTTATGTATCCTTCAATTCTGTTGCTCAATTTGAATTGTTTCAGCCTAGAAAGTAACAATCAGACCTGTTCATATTATTAAAAAAAGGGATACATTAGAAAAGTAACCTAATCTGACACAGGGAAATGGTTAGAAGGCTAAATGCAATGGACCAACAAAAGCCTCAAGACTAATAACCAAGCAATTATATTTTTATTTTGGATAATGTAAAGACTATTAACAAAGAGCAAGTTAACAATTTACCAAGTGCCTGATAAGGGAAAAACCAGAGAGATTACAAGAAAATTGCAGCAACTTTTGGTAAAGCAGAGTGGGCCGGCTGCGAAGGACTATGCTCACTGCCCAGCTGATTTTTGCATTGAAAAAGGCATTGTTTTGCCAATATAAAGGCATAATGTGATATGGTTGAATATATTCACTGGATTATGCAAAAATCTTACAGAGTTATATGCATATACAAAGCTTACAGAGTTATATGCATATGCATTACTTTTTGCGAACAAGTACTCTTTCAGATTAGACTAGAATCTTGCAAGGTGAAAGTGGCAGATATGCAAAATTGAAGTTGGTAGTAGTATTCATTGATTAGCGGAAAAAGGAAGTCCATTAATACGGTTATAGCACTTTCCTCTTGACTGTGTACTGCTGTGCCAGGAGGTACATGCCATGGTGTTGTGCTGTTATATGGAAGAATGCTGCCAAGTGGTGACCCTTATGGAGCATTGATCGAACTTTTTCCTCTGTAGCTTATCTCTATGGGAGTGATGGGAGTTTAGCTTCTCTTTAATTATCTCAATGATCCTTCATCTTGCATTCTTTGACAGAAAGGTAACTGATGGAATGGAAGGTCTACTTGTCTTGCTCATGATCACATTCAGAATCTCTATGTTAAGTATTCATAGATTCTATTTTCTTTGTGTTCCAATCCACATAAAGAAGCCTCACAAGCCCAATTTCACAATAAGGGTTTTACTGCCCTTTTATCTGGAAGTTCCTGCTTTAAATAACAATTGTATCAGCAGTTTCATGTAAAACGGCATGAAAATTAGGCTTCATTTTTACAAATTCTATAGGGTTCACAAGGTTAGAGCAAGTGTTTTGGGGTTCAAAATTTTGAGAGTAAGTAACCTTAGTGGTAGATGGGCTGGTGTGATGGTAGATAGACTGAAAATGGGAGCGGAATGGTGGGAGATTTAAAAGGAAACTTTGATGGGCATTAAATCCAAACCTGGTGACAGTAGGGGCTAGAGAGGCTCTGGCTCTAGTACTCAAGTTAAAAGCTGAAAGACAGATAAAATTTGTTGATGCTGATGAGCCTTAAGGGTGATGGGGTTAAATAAGAACTCTAGTAGTCATATCTTGAACAGAACCAGACACCATTACCTGGCTTAGATTTGCTTCTTTGGGATGGGGAACGCTTGGAGATGTAGAAGAGTAGAGAGACCTTCCCACTTTCCATAATCAGCCAGATGTTTATCATCATCTACAGAGATAGGCTTATGTAAGTTATGCTCACTTCCTTGCTCTTTCATTAATTGCAGGTTCGGATCTTTTCCTTATCTAATGTCACTCGTAACAATGAACAGAGGGAAACATTACCAGTTTTTTGTTCGCCTTTCCCTTCTAGTATGCTAATCTATAGAACCCTTAGACTGCCTTGACCTCCTTGTAGAATTACATCTGCAGAAAAATTAAGATTAACTTGATAGGATTGGTTGGAATATGACTGACAGAAATGATAACCACGCACAAATAGTGGACACAGAAAATTTGGATTGATGAGCTCAAGTTAGGATTTTGCGATTGGAATCAGACCTAGAATTCTTGAAAAATTGAGAGGAGAAAGCAACAGTGAGGGGTTGAATGAAGGGTGGAAAAGGATTAGCACCCTTGCTATAAGTCTTACCAATGCTATCAAAAATAAAAGCAGCATCATCGCTCACCCAATCTGTTTTAATTTCTTTGCTGTCTCCTCCCAATGGCTTAAAAGAAGCTCTGAACAGAACGAACTTGCATGGTTTGAGAATTCTGTGAGAGGAGAATGGCATACCAACGTAGGTAGTGTAGACCCTAAGGACTGTCAATCTACTCAAGGGCTTCATTATAGAAGCAATGTGCTATCAGAGAACTACTTCTGCCCCTATGACGCTTTGGTGATCAAACTCAGACATGGCAAGTGCTCAGAAAACTGCTTAAGGAATAGTGAAGTAAAACTCAAGAGTGGAGTGGTGTTTCAAACGGGAGAAATAAGGAATTAATGTGGTCAGTAGATGACACCAAGATCTAGGAATGTGAATTGGATGTGGAAGTGGTAAATACTAAACTAGTGACAAGAAATATATATTTGTTGTTTAAAAAAATAAAGGTTTAAGAGAAATATAGACTGCTGATACTAGCCAGTTCAAATTCAGATCTAATAATTAACCTCTTTGTATTTGACAGGAATTTTGATGTGATAGGTGTCAAAACAAACCTGTAATGCCAGTACTGGTTCAAAACTGATTATGTGAAATGAATTTGCTCGAGATGTACCTTTTACAGCAAAGACGAGAGTGTGAGAAGATGTAAGAAGACTCTCAGTCAATTGGTGAAATTACCATTATAGTGAATACCATAAACTTCACTAAGAAATAGGAAGCTTGAACAAACCAAGTTTCTGACCAACAGTTCTCTCAGATCAAACGATCTCATTTACTAAAACCATAAAATCCAATCAATCTTATTGTTTAAATTATCTAAAGCAAATTAAGAATTTTGTTGTGTGACCACTAACCTCCTGTACCCGTGTTTACAGAAAATACTTACAGGCAAACATTTCTCATTTATATCTCAGGTTCCTGGCATCTTCACCTTGATTCTCAATTTTATTTGAAAATTCAACAATTTGCATGCCCCTTCCAACTATAGCAATCTGATAGTAGCTTCTGAACCCAACAAAAGTACATTAGAGATAAAAATAGCCCCTCCTCAATTTCTAAAAATATGGCATGCATTTGCATGAAAACAAATAGGACTTCAATTTAATCCAAGCAATTTTAATGTTACCCTTTTTCATGAAATATAGTATGTAATGCTTCAGGTTCTGGAACATTAATGATTGAACTCAAATGCTCTCTGATAGTATAAATTTCATTGAGAGATGAAAAGCGCCAGTAACGAATGCGTTGATCTAGACCAGTGCTAAAAACCCAATGGCCATCTGTCCACACACCTGTGGTGAAAAAAATGGGCCAATGAATTTCCAAAATGGAGATTTTTAATTGTATTATCCATTTAATTAATGCACAGTTACACTTTGATAAAATTGCACAATCCAATCATTCTTAGCAAAACAATTTCTGCAATTAAAACTAAGAAACCTGAGTCTTTGTCTTTATCATTCTATTAGATATGACCAAATCCTAGATTATAACACATAAACTAACCTTCAAATTCTATGTGCTCATTTGTTTTATATGATAAAATATTAGCATGATTAAATTTATACCCAATGAAGCTTAGGGGAATTTGCTTGCCTTTAATAGATGAGCTATGGGCAGAGCAAATTACTTCTTGACTTAAGCAAGTGAACTTGTATGCAACTTTAAGTCCTGAAATTCCATCGATACAATCAAATATACACAAGTAAAGCTATGGGGAGCAGATCTTAGGTACATTAGCCAGTAAAAACTGATTATATTAATATATATATACCACCAACTTATTATCAATTAAAAGCAAAACTAAACCTGGAGTCTTGTCATCTGTTGTGTTTGATGCAGTATTTCCAATAATTTGCTCAGAAAATCTACAATGTTGAATTCTACCATAAGCACAAGTTTCTTTCCTCTCATTATACATAGGATTATTCATAATTTTCTCCTCAGTATGTTGCACATGCAACTTAAAGCTTGCAATATGTAGAGCTTGATCATCCCCTCCACTAACAACACAGTAAAGTGAATCAGAACTCTCTGTGTTCAGGATCCCATTACCATTTAAGGCTGATATGTGGAGACAGTTGACTCCAGACTGGTGGGCATGATCAAATACATGTAAAGGATGTAACTTTTGTATTTCATCATGCAGCCTTCCCATTGACGTCACTTCACTAGAGCCCCCTGTATCAGGATTTGTATCACATTCAGTTGGAAACTTCAAAGAGCCCTTTTCATATTTTTTAGCAACCTCTAATTCATTTTGTCTGTCCTGTTCCTCGGAACGTGTAAACTGACTTCTGTTAACTAAAGTATTCAGAGAGATCTCCTCTCCCACATCTTCTGAGGGCAATGTTTCTGAAAATGGCTTGGAGATAGCAGTATGTGCAGCATCTGATCTACTAGCAGTTTCTTCTGAAATCCCATTTGGGTTCCTTAAAAACCTCCAACGACGGCCACCTTGACTACCTCTGCCTGTTCGTGGGCGACGTTGAGCAACAATATCTTTTCCAGGATTAAGAGAAGAAATTTTCATAGTGAAATCATTCACTATGTCTGTAAGGTCCCACACTGCAATGCTCCCTGTTGTTGCTCCACCAAATACCAGGAATGTATTCTGTGTGCTGTCTACAAATAGAAGTTTCAAGAAATATTAGATACAATTTCCTTAATAGACTACTACAGACATTTTATTTGACTCGGTCTCAAGCTCTACTTTTAATGTACCTTGTTCTCTACTCAAGATGATTTTCAAGTTTGGACCAACAAAAAACTTTGACCATTATAAAAAAATAAGAATTGATACAAAAAGATACCCAAATAAGACTGATAAATAGAAAGGATCACTAGAGAGATGATATCCTATCTATAGGCAAGATTATTATATTTAAGTGGAAAGTATACAAAATACATCCAACTCTAGGCTGTAATCAGAAGCAGAGCCCAACTAAAAAAATAAACAAAGCCATTACACTGGACAGAATTTTATATTCGCATCTACTGAGAGAATATTGCATACAAGTGACCCTTAGAAAACTCGTCAAAATTGGACTAATGAAATATTTGAACATTATGAAAAATGAGAATTCAATATAAGATATGCAAATAAGATACCATGGATCACCATCGGTTTGATTTATTTTCTAAAGGCAAGCTTATGACTATGTTAAAAGGCAAAGTTTACAAAATACAGCCAACTCAGGACTGTGATAACTAATAAGGATCATAACCCAACTAATAACTGAAACAAAACCATTATACTAGACAGAATCTGATCTACTGAGAAAGCATATTGCATATTGCATATCAGTGACCCTTCGAAAAATTTGCAAAAAAACCAAAGACACAAATAAACCGACAGTATTGTTAACAACAACATGATGATATCAACACCTGAATTGTGGTCACCAAGCAAACATTTTATGGTCATTAAGGGTTTCAAATTGATGAAAGAGGAATGCCCAGTTTTTAAAAATTTATCCTAGTGTCTATGTGCTAGGATTGACCAGTTGTTTGGGATGAACTTTTAAAGTGAAAAACAATTTTAACCTTAACTTCGGCAGGTTTAACTACTGTAAGCTTAACTAAGGAACTTAGCTCAACCTACGTTGTGTAATCCCCAAGAACTGAGAATGCATGCCCATTCTGGTAATTGTGCACAAGAGCCAATCTGGTAGGTATGCATGTGGTCACTTTCCACTTGACATGTCACTATTCTTTTTGCAACACATGCATTTTGCGCATGGCAATCACTGTTCGTATGACAACCCATATATATTCACATTATCCCTCTTAACCTCCCTTTGATTATTATAAGTAGCAAGTAGTGAAATAAAGAGCCTTGTAGAGCACACCAGGCTTGAATTAGGATCCTCTTAGATTGTTTTACGAAGTTATTATTAGCATAATGGAATTTTTGTTTATATTATTACATTGTTATGTTCCTTTTTGAAACTGAGTAATCACTTATGGAAGGTAGTTAACCATGGGTACTATTGGATAACTGACACAACTGAGATGTCAATTTCAACATGGTATCAGTGCATACCTCTCTTCATGCCTATCTTTTCAATTTGGCTCTTGCACCATGGCATTGCACTGTCAAATTACTCACATTGAAATCAATAAAAGGATGTGTTTACAAATTCACAAGTTTCAGGGCTTTATGGGACATATCCATATGCACCATTGAATTAGGAAGTGTCCAAATCCTTTTGAGTTTCAATGGACATTTGTTTCACTAAACCAAGAGCTCGCACAACAAAATAATAATATTTTTATGTAATCTTTCAGATCTTCGAAGGCCTTTTTCAAAAGTATTTATTAATTAATTTTTAACATTTTTAGAAAAGGGGAAATCTGAGGAATTTTTATTATTTAAAAGATTACCAAATTTTTGGGGGACAAAATGTTGTGGTGGGGATTTTTATGTAAGTTTGATAAATAAAAATTGAGGATAGACAGCTCAACACCAGCCCAAAACTTGTCAGCCCCATTCCCAACATAGCAAGCTCTTTGAAACCTATCCCAAGCTTGCTCGTCCCTACTACTCCCATGCCTAACCTCCCAACCTTGCATTAACACCCCACCCAAACTAGTCCTGTACACTCAAAAAATTTATGTCACCTTTTTCTGTACCTCTTTGCAACATGACCAACCCACTCTGCCTCACCTTGCCTGTCTGTTTCCCCTACCACAGCCTCCTTATTGCCTTCTCACTGACTCTTTACTCAATCTTAACAAATCACTCAAGCATTGTTGGAACATATAGATGATGCTCAAAGTCAACCCCCAGTGTTTCCCTACTTGGACTCATCAGCAGCCTGGAAGTGGACTCCTTGCAAAACAGTTGTTATTCATAGGCCCATACCAACCACCAGTATCATTGGCTTCTTGACAACTTGAGACAATCTTTCAACAGCACACAATTCTTTTTGAATACTGGCAATATGCTTCTGAAAACACCAATGTTACAAAATTTTAGAAATATTATTGATAACCTTCTTTCCCATAACAGTAAACATGCAGACCATTATACTTTATTTCGATAAGGAACTTCAATATTAACTCAGAAACACAATTCAAACATTAAAGTTCAAGAACACAAACAAGAGAATCTGACCTCTTTATTCAGCACCCAGAAATAAGCATGACTCTGCTCTATAGACACCATGCCTAGAATTAAGCACCCAATAAAAGAAAACTTCCCTAGACGCTGCTTCAATAATAATGTCATCACATACTATGATCCCCTGTGTGGGATTTTGCAACAAACTGTAATGTTGTTGTGGACATATCAGTCTAGTGAATGTGGCATGATAATGGGAATAGCAAACAAAGTATCAACATAAACTCTAAGCAACAGAACATTATATTGAAATCCGGCTCAACTATGATGTTGTAACATATGTATGCACTAGGAAATATACTAGTATGCCAACATAAAAATTGGTTGAAATCCCCCATATAATCATTTAGAATAAGAAATGATCCATG
The DNA here is from genome assembly GCA_027943335.1 of Chamaecyparis obtusa. NCBI lineage: Eukaryota > Viridiplantae > Streptophyta > Pinopsida > Cupressales > Cupressaceae > Chamaecyparis > Chamaecyparis obtusa. The sequence goes on from BSBK01004255.1 coordinate 440,414, forward strand.
TTGTACATATCATGATCAAAACAAAAGAACCTTGAAATTATTTACATTCCGCTAAATGATTTCTCCTTCAGACCCAAATGCACCATCCATGTTTATCTAAGAAATCACAACTTCTGCCATAAACGCCTAGGAAGATTTGCAGATTGTCATTGTCTTGTTTCATCAAGCACTATAAAAGCAGAAATTATCTCGAACTCCATTAGTTCTTCTCCTTCAATAGACCCCAATCTCCTCATTGAAACTACCACTTAAAATTCTATGAGCCGCCAACTCCCACATACTAGGAAAGCAATCAATATGCGCCTAGAAAAATGTGCATGCTCCAACTGAAGCCCGCCACCTTTGGAACCAATAATAATATCAACTCTGTTAAATCAACAGCAGATCCTAGATAAATCTTAGAGAAGCACCTGGGCCAAGTCTTGCACTCACAAAGATGTCATTCTCGGAACAACTTCCGAGAAGTGCAAGTTTGAGATACCTCAAAACTATGAAAGGAATAAATCATCCAACTGATGATTTGGTACAAATCCCCCACACCTTAATATACCAGTAAAATTCAATGACATGTTTCCTGTACAATAGTTTTGTGACTTTATTTAATAACTTTGAATAAAGTCACCTTATATAATTATTTAATAGTAGTTTAATAATGTTTTTTTAAAAAATATTAAATAATTAATTTAACTCAAAGTCATTGTGAATGGGGAGACAATGCATTTTGCTTCCGGTAATTTGGCAGGGATTTGGATCTGTTGGGCCAACTTTTGTGCATCCTTAAGCATCCCTATGATATGTGTCAATCGCAAACTGATCACCTCCCTGAGCTCTTGGAATTTATGCCTTGTCTGCTCTCTATGATCTTGGTGTTGCTGGAGCTATGCATGTAACACTTCCATTTGTGTTCTAGTCTTCCCATTTGTATCTATCAGTGCTTCATAAGATGTGATTACTTGGATGTAGAGCTCAATTTGATCCATTTATGCTTTTGTCTTTTCTGTAGTGGACTATCGGAGGCTAAATTCGTATAGTGTAGTAATGTCATTCTTTGGATTCTTCACTGTGCTGATGTGAGTTTCTAACTCTAAGTGAGTAGTTGCACATTTCTTCCTCTCCTTGTCCATTTCAGCTTTATTTAATTCCGCAGATATGCTACCTTTCTACACTTTAGAATCTTGGACTACCCCATCTACCAAAATTTTTACTTGAGTGGCTAGAGGTTATGAAAGGGGAGGCATCTATGCAGCCATCATAATCTAAATCTTACCAACTAGGGACTTGTTTTTTTTTTAACTACGCTTAGTAAGATTTAGATTCTAATGGCTGCATAGACGTTGGCTAGAAAGGTCCCTTTGTATTCGAGGACATTTATTCTAGATGTCTTTAATTATATCCTCCAATTGCTCTCTATTATCTGCATGTTTCTTTAAGATATCTTCCCATGCCGTTTGTCACAGAAGGTCCCCCATTTGAAACTTTTGGAGAGGAGAGATATTAGAGAGGTCAACTTGGGAGCCAACCAATGGTAATTGGAGTAGCTACAGAGTGGTCACTAGTTGGATTTGTTTCTGTTTTGCCAAGAAATCCTTAATGGACTGCATAGGGGAAGTAGTAGAAGATGGTTTGTCAGGGGAATGCGAAGGAGAAGGGACCAATTGGCCTATGGACAGGTTTGTTTCTAAGGAGGGAGAAGATGCTACTTCTTCACATTTTGCTTCTTCCTTCAATATTACTTTATAGGTTTTCCTTGTAGCCTTTGTGATCTCCTCTTAAATTTGTTTATTGATTTTTGGCTTCTTGAGCATTAACTTATCCTTGCTTTGACTAGAGCTCTCTGATCTGTCCTTGAGTCAATTTGTCTTTTCCATTCAAGGTAGTGGAAGAGAGTACTCCAGAAATGGCAACTTCTTTGAAGTTTTCTTCTTCCTATGCAGGTTGTTCTCTCTTTTGTTTCAATGTGGTGGCTAGTGGGGTGGAGAGTATGTCCATTAGATCTTCCTAGATGGTGCTGGAGGACACCATATATCTGATTAGTGCTCCCTCAGTAATTGCTCTATTTGCAGCTACCGTATCCTCAAAGATTTGGAATGTATTTTCCAAGACCTCCTTTTGGAATAACTCATTGTATAACTGATCCTCATTAATTAATATCTCCAATTGTTCCAAGAACTCCTCTAATAACTCGCTATAAAACTGATCCTCGTTAAATAATATCTCCAGTTCTTTCACCAGTTTTTCTTCTCCCTTTCTTTCATCTTCTAAAGGGGAGGTCTCCTTCTATTCTTTTTGTTTCTTTTCTTTTTCTCCACACTCATTTGAAGGAGTGCCTCTGAGTCTTCTTCCATTGAAGGTTCTCTTTGCAGTGATGTAGAGGGAAATTTCCTTTTGTGCTCCCTTCAAATTATGTGAATTTTATTGGGGGTGCCCCAACGTGCAACCATCCTGACCTCCAAAGAGTAGTTATACTTTTTTCCTCTGATTCTTTCCTAGGTATAACCCATCTCTCCTTTAATGTTTCCCGGTTCTTATCCATGTGCTCTTCAGACCATAGTTACAAGAGTCAGTTGGACTCACAAAGATTCGGGAAGTCCAAAGGCGAGCTAACATCCATGAGTCCTTGGGACCCAAACTCTAGCTTTGGAGGAGTCTTACAAGACTCGTTGAGTTTGCAAGACTCGCCAAATTTGGCCAGGATTGGGGGAAAAGGTTTTAAAAACATTAAAAAAATAAATTTGTAAAGCGTTTATTTGACATTTTAGTTAGTTTTTTTATAAAAACTTACAACCTTTCAATCCTTGTTTGGTTGATGACATGCCTATTGATGTAAGTTTTATACCAATACAAAATGCAGGATGAAAAACTCAATTTTTCAAGATGAAACACCAAATATTGAATCCTCTCTTAAACAAAGACATCAAGTATACTAAAGACTGCAAAGAAAGATCATCAAGAATACTCCAAGGTTCCTTCTAATGGGTGGACTTTACTCAATTGTAATGATGTGACATGTTGGTATCACAAACGGACTTACACTAGCTCACTAAGACTTGTCAACTCGACTTCACGAATGATATGGCTTTATGAGTGCAATGAAATATTCCTACTTCCAACTTGCAAAAGGAAATGCAAATGAACTTAAACTTATGAATCTAAACTACTACTTCTACTCTAGGATGCAAGAGATCGTGAATATCTTTGTGACTCTACTAGATTTGGTCTTGTCATCAACTCCACCAAACTAGTGCAATCTTCTAAGGTAGACTTGAAAGATGTTCAAACAACCACCATTACTTCAATACCATCAATGAATGCATATTAATGTGCAAGTAATAATTGAAGTTAAGTTCATAACTATGTCATTCACAACAAATTGTTTGTCTTGATATGCCTTTGGCAATGACTCCTCTACTATTTCTTCCTTGACCCCTCCCCCTCCCCCAAAAAAAAGTGTTGTGGTGATAGTGCCTTGTCAAATTGCTCTTCATACTTGGATTCATCAGTGATAACTTGAAGTTCTTCATTCAATCTGTCAACTTGATTGTCTTTCTTTTCAAGGACACTTGAAACTTCCCGCAACTCATTTTGGAAAACTTCCTCTTGAATCATGAACGAAATTTCGCCAAGGATTCCTTCTTCAAACTTGTGATGATCTTTTTTCGGGACAACAACTTGCAGCTCTCCACTCTCAAGCACCTCTAAAGATCGATCTTGGCTTGTTACTGTTTGTCTTCCTTGGATTTCCTCTATTGCTTCTTTGATTTCCTTTTCAACACATTGTGCTTGTGATGTAATGTATGAAAACTCATCTTTAACTTGAAAACCCTCATCCTTGAGCTCAATCACGCTACCCTTTTGTAACTTGCTTTCTTCCCCTTCGGATGGTGATGCAACATGTTCCTTTTTTAATGTCCTACTTAAGTGTTGAATGCCATCATTGTTATCTTTCTTTGGTGACTCCTCAAACCACCCCATTTGAAACTTGATTAGGCTGATGGTATCTTGGCATGATGGACAAGTAGGTTCTAAATATGACAAATTATGTACACTACACCAATGATGGCGCCAAATACTTCCTTCATGCCTATTCCTTTCCAAACTTGGTGCCTTCTTGATCCTTTCCTTGTGTTCATGAAAGTCAAACTCTGATCTCACCAATACTACCAGTTTATGAACTTCTAAAAAATAAAATGCTAATTCCACCCTCAAAAGAAATACCGAACAATGCGTCTCCTCATGTTTGGTGGTGCCATGTATTTTACATTGCCTTGGTGACGGAAAAGTCCTCCAAACCTTGTGGATGTAACCGGTTGTTCAAATTAAACGGAAGAATATCAACTTGACGATCATGAGAATATTGCCCGTCTATTGAGAAACCTTTCTTCTTTTTTTGAATTTTTGGATTTTTCAATTTTTTTGAATTTTTCAACTTTTTTCACTTTTTTTTGGATTTTTGAACTTTTGAATATCCCAAACGTGACTCAAAAGCTCTTACTTGTTGATACTTCCACGAGTGAACTTTGTTCGTGCCCTCCTAGTGCCAAATTCTATTGATGTGATTTTTATGCCACTATAACATCCAAATCGAATACTCAGTATTCCAATGAAATACCAAAACCCTAAAGAGTTCGAACCAGCTTGGAGGGAAAAGTAAAATGAATAGAGGGAAATCGAGAGAGTTTTCATTCATTCCAGGTTATTTTGCAATTTTGTTTTGGGAGATGGAGCTCTATGCAAAGGTTTCAGCTGTCTGGATCATCTGAGAACAAATACTTTCAGAAGATAGGAATCCTTCAGGTGTGAGAGATCATCCAAGGGCTTGAAATTTACAGGCATCAGTTGGTACTTCATTTAGCATCAGGAAATTGTGAAGCAATTCTACAGATCAGACTGATTTGGGGAGAAATTAAACATCGGTATTAGCAGATCAGTAATTGGAAGGGGATCTTTATTTTTTTTTGCAGTCCTAGCCCAAGCCATACGGCCCTAGGATTTGACCACTCTCAGCTTGGGCATAGCTTGAAAAGGTTGTAGATCAGACTTGGTTGCAGGAGTTTTAAGGAGAAAAAGACAATTCCAAGCCTGTACGGTCTCTGGAAAAAATTGTAGGCAGACTAGTATTGAATTCCCAGCCATATAGTAGCAACAAAATCACTATTTCATCAGATCTGGGCGTTAATGGGCAGCGGCAGCTGTATACCAGGAGAAAAATCAGAGCATTTGCTTGGTACCAGCACTTGGGTATAGGAGAAATCAAACGTTGCTGAAACAACAATCTTTTCCTTGTATAAAAATCAGATAATTTGTCTGGTACAAACTCATCAACAATTTGATTAAATAACAAAGTCAGATTTGTTCTCAGTTATTTGCATTAGGTTGCTGGTGTTAGTCATTTTCAGATTTTAGAGTTTGGACATTTCATTTGCAATCATTTATTTTGTTAAAAAACCAAAAACGATTGAAAAAACTACAAAAAACTCAAAAAAATCAGAGAGAATTAAAGTCAAAATCAGAAATTTCTTCATACACTGGTCAAAGCCAAATTTGAAAACATAGAAATCAGAATTGGGAAAAAACCACTTCCAAGGTGTCCACTATAGTAACTAGAAACCATGCAACACTCCAAAGCAACACAAGTAATCCACCATAAAGACCAACAAAGAATTAACAATTACTTTGATAGCATTATGGAAACAATTTCTTCAAGTCTCTCCTTTACAAATGACAAGGCTTTTCCTTTTATAGTAGTTCCCAGTACAATGTGTGGCTAAGATTGATTTGAAATCAAAGGTCAAGATTTAGCCAACACAACCCTAATCTACCTAACAGCTACAAGCATTAAATGTCAGCCAATTACAATTGGGCACCACCTTGTGGGCCAATAAGAAAATTACATTGTTTTAAAGGGCAAATAAAAAAACTAGCTAGGTAGAAGCTTATAGAAGAAGGCACCATACAGTGAACCCAAACTTTGAACTTGTACCCGAACCTCAACCCAAACTGGCAGCTTAGATTCCATTCACTAGAGCATCTTTCTTGAGCTTCCTAAAGTTTCGTTGAATGATTTAGTTTAGAACAAATTATTTTTTTGTTCCCTAAATGCATTGGATTTTGACATTTTGTAGTCTAGTTTTTAGGACTGAATGATTAACCTTTGTAAGTGAAATACACGATATCCATAAATACAGCTCAGTACCATAGAGTAAGACTGTGGTAAAATCTGGATATACTCTGAAATCTCAAATCTTGCCCTTCCAACTAGGTTATCATCCAACAATGCATGAAATTAGGGTAAAAAATTGTTAACCTAGGTTTTTATGTTTTTGACCACCATTTTTTTGAAATTTTGACCTTTTTCTTCCAATTGCCAGGTGCAGCCATATTAGATATATATAGATATATATATTAAAAAATAATAGAGATTATATACAACTTTTTATTTTCATTTGTAATATATATAAATATATTAAAAATAAAAATATTTATTAATAATTTATAGTTTGGTAAAATAATAATATTGATAATAATGTAAAACAAGCAACTTAACAATATTGGCAGAAGAGCATTGAACAGTCTAATAACACATTATTGAGAACTCCTCCCTCCATAACCAAGCAAATAAACAAAGTATTTATGGAATTTGTGACTTCGTCAATTTGTACGTCTATCATCCTCCAAAGGATATTGAGCTGTATGAATTGGCAACAGGGCATTCATATTCTATTTCACATTTGTCTACAATCTAGACACCTCTGGACAGGAAAGAAGCAGTTCAAACCAGTCCCCTGTGTCGACAAGTATGGGCCTCCAAGATGCATGTCAACATACCAAATAGGATCTTGGAAATGATCCCAATCAGACAAACGCACTAGATGGGGGTGACAGAAGGACATTGTTCCAATCTTTCAATCCTCAGCCTTCCTGAAAACAGAGAATTGGCAGGAACAAACCCACAGTGAAGCCAGGACCCTCCCAGACCCATACAAAACCAAAATTTCTGCAATACGTTGGCCTAAATAGAAGAACCCAGAAACATTGGCCAGAACATGTGTCTCTAATGCATTCTCTCATTCATAAATGGTGAATGATGAATAACAATCATTTTGATTTTAAAATTCAGCTGAATATAGAAAATGCACTAAAAGCACACGATAGAACAAATGGCAGTTGATGGGCAAAATCCATGCTCAATACATATCTAGATAGTTTGAAATAAGTTTACTTCCTAAAGGTGACTATAAACTCTTGAAAGACAAGGAGATTACCAGAACCAAAATGGTAGACAGGAATAACAACATGCTGTAAAGCTAAAATCAGTGCCCTCTCGTGATCCAAAACAGCCACCTCAAACCTTAAAACAACACAAATAAATGAATTAAATTTAAAACAATAATCAATTTAAGAATTTCAATGTCCGAATAAATGCACAATTTGTTTCAGCTAAGCCAGCTATTTCAAAATTAGTAATTTCCTCCATTATGTAGGATAACTTCACAACATAATCACAAAAAGTTGCCATGCTGAAAATGGATAGTACCAGAGACGATCTGGCAATAGGAGAGCCTGCAAGGTAAGTGTGGCATTTGAACATGCGGTAACAACAAAGCAGACAACTGACCTGGATAGAAAAATAATAATACTCATCAGGGATATTGAATGTTATGGTATTAGTGGCCTGCATACATCGTAAAATCAAGGCCTGAACTAGAGAACCTGATTGATGTTCATATTAATACAGAGAAATGCCAAAGCAAGCAAGTTAATGAATCGAGTGACATTTAAAATGTTGAAAAATGTACCTGGGGTCAGTTACCTGCACCATGAAAGCTGTCACTGCTAAGTACCTCCAGTCATCTTGAGTCTCCTGATACACGATAGGTTTCAACTTTTCTCCGTCGCGTTCATCTTGTTCCGATGTATGCTCCATGAGAACTTCTGGTATCACTATTCTAGGAATAGTACCATTTGTATGACTCTGCTTTTCTCCATGTCTCGGGTTCTTCGGAGGTTTGTGAAATCTTGGTTGCATGTATGTACTAAGCCATTGGAAAGAAACTTTATGGTCTCTCTCTGGTGAATATTTTTCAAAATCTGATGTATATGCAGGGCCCAATTTATTAGATGGTTCATTCTCACAACAGTCATCACTTTCACTCACCCATTTCAGCAGCCAACTTGTTAAAACTTGCTTGGCTCCAACAGATAGTAGCACCAATAAATTATCTTTGTTTTCCATGCTGCAATTATGACTATCTTGTATTGTATGACCTTCAGATTCTAAAGGATAAATCTTTGAGACGATGGTAACTGATCTTACTGCTGATCCACCCACATGTTCCCCGAGTAATAAGGATAGACTCAACTTGTCCATCTGCTTCGAGGAATACCTAAATAAAATTTCCAACATCCACAAGATTGTATGTGTCCAAATAAGGAAAGGATTACCATAAATACCAATCCAAACTAACTCAATATTGCAGATGGAAACCTCATTATCAACAAATCTATGCAGACAAACTAGATTGCTGAAATCTCTTACATATCAATAGTTAAATTATAGATAATATTTAAAGACCTTTTCTGAATGTCATTCCACTCATTTGAATGTGGTATTGAACATGAAAGAGGTCCCAAGAAAAATTAAGCCAATCATATAAACAATGAAGGGTTACCTTGTTATGCGTACAGTTCCATCTTCACTTCCTGTAGCAATCCAGCTCGTTTTTGGGCAAGGAAGATCATTCTGACTACAAAACAAGCTAGATGGCATGGGAATAAAATGAACAGAATGAATCTCTCTCCCATGAAACTGTGTGTGTAAAGATTGAGGAAAAAGTTTTATTTGATCATCCGGAACCCAATTTCTGAGTACATAAATTGTGTGATCCTAAAACAATTCAGGAGGGTTGTCAAGCTTGGTAATCCATGAACCTTTTCTCACAAGCATATGGGCAATATGAAATCAATTTCACCTGAGGCAAAATGGCTAGGTCAAGGCAAACCTTTAAATAGGCAAAACAATTCTGAATTTCCGGCATCACTCCAATGAAATACGAATGAGGCCTTCTCCAGCCCCCACAAGGAGCTCGTAAAAGCTGCCAAACCAATTAAATTAGTTTTTCTTCCTGCTAAATGCTTAAATATATATTGAGCAACATTCAAATCATTGCAATCTCCTAAGGCAAGAGGAAATCTATTTAGACATCATTTTTTTCACTCTTAATATCGTATGATTAATGCTTCAACATTGGGCTATCTAGGAAATAACAAAAGTTCCATCAGCAAAATCATGCCTGTGACAAATACCTCAGACTCATTTGTTATGTCCCATAAAATAAAGTCTACGGATGTAAAACCTGCTGCAAAACTTCTCTGAATCCCGTCTCCCATGACATTTATGTAATTAATGACGCCTTCAACCATAGTAATTTCTGGTACATCTTTAATTCCAGTGAATATCAATTTATTTGAGTCTTGGGCAGTGTCGTTATCAAATATATAGCTACAGATACATCCATCCTTACCTGTCTGGGACATACAAGAGAATACATCAACAGAGAGAGGGTAAGAGATGCATCAGTTCAGAATACGTGTTCAAATTATGATATCCTTCTTTGGTACTGTCATTCAGAATCTGGGGAAAAATGTTCTCGATGAGTATCCCAAAAATGAAAAATGCACTTGGCCTTACCGAACAAATATGGATTTGATTTCCATTTGGTCTTGCAACTGAGATGCTAACCACGCTAGATATGCCATGAGCTCCTTTAAATGAGCAATATGCTTGAAACGTTTCTTGCAAAATTGTGTCTTTAAGAGAAAGCACAAGCAATTTTGTGGGCAATTTAAAAACAACAAGATTTCCTCGCTGATCACCACAAACAAGTAACTGCAGCACAACCAGTTGTTGAAAGGAAAATAGTGCATCAGATTTCATTTTAGATGTAACCAATGTTCAATTATGTAATGTAGATATCTCTACTCAATCTTACTTTAGTGTTTTAAATATATTTGACCATGTATATGACATAAAATTTAGTAGTTAGGATTGTTGAGATAGACATGGTGACAGAAAAACCCAATGTGCCACAGAATTTTCAGGGAAGCTTCAGACTTGAGATAAGATATTTAGGTTTTTTTTTCTCTATTGTCAGTGCATGCATCATCTCTAAGAGCAATGTGCATTCTGATCAGAAAACTAATCAGTAAAAAGTGAATAACTGGTTGAATTGTATTGTTGATGTAAGTGTAACTCCCTCAAAGTTCAGATTGAGTTGAAGAGCAACAAACAAGTGGAAAGCTAGACAGAGAGGATACAGCAACTGCTCATTGAAAACTGTTATGTAGTTCTTTTGAAAAATATGAAGAATTGCAGTTGTTAGGATGTACCTAAGAAGCTGAAAATGAAAGTACTGTAGAACCACCATATAATCCAAAGCTAGTAGAATTCCACATGATAGCCTTAACTAATACCTCATTCTCAAGATTTGCATCTATGCAAACAATACGTGCTGAGAAATTTGAGACAAACTCAGCTATTAAAAATGCCTGGGCCTCCTCTGGAGGATTCCCTTCAACCCTTTCATGTGATTCAATTATTTCTCTAGATGGGTACCTCAACCTCCACAGTTTTATTCTTCCTTTCGGATCTGTTGTAAAAAGATGCCTACAAAGTGAAGAGTCCAACATATTATCTCAAAAATATTCTGTATTATGACTGATTAAGAATCAAAACACACTAAGAAATAAAGTTTTACCTATTTCCCAAGGACTTACACCAGTAAATCCCTAGAAGTTGCCTTTGCCGCTCAGCTGACCACACAGAAGTGCTTGAGACCTCATGCTTAAGATTACTAGAAATTAGTTGCACGACAGTCACTCTTCCTCTACCATCACCTATTGCAACCCAATCCTCTTGAAATTCTGGATATTTGGGGGACTTCAAGACAAGTAAATCCAAGCAAACAATGGGCACCTTATCATCACTCTTGACTATAGTAGTCCATTTTTCCTCCCCAGGCACAGTCAAATCAATGCAATGTAGAAATCCCAGGTTGGTTGCAACATAGAGACATCTTTCTTGAGCTAACTGTAAGCATCTCACATATTCACTCTTACTGCACCATCACATTACAGCATTTTTCAGTAATTTGATGGGGAAAATGAATAACTTCTCAGAGAGCGTAACCAAAAGATTAAGTGATCAATAAATGTAGCCTTAATAACCCCATAACCACACAGAAAAGGAAAAATTACGTGTTGTATTCAAGATAGATCATTTTGCCAACTTTCCAAAAATATTTCTGCATATGCTACTTTCACATTGCAAATTTGACCCAAAATATGAAGATTATCTACACATGATTGTTATGCCTACCAAAACTTCCAATAAAGAAAATCTAGTATTTTATAACCAAATAATATTTATTTTTTAAACTTGAAGATTAAATGCATATTCATAGCCACCACTTACAAGTCCACCCACAAAAATTCAATTTCCCTTTACTACAAATTTATAAAATATATTTTTAAAATACATTACATGTGAATAGTTCAAGAGATAATGGTCTATTGATCAGAGCGTGTCACTCCTTTAGGACCAACTAGATTTGATTCCCTTAAGGAAACAATGTAAGATTTGATGTACCCTACCCATTAATTTAAAGGGGTTTACCATTAGATAAACATTGCACATGAAACCATTCTAAATCTGGACACAGAATGGAATGGGAAGAAAGTGCCTTGGCAAATGAGGATGGTAGCTAGGGAGATTAGCCATGAAACAACCTTGGATCTACTGAGATCTAATAATGTTTGGGCCATTCACAAAGGAAACCTTCAAACTAAAAAATCTACATTTTTTTCACTTTGTTTTGGGACAAAAAAACAAGATGTCTGTGTGGGAGATGATCACCTTTTGCCACTCACTCAATTGCCCTAAATCAAAAAAAAATTATACAAAAGAAGTCATTTTTGAACTGCATTTTTATTGACATTTACTTGAAATTTTCATGAAGCTGTTTTTTCAATTTTTCGCTCAAGTATTTTGTGTCTTTTTGAACTTCTTGTTTCTTTTTCTACAACCACAGCTTAGATGAATTGGACAAATTTTAGTACTTTGGTGTATGTGCTTCTAGGTGTGCCTACACAAGTGCTAAGAAGACCTTGCTTGTCTTCGTCAAGGATCCTACTCTCCTCTAGGATCTTAATAGGTTTAGATGATTAACTAAAACCTTTACAAACTCTTCTCTAAGAGTTAAACTCTTTGTGCTTAACCTTGAAGGACAATCACCTTATAGTTCTCCAATGCTCTCTCCTACACTTAGAAGACTCCAAGTGCCATTCTCTCACAAACTTTCAAATTGGTTGCAGGGGTATCAAACATCATGAAAACACTCCATATGTTTCCATTTGGATCCATTTTGAAGGATCTCCAAGCCCTTTTCTATTGGGTCCAAGAACTAGCCTTGAGGAAGCCTAATTAGGCCTAATTCCTTGTAGCCCTTGACAGGGTCTTTTCTCAATTTCCTGCGAAATCTTCTCAAAAGACTTACAAAACCAATTCCACATTTGAGTACCCTTTTGGATTTTATGAAGGATTCAGAAGGTTTTGGGTTCCTAGGGCATCCGTACACAAGCTTCCTATTATCTAGGTCAAATAGGGCTAATAGGCCTAATTTATAGGATTAGACTAAGTTCTTGTTCAAATCACAACCAAATGGATTGATAAATCCTCAATCCTCCTAACATGACATGATATCAACATATCCCATCTGGAACTTTGACTATTCCCTACTGTGCTTCATTCCCCTGCATGCAATCTTCAATTCTTCACTGTCAAACCTCTAACCGAGCACACTAAGCTCACCTAGGGCTTGGCATTAAAAATAGCAGCTCGACTCTTCCAACCTCCTAACTCTAAATATGTACAGAAAAATGGCTCCCCTAAAGCATTCATCTACCCTTAGGAAGATCCCATGGCTAGATTTCATGGGGGAGCCATAGAAACACAAACTGGTCAGGACAAGACCAAGAAACCCTCTAGACTCTAATTAATTTATTCAAGACACTAAACCAACTCTAAGCTACCTGCACAAAGAATGAAAAAGTCTTCAAACTATCCTAACAACACAAATCCAACACTAAATCAAAGTATTCAATCCAATTGTTAGCACTATCACACAAGAAAGCTCGGTGTCTTCAAAAAACCAGAATTGCAGAGCTGTTTCACTATTCCCAAACTTGATTACAATGGTCTCTACCTCGGGATTCGAGTCTAAGAGAGTCTTTGATGCCATTCTCCATGTTTTTAGGCCATGTTAGTTCATTTCCCACTCCTATCTTTTTGGGAATCCAATGCTGCCAAGTTGCATGCAACATTTGCAATAAATTGTCAATGTTGTCATGACAACTTTTGGCATCTTTTACATTCATTAGGCCAACTAGAATATAGGGCCTCTATGCTATGTAGTTCAAAGAACTAACACCATTAATGACCTTAAAGCATCTTCTTTACATCCCTCATGGGTTTAGAACACATTAATAACCCCAAATCCCAACTTTAGACTTCTAAGCCTAAGCTAACCAAAACAACTAACATTGACTAATTGGTGACCTTAGTTCTAACACTAACTCACCTAGTCCACATGACCTACTAAGGCCTCAAAGAAAACTCACAACTCTGACTTGGCTAATGTCAGATACAAGCCAAAACTTAAGGGCTTTGAGAATTGCCTAGGTGCTCTTGCACCATCCTCCCCTAAACAAAAGACTTCAATCCATCCTTGGATTGAGTAAGGTGGGATCAACTCCCAACTTCTTAAACTCAGCTTCCTTGATCCATACTGCATCTGCATCAGATTGACCATGCCATTTGATCAAATGTTCTTTGTACTCCTGCTTCCTAGTCTTTTTGTAGACTCTTGAATCCAGTATGCTGTCAGCCTTCTTGACTGTGGTAGAAGGTAATTTGAGTTCATCCACATCTTGGATGACTTCAATCAAGCTTTGATCCAAATCAGGTGGTGTTCCTTTGTAAGGAACCAAGTCTGCAACATTAAAAACAAAGGACAGTCCACTATCCTCCGATAGCTCTATTTTATAAGCATTGTCTCCATACTTTGCTAAGATAGGACAGGGACCTATCCTTCTCATTTGCAATTTGTGAGGGACTCCCTTTTGTAGTCTGGATTTGTTTAGATGCACCATCACTAAGTCTCCAACATTGAATTGGATTTCTCTTCTTCCTTCATCAACCTTAGTCTTATGTTTCATGGTGTTCTCAGTCAATGTCTTCCTGACTGTGTCATGAATCTCCTGCATTGCACAAGAAAAATCTTCAGCATAGCTGCTCCCTCTAACTCCATTCTTCAAGTCTCTTAGTTCATAGACTCCTCTAGGATGTAGGCCATATACAATTTCAAAGGGACTCTTCCCTGTGGACCAATTTACAGTGTCATTATATGCATACTCAGCCTGTCCAATCAATTGATCCCATTGTTGACCATATTCTTTGGTCAAGCACCTTAATAGATTACCAAGGCTCCTATTTACCACCTCGGTCTGAACATCTGTTTGAGGATGGTATGCAGATCCAAAGGACAAATTTGTGCCTAATCTTTGCCAAAGAGTCTTCCAAAATTGACTCATAAACTTGGTGTCTCTGTCTGACACTATGCTCAAAGGTAACCCATGTATTCTTACTATCTCTTTGAAGAAGAGAGATGCTATTTGCCTGGCATCATTGGTTGTCTTACATGGCACAAAGTGAGCCATCTTGCTGAACCGGTCTACTATCACATAGACACTATCCATGCCTTGTCTTGTCTTGGGCAACCCAACTACAAAGTCCATGCTCAAGCATTCCCATGGCCTAGTGGGAATAGGCAGTGGTTGATATAGGCCTACATTTGAAGAGGTTCCTTTGGCCTTTTGACACACAATGCAATTCTCAACATACCTCCTAACATCAAGGTTCATTCTTGGCCAAAAGTAGAACCTTTGAACAAGTTATTGTGTCTTTGTGATCCCAAAGTGACCACTCAATGCACCATTGTGCTTTTCTTGAATCAAATTCTCTCTTATAGACCCTCTAGGGACACATAACTGATTTCCCTTAAACAAGAGATTACTTTGCAAAGTATATTCAGCATATTTTCTATGGAAATGATTCTTATATTCAGCACATACCTTGTAAATATCTGCAAATTCCTCATCATCCATATAGATCCTTGAAATTATCTATTCCCATGCTCTTTACTTGTATCTCTTGGATGGTGAGAGCTCTTCTACTCAAGGCATCTGCCACCTTGTTGAGTACTCCCTTCTTGTGCTTGATGTTAAATGTGTATACTTGCAGGTATTCAACCCACTTCATGTGCTTATGACTGAGTTTCTCTTGAGAGTTCAAGAAACTTAGAGCTTGGTTGTCTGAATAGACTATGAACTCCTTGGGAAGCAAATAATGCCTCCATTTCCTTAAAGCCTGAACTAGAGCATACATCTCAAGGTCATAAGAAGAGTATTTCTTCTTGGCTTCACTCAACTTCTCTGAATGGAAAGCCACTGGTCTACCCTCTTGGCTTAAAACAGCTACAATAGCCACATTGCTTGCATCACACTCTATGGTGAATAGCTTCTCAAAGCTTGGCAAAACTAGGATAGGTTGGCTAGCAATCATTTTCTTCAACAACTCAAAACTATTGTTAGCTTGTTCATTCCACACAAACTTAGTCTTCATGCCTCCTTTAATGGTGTCTAACATAGGAGCACAAATAGCACGGAATTGCTTGATAAACTTCCTATAGTATTGAGCAAGGCCATGAAAATTTATTACCTCTGTTGCTGTCCTTGGAGTAGGCCAATTGAGGATGGCTTCCACTTTGCTAGTGTCCATTTTCAGATTGCCATGAGATAGAACAAACCCAAGGTATACCAATTCCTGTCTCATGAACTCACACTTCTCCAAATTTATCATCAACCTTTCATCATGTAGCTTCTTGATAACAATCTCTAGGTGTTGGAGATGCTCATCCTTTGTCTTGCTATAAATCAGTATATCATCAAGATATACCACTACAAATCTACCAATATAGTCCTTAAGAACTTCATTCATGAGTCTCATGAATGTGGAGGGGGCATTAGACAGTCCAAATGGCATGACAAGCCATTCATACAAACCTTCACTGGTTTTGAAGGCTGTTTTCCACTCATCTCCCTCATGTATTCTTATTTGGTGATAGCCACTCTTTACGTCTATCTTGGTAAAGTACTTGGCTTCACCTAGACAATCCATTAGGTCTTCAATCCTAAGAATAGGGAACCTATATCTAATGATTATCCTATTTATGGTCCTTGAATCAGTACAAAGCCTCCAAGTTCCTCCCTTTTTAGGTGTTAGGACAGTGGGTACGGCACATGGGTTAATGCTCTTTCTAATAAGACCTTGGTTTAGGAGTTCTTGTATTTGTCTAGTAATTTCCTCATTTTGTTGAGGGGTCATCTTGTAGGCTGCCTTATTGGGAAGGGTAGCTCCTGGTATGAAGTCTATCCTATGACTTATAGCTCTTTTAGGGGGTAATGTTGATGGTTGTCCATCACTTACTATGCCTTCATAAGCCTGCAGCATGCTTTGTATCTCCTTAGGTAGCTCGGGCTTCTTGGCTGCCTTGCCTTCATCTACCTCTCTTGGCCTTAACACCAATGCAAAGCCAACTCCTTCTCCTTCTTCCATGGCTTCTAAGAACTCTTTTTCACCAACCATGAGTACATTAGGACCTGCTGACTTCACCTCTGCATCCTCTAACAGTGACTGAATTTTAAATGTCACATTATCCTTCTTGAAAGTATAAGAGTTCTTCACTCCATCATGCATAGCTTGCAGTCAAATTGTCATGGTCTACCTAGGAGCAAGCGATATGCATCCATAGGTAACATATCACATAATACCTTATCCTTATACCTCCCGATTGAAAACTCAACCCAAGCCTGCTCATTTACCAAGACATGCTGTCCTTTATTCAGCCATGTGACCTTGTAAGGACTAGTGTGGGGTATCCTTGTCATATTTAACTTGTTGACTGCTTCCTCTAACGCAATGTTGTCAGTAGACCCTGAGTCAATGATTACTCTACACACCTTGCCCATCATCTTGCATTTAATCCTAAACAGGGATCTTCTTTGGCTTGGCTCCTCCTTCACCGGCTCTTTGATCAAGGTTCTCCTCATCATGAGTTTCTCACCTTCCTTTGATGTTAGTGGTACCTCAGGGTGATTCATTGGTTCATTTGTCTCATCATGAACAATATTGACTCTATTATCACCTCCTTGAGAAGTACTACCCTTCTCTGGACACCTATAGGCAGGGTGCCCCATTTGGTTAAAATGGTAACACTTCATATTGGCAAAGTATTTGCCTCTTCCTTGTCCACCGCTCCTTCCTCTAAAGTTAGAGCTCCTTCCTCTACTACCTCTACTAGAGCTTCCCTCTTGCTGCTCAGTGTATTTGATTTCTCCTTGAGCCTTTGATTCTGAACTCCTTCCACCATATCCACTTCTTTGCCCTCTACTATCTCTTCCTCTACCTCTGCCTCTTGAGGTGCTAGAATCTTGCTTCTTTCTCAACTTCTCCTCTACCTTGACAGCAAGTTGATGACATTTTTGGATGGTGTCAGGAGTCATAAGACTCATCTCATCTTGAATATTCCACTTAAGCCCATTAAGGTACCTTTCTACCTTCACCTTCTCATCCTCTGCAACTTGGGCTCTCATACAAAGTTTTTGGAACTCCTTGGTATATGAGTTCACATCCAAGTCTTTTTGCCTAAGACTTTGCCTCTTCTTGTGGAGTTGGATTTCATAATCCTCTGGCACATATGCCTCCCTGATTTTGGTCACCATTGCCTTCCATGTAGAAATTGGATTCTTACCTTCTTTCTCCCTCTCATCTTGTAGAAACTTCCACCAAGTCAGTGCAGGACCTCTCAATCTAGCTTTGGCCACTTTAACCTTTTGAGCTTTTGTGATTCCATCACACTCAAAGTGGTTCTCTAGTCCTTCTATCCAATCTAGGACTATCTCCGGTTCCATCTTCCCATTGAAGATAGGAATGCCTTCCAATGCTTTCAATGCCTTAAAGAATGGTTCTTCAGCCAATATTGGGTCTAGTTCAGGGACTTCATCCTCCAAAAGGATCTCCTTTTGTTTGCCATCTATCTTATCATTAGCTTCTTCAGCCTTTACATCTACTTCATCCACCTTTAGCTTCAATTGGGCCAATCTTTCCCGGAGTAGTCTATTCTCCTCCTCTTGGTCTTCCACCTTCTTGGCTAACTCAGCATTAGTCACCATTGTAGTGTTTGATTCAGATGTTGTATTCTCTCCTACTGATTCGGTAGGTTGAAACATTAACCACAAGCCTGATCAAAACAAACTCTGATACCAATATGGTGTATGTGCTTCTAGGTGCGCTTGCACAAGTGCTAAGAAGATCTTGCATGTCTTCTTCAAGGATCCTACTCTCCTCTAGGATCTTAATAGGTTTAGATGATTAACTAAAACCTTTACAAACTCTTCTCTAAGAGTTAAACTCTTTGTGCTTAACCTTGAAGGACAATCACCTTATAGTTCTCCAATGCTTTCTCCTACACTTAGAAGACTCCAAGTGTCATTCTCTCACAAACTTTCAAATTGGTTGCAGGGGTATCAAACATCATGAAAACACTCCATATGTTTCCATTTGGATCCATTTTGAAGGATCTCCAAGCCCTTTTCTATCAGGTCCAAGAACTAGCCTTGAGGAAGCCTAATTAGGCCTAATTCCTTGTAGCCCTTGACAGGGTCTTTTCTCAATTTCTTGCCAAATCTTCTCAAAAGACTTACAAAACCAATTCCACATTCGAGTATCCTTTTGGATTTTATGAAGGATTCAGAAGGTTTTGGGTTCCTAGGGCATCCGTACAAAGGCTTCCTATTATCTAGGTCAAATAGGGCTAATGGGCCTAATTTATAGGATTAGACTGAGTTCTTGTTCAAATCACAACCAAATGGATTGATAATCCTCAATCCTCCTAACATGACATGATATCACCATATCCCATCTAGAACTTTGACTATTCCCTACTGTGATTCATTCCCGTGCATGCAATCTTCAATTCTTCACTGTCAAGCCTCTAACCGGGCGCACTAAGCTCGCCTAGGGCTTGGCATTAAAAATAGCAGCTCGACTCTTCCAACCTCCTAACTCTAAATATGTACAGAAAAATGGCTCCCCTAAAGCATTCATCTACCCTTAGGAAGATCCCATGGCTAGATTTCATGGGGGAGCCATAGAAACACAAACTGGTCAGGACAGGACCAGGACACCCTCTAGACTCTAATTAATTTATTCAAGACACTAAACCAACTCTAAGCTACCTGCACAAAGAATGAAAAAGTCTTCAAACTATCCTAACAACACATATCCAACACTAAATCAAAGTATTCAATCCAATTGTTAGCACTGTCACACAAGAAAGCTCGGTGTCTTCAAAAAACCAGAATTGCAGAGCTGTTTCACTATTCCCAAACTTGATTACAATGGTCTCTACCTCGGGATTCAAGCCTGAGAGAGTCTTTGATGGCATTCTCCATGTTTTTAGGCCATGTTAGTTCATTTCCCACTCCTATCTTTTTGGGAATCCAATGCTGCCGAGTTGCATGCAACATTTGCAATAAATTGCCAATGTTGTCATGACAACTTTTGGCATCTTTTACATTCATTAGGCCAACTAGAATATAGGGCCTCTATGCTATGTAGTTCAAAGAACTAACACCATTAATGACCTTAAAGCATCTTCTTTACATCCCTCATGGGTTTAGAACACATTAATAACCCCAAATCCCAACTTTAGACTTCTAAGCCTAAGCTAACCAAAACAACTAACAATGACTAATTGGTGACCTTAGTTCTAACACTAACTCACCTAGTCCACATGACCTACTAAGGCCTCAAAGAAAACTCACAACTCTGACTTGGCTAATGTCAGATACAAGCCAAAACTTAAGGGCTTTGAGGATTGCCTAGGTGCTCCTGCACCATACTTGCTGGCCCATCCCTGTGCTTAGCATCTATCTCTTTTGCTCAACACATGTAGGTAATCAAGCAATGCAAACACAACCATAGAATTTAAACAGTAGTCCCGTTCCATTAAAATTTCATGCACATATTTGATGCATACTAATGTGTAAGGTGGGATAGTAGTTAGACAAAAAAAATTGTACCATAAGCTAAGGTATATATAATTCTTAAGAAAATAAAATGTTAGGAAACTACAGGGGTAGACCTGTCAAAATATTTATGTCATTGATATCAAAGTATAATTAGACAGATGCAGAATTATATGAGAAATCAAAATGTAATTAACAATGAAGTGCTATTTAGCGGGTCACAGTCAAGCTTGATAATTTTATTGGAAACTCCACCGCTTGTATTAATATTTGCTTTTTGCAAAAGGCTGCAGCCATCGAATACACTATACAAATCATACCGCTTTTGCTTGGCCTGAATGTGATTGAAATGAAATTGTTGGGAAGAGCAATTGTAGGAAGTTGAGTATTGCAATTTATGAGACGTCGGGCTAGAACAAAGAACGGAATGATGTGATGCGGTGACTTGATATTGCTTCATTTTGGTAACATTGGTGACACTGGGTTTTTGCTGAAGAAAATGTTTATTGATGTCTATCAATGTCGTGGAATATTTGTTGGAATCATTTTCCGTTGTGCCAAAAGCTCAAACTGTCAACACCCGATTCAAATGCCAGATTTAACCTGACCCATGAGAGGTGGTTAAGCCATGTCACAAGTCCCCAAGGATCTAATTATGATCCTTCCTATTTCATCACTTTTTCTCTATTATGATTGTGTGTCTAAGGCCTTGATGTTACTTCTTTGTACTGAACAAAGATGATCCCAAAATCATTTTTTCCATTCTAGCATTCAGGTTTTGAGGTAATCTAGTCCTTTCATAAATTTGTAGATGGCATGTCCAATGATATTCCAAACTTCTAACCACCATTGAACCACCTTTGTGGAAAAAGACAGATGAGAGAATGACATTCTTTTATGTAATGTCCCTTCCTTAGGTAGGTCAATTGACAGATGAGGTTGGCCTATTATACGGTTCCCGTAGGCCAGCAGATTGCATATACGACTCATTTAGGGGCTTATGGAGACATATCAGGGCTTTGTGAGCCAGTTTGACCAGTTTGGGACTGTCTCCCAGATTTTAAGAGGAATCCCTATTTTTTGGGATGGACTGGGAGTTGACCGGGACACACTAGGAGACCTCTGAGATCACCCTAGAGACTTTTCACACAGTTCCTATTTTTTAGGAGAGTTCCTAAATTTTAGGAGACTGTCAGTTACCTCACAGTGGTCAAACAGCATCAATGGACAGGTGCCATCAGACAGAATTCAAATTGGGGTCCGGATGAGTGAATTATGAACAAAATGAAAATAATTTAATCGTTTCTTAAGATGTTAATAAAATAATAATAAAGGGTGATTATTATAATCACTTTATATTTAATAAATTATAATAAAAGGGGTTTATGGCACAACTCCCTAGGCGATAAAGTTATAACTTAAAAGAGGGCCATTTTACCACGACAAACAAGGCCTCCATTTGGATCGATCCCTAGGTGAGGAAGATTATTAAAATAAAACATTTTATGTTTACTAATTTAAAAAGCCTCAAACCCTAAAAGAGTTCGAATGACTCTTGGAGGGAAAACAGAATTGAAAAGAAATGGCAGGAGCCATTTTTCATTATGCAGATTTGGGAATTTCAGTTGGTGAAAATGTGTGAGAGCTCTGAGAAGTGTTTTTCAGCAGACCCAGGCTTCTGAAAGCGAAATCTCTCAGAGGTTGAATGCCTCCAGGTGTGAGAAACCACCCAAAGGTAATTCTACAAGCAGATTGCATTTACAGTTGAATTAGACGAGATAATTATTAAATAAGACTTAGATTTGGGGGCAAATTTATGACAGCAAGCTATAGATCTAATTTGGAGAGCTTTGAAGATCGAAATACTGCCTCTGGAAGCCAGCGATACCACCTTTAGGGTAAACACTATCAGATTATAGCTGGACGTGAGGGTTTTTCTGAGTCCTCCAGGCAGAATTAGGTATAACCGTATAAGACTCATCTTTGCTGTTGCAGATCGAGTGCTATCCAGGGATTGACATTGAAAATCAGAGGTGGTTTAATGCATTTCACTCCACTAAATTCAGCCATACAGCCTCAGAATATTAATCATTGATGCCCAGCCTCGACGTGGAGGTTAAGACAGCAGTTCTTGCTCAAAATACAGAGGCTTCCTAGTGTTTGCAACCAGATCTGAATTTACCAGCAGTAAATAGGTATGTCAGGTTAGATACATTCCAATTTGTAGTCACTTCATGACATCAGCTTATAATCCCCTGGTATGGCTATTGTACTGAACTTGGAATTGAATAAAATCAGTAATTTTATATTCAGCTTTAGCATCAGATTCGGGTTAGCAGTAATTGCAGTGGTTGTTTTCCAGCATTGTTTATTGTTTATGCATTGCAATCATTATTTGTCAAAAAAGCAAAAAAAACCACAAAAAATCAGAAAACAAGCAAAAAACAAAACAATTCAGAACCTTGGCAAAATTCAGACTTAGCAGGAAAACCATATCCAGGGGGTGTCTATTGCATTTTAAATCTGAATCAAGGTTTGTAGGAAGACCTACTTTCAGGATTTTCAATGTGATGGACTAAAGATCAGAAAATATATAGTCACTGACTTGAGTTTGTTTTATGTGTTGGTTGAGACACACATAGAAAATAATTATTAATATTGGCTTCCTTTTAATCAAGTTGTCCAGGTGAAAAATCCTTCAGTAAATTCCATATCCGTGATGCTACTAGTCTTCACAACAGCCATATGAACAATTATATTCTGATGTCGAAAAATAAAAAAATTCTTCAGGACGAACTTTTTAACAATATTAGTTGTTACTGAATCTGGGATTTGCTCAAGATAGGTCATTTTAGTATTCCACATGCAAGTGCTTAGGCATTTACAATGGTGAAATATGTCTACAATTCATAAGAACTGAACAAAGAAACCACCCCCCATCAAAGGGAGTCATAGGAGTAGAAAACATATGTAATTGTGTCTCACTAAACAACTACCTTAAAATTTGAACAAAACTGGATGTGTTGCTGCATCAGATTCGCAAATATTTGATCCTTTGAAGATTGTTGGATCTTGTTTTCTCTCACATCAGAATAATAATCTTGTTGTCTTTCACTTTGTCTTTGACCAAGACACATTTGTCAGGTAAATCCATACCTTGTACATCCCCTGTTACTAACTTACTATCCACATCACAAGGATTTTGGTAAGATTAAAGTTCCTTCCTCTGAGGGCAGCTCCAAGTTAGAAAGTTTTGGCATCCAGATCTGCATAATTTTCATCCATACCCTCTCTATTTTTTGGTTTTCCTCAATTTCTATATACTCATGTGATTTCTATTTTTATTAGTACCAAGATATCATACATAGCCTTGGCTCCCATATGTATTAATATTTTGGGATCAAATCTCCCTGAGTTGTTGGTTAGATATTTCTTATTCCTAGTCTTTGGCCTAGAAAAATCAGTCTTCAATGTGAATTTATGAGGCCCAATGACTTAACTTTGAGATTGGATTTCCATTTTGCAGATTCCCTTGGATTATTTGAGGACTGGGGACCATGGTTTCAAGTAGCTTCATCCCTCTGTTTCCTACCCTACAAAGGCTGCAAATTGGTTTGTCAAAGCTATTTGGATTTCCATTCTGGTTGTTTCTGTTCATTTCCCTACATATGATATATGGAATTGTATTTGTCACAGCCCTTCCAATTTTGCTGCTGATTGTTATGATCTTGCATTGATATGCGGGTGTTTTGGATTCAGGGCTTGCTATCTTCTTTTTTCTCGTAGGGCTGCATTTGGATCTACGAGGAGGAAAGCACTAAAACTAATCAGTAGTTCACTGTTTAGGTAAGAATTTTACTAGTTTTGATGGGTTAATTGAAATGGTTTAGAGGATTGCCCAGATTGAAGCTAGACTAAAGTGAAACTATTAAAAACATAGTAACAAAAATGTAGACATAATTTCATCCATGTTTCCTTCCAATTTCATGCTCCTCATTAGCAAATTATACCTTTATAACTACAAGATTTGACGCAGTATAGCATATGTTTCTTGCAGGTTTTAATTAGAGTTTAGACAACCTATCCATGAAATCACGACTTTCCTTTGTTACATCTCCTAGCAAACAAATGTTGAAGACCTCCATGTTGTCAGCGACATAATTATCCTTTACAGTTGTATGTAACATTTGATTTGCAGTCTGCTTTTTCAGACACTGCATCTTTATTAAAGAATCTGATCCAGCTGTGATGAGAATAGAAGTTCCTGGGTCATATCCACATCGCCAAACACCTCTTCCACTGCACATAGATACAAAGAAAAGGCATCAATATGAACTTGGATATGAAACATAAATATTAAATATTAAAATCATTTTGCACAATAGATTGTGAAGCTTAGTCATTGCCCCAAGAATAAAAAATTCCTTTAAAATAACTTCATAGCATTTTTCTAAAACCTAGAAGAAAAGAACAGTATCTCAATGATTTACAGTGCACTGCTATTGCTCTTAGGTGCTAAAACTCACATATGTCCCCTGATAGTCGCAACATGTTCTCCATTTGGTTGCCAAATCCGACATGTGCAATCCTCACTGGCTGTAACAATTAGCTAGGGCAACTCATCAAGAAGTAACATAATTAGAGCAATTTCAATGTCACGAAATACATTCACTAAAATGCATGCAATTACAGTAAGCACGTTCCAAACAGCACACCATAAAAATCTCCTTATATAAAACAGAAAATCATCCATGCAGCAGAAAATGTGATCAAACACAAACGCTTAGAGTGGATAGTCAACAATGCAACAAAAATGCAAAGACAGTTGTTTAGAATCAATTTTATAATGGCAAGTTTCTAAGTCCATAGGACAATGGTGGACTTCCTTGAAACAGTTTTACTAACCAAACAGGCAACACTTGACCTCTTAAAAATGGAGAAATGTAGGGCTTTGTTCATATCTTTAAAAACAAATTGAGTGTTGCTTTGTAGAGATGTCTGGTAAGATTCATAAGCCCAGGTTTGTTGGGTTTGAAACAAGAAACTACAATACTTATATGATTGTTCTTCCTTATTTTAGCATTTTTATGGAGACAAGAACATTCAGACAGTCACAAAATGTTCAGTGTTAGTGACATTCAGATTAATAAAGGATCATTTATGTTTGAGATGGTCTCCTTAGTGTAGCAATAATCTTAAATCTGAGCCAGTGCATCTTGGATCTACATATCTATTTTCTCCAATGCATCCTGTAAGCAGCATTGATTCCCTGCAGTTCCTCAATATAAATGACGACTATTGTTGGTGTAATTAAATATTCTTAATTACACTTTACTTAAGTTTACTTAGGATAATGCATTTTCATTTTAGTTGTCATGTAGACACCTAAGAGTTTGCATTTAATTTTAGCACATGGTGTAGGAGAATTCTTTTTTAGGTGGTGATAGTTGTTATCTCATTCCACTTTATGTGTGAGATCCATTTTTAGTGCTCTTATCACATTATCATCCTCTCATTGTCGCACATACTTTGTTGTACAATAGAGGATGATTCACCTTTGGTGGACATGTGATTACACCTTGTGTAGTTGATAGGTTATTTCTTGCACCACTCCTAGTTATCATGCATTGCCTATATATTCAGGCATATCTACATTGTAAATCAATGGGCCTTTTATGTATTATTGATTATCATTGAATCTAGTCAATTGAAGATCATATCATTTGCCTATCTATCTTGTGCTATCTATTGAGCTTCTAGATCTTGGCATTTCATTCTTTGTCTTAGGCAAAATCTTACATGGTATCAGAGGCATAGGACTGTTCATTGCATAGCCATTGAAGAGTGTTTTGCTTCAATTTTTGGAGGACCACGATTCAGATCCGGAGGTGCAGCAGCTTGTGGAGGCGTCTAAAGCAAGATTTCACCTCACCATTCCGTCTAGGTGGCTGATCTAGTGAATTTTAACTACAAATTTGCCTACTTTGAGCAAAAGTCAAATTTGAGGCAAAACTTTTTGCAAATTGAGCTTGGGAAGCCCGATTTGCAATTTAGCAATATGGATTCGAAATATTTTTTAGAAAAATTTCGGATATGTAATTCTTTTATTTTCGTTATTATAAATTTCCTCAATTTTTTGTCAGCATAATTTCAAAGGAAAATTTTTGGGGTTTTGTTGGGGTCCCCCACCCCTGCTTTTTAATCAAATTTTTGTCAAATATGTAAGTGACAGAATCAGCAATCCATAACATCATATAGTGTCAGAGGATCCAATCAAATCAAGTGGAACCGGGCTCTCACCTCCTAGCCCACCCACCTGCCAACCGGCATTCCAACAAAACCCCCGCTAAGCATATCTTCCAGCAAGATGACTAACGGCTTCTTAGCCAAGTCGTTGTCTGCAAAGAGGCATATAAAACAAGCTATGTGAAACATTGTTTGGTGAATGTGGGATTTTCTCCCACCAACCTCCACCCCCTACCAAAGCCGGCTCCTCCACCCGCCACCCGTAATTCAGCCTAGGCCTCTTTGCAATGCAAGTTTTTTCTTTGCTCACATGATCTGAGTAGTCAACGCGTCAAACCTCGGACTCGCCTCAAGTGACTTGCCAACTCGGACAAAACACAAACAGGTATACAATTCCAACGCCTGCTCAGTCCTTTTAGGCCACATTAGCAACCAACAAAAGGTCAACACGTGGCACTGGTAATTTTTTGAAAAAAAATATGCATTTTTGCCCAATTTCACTATGTTAAAATTGACGGGTGAATAGATGTCGTTGGGTTGGTTTTTTCTTTTAATTTGACAGGCATTTGAACATCAAATTTATGATAGTTATTGTGAAATCAGTTTGTGATGTTAAAATTGATGTCCATTTAACCGTCATATCTAGGCTTTTTTCTTTTGTTGCGACGATCGTTTGGACGTCAAATTCAAACATTGGTTTCTACTGACGTCATCATAGTTTGAATTTTATACCCCCTCACCATTTGCAGTTTTAATTTTGCATCCCAACTTCAAACACCCATAAATTGCTCATTTTAAGTCCTTTTTTTGAGCAATTTTTTTTATTTTGGGTAAAATCTCTTGATTTTTTCATTGGTGGTGTTATTTTCTAATTTTTGCATGGATTTTACAGAAATTGCAGATTTTGGTGATTGTACCTGTCCAATCCTCAATTTTGCAACTTTAGAGGCTCCGTTCAAGCTCATACGAACACATTTTTAGGTGTCATTTTTATTAAGTGAATAATTTTTCAAGTACTTTCCAAATTTGTTATCAGATTGTAGCCTTATTTGGGCAAAAATATCACTTTCAGATCTAGGTCCTTTTTTGGCCAATAATGATCATTGTAATGCTTGGATTTTGATTTAATTCTAAGCAATATTGATTTGAGTCTGATTTGGCCTCATTGAGATGGTTGTCAACATCAAAATCAGAAGTCTACTTTGGCCCATTTTGGCAAGCAGTAATTGTACACGCACTATATATAAAGTGCCAAAAGCATCATTTTTGGGGGGGAATCTTTGATTTATTGCATTTTTGGGGGGGGAGGGGGGGTGCAATGATTTTTCGATCTCATTTTTTCACTAGTAAGTACATCGTGGCTAGAGTCATGGAATATACAATTCATCTTGTTGTTATATTTTTTAATGGGGATAATTATGCATCATGGGCAAAAGGCATCATCACATATTGTAGATGGATAAAAACCTTTTCTAATCTTTATGGAATTATTCCTAAGCCAAAGTCCAAGTTGAAAAAGTTAGCTTGGAAGGAAAGGAATTTGAATATCATGGGATTGATTGCTTACAGCATGTATACATCTTTATATCCTGAAGTCAAATCCAAACTTGAGGATATTAGGTGCCCACGCACAGAATGGATCATTATTTGGGAACACTTTGGAGATCCACATGTTCCTCCATTCCTAGAAGATCCAATTGCAAATTGTCTCATTCCACTTAATGATGCAGATCACATTCCCTATGATGAGCCTACCTTAAAGGAGATTGAACGTTTTGCATTCCTTGAGAGCTATGATGATTATTGGGCTCAACGTGCAACTTCTACTTCTCTAGTTGAGATCACTACTATTGTTGCTCCTGATGATGCTTGCATTCCTACAACCATGGGTTCTAGTGATCCAGTACAGGAAGATATTCCTTGTCTTCCTGAAATAGTTCCATCAGATAACTTCTTGACAGACATTGCAGGTTTGTTACATTGCAGGTTTGTTTGTGGAGTCCTACATCGAAAATTTGGGAGACATCATTGATGACATTCATCTTCTCTTTGATGAGGATGATCCTTCTTCAATTATTGCAACGGAACACTCTAACCCTCATCTTCATTCTCCACTTGATCATTCTTTCGAGGTTGACATGATTGTGGATCCTTTGATACAACATTCGAAGGTCTCTCTATCTTCAGAAAAGACATTTAGAGTCTTTGGAGATTGGCTTTCATGAGTCTCAAACTTCACTTGAGATGTCACAATGCATGGTTGATCATACTCATGTGTTGGAGATTCCTATTCAATTTTTTGAGACATCATACATTTTGAGGATTCTTCCTAGAGATTGGGGAGGATTCATTGATACACCTATGCACTATTTCTTCCTAAAGGGAAGAACATCATTCACTTTTCATGGTGCAGTTTCTACATTGATCTTGGAGCATCTATCATGGATTTACCTTCTACATTGAGGGGGAGCTTCTTTGTTTCTCTTCCCACTTCATATTTTGAGGAGACATCCATGTCTTTGGAGCTTGTTCACAAGAAGTTACCATTGGTTCCTTGTTTGTCACCTTCTTCTATTGGGTATGTTCCTGATGGGTTAGTGGCATCCTCATCAACCAAGGACATGGCGACACATGAGCATACTTTAGAGACTTCCTACTTCATTTGGATTTCACTTCCTTCTTCCTATCCACAATGGGAAGCCTTCTTGCATTTGTACTTGGTCTATCTTCTTTGTAAGGGGAGAAATGTTGTTTGTAGGCATTGGACTATGTTTTGCCTTCAAGGACTCACCATTCATGTAGGACATTTTTCATTATGGGGGGGATATCATGTCTTCTTATTTCCTTCCTTTGGGGGGATTCTTGATTGTATATGCATGATGTATGTCATAATAGGGGGTCTTGATTACTCCATCCATCCATGCATCTTATTGTACTTATCTCTCTTTTTGGAGGAGGGTTTTTTCCATGAGGTTTTCCCTCTTTCTCCGCTTTATGAGAGATTGCATTGCTTTTGCACTTGCATATTGTACATGGGTACCTAACATGGACTAGTAGCCAAGACCCATTATGCATTGTGAGCTTAAGTGCATTCCCCTAAGTTGCACTTAAAATGGGGTGTTGGTGTAATTAAATATTCTTAATTACACTTTACTTAAGTTTACTTATGATAATGCATTTTCATTTTAGTTGTCATGTAGACACCTAGGAGTTTGCATTTCATTTTAGCACATGGTGTAAGAGTATTCATCTTTAAGTGGTGATAGTTGTTATCCCATTCCACTTTATGTGTGAGATCCACCTTTAGAGCTCTTATCACACTATCATCCTCTCATTGTTGCACATGTTGCACAAACTTTGTTGTACAATAGAGGATGACAAACCTTTGGTGGACATGTGATTACACCTTGTTTGGTTGATAGGTTATCTCTTGCATCAATCCTAGTTATCATGCATTGCCTATATATTCAAACATATCTACATTGTAAATCATATGTATTATTGATTATCATCGAATCTAGTCAATTGAGGATCATATCATTTTTCTATCTCTCTTGTGTTATTTATTGAGCTTCTAGATCTTGGCATTTCATTCTTAGCCTTAGGCAAATTCTTACAACTATATTGTTTCCCCTACTAAAAATCTTGTAGAACTCTTTAAAAAAGCGTCATTTGAATTTGGTTTATTGGTAAATATTTACCAAAAACAAATCAATTCTCGAATCTAGAAAGACAACTTACCCAAAAAGTTCCTTTAATAACCACCACTCAATCTTTGTATGTTCTAACAAATATCTAGGACTTGTATCTTAATCAATTTGTACCAGAACCTTGAAGGAAAGAGATAATCAATACAGGTTGGAAGGCCTAATAAAGTTCGAAAAAGAGCTACAAAGAAACTGTTAAGGATTTAGGATCATTGCAAATGTAATAGCACAATCTCATTGTATGCATTTTCCAAGTGCAACAATCTCTTGCATTTATATTAAGAATGAGCCAAGAAGAGACATGTCCCTTCATGGGACATGTCTATTCATTATTATGTAATTAATATAATGACAATTATGATTATATATATATACATATATATATATATATATATATATATAATATCTCTTGAGTATTATATTAATTTCTCTAATATTTACATAATAATAATAATATATATTTTATCAATTTAACTATTTAGTTATTAGGAGAATAATTATAATCTAACTTTATATATACATATATATCAATGTATATAGTAATACCAATTATTATTATTATATATATATATATATATATATATATATATATATATATATATATATATATATATATATATATATATATATATATATATATATATATATATATATCATTTCTCATAATAATCATATAGTCAATATTATTTATTTGAGCGATGCTACAAACATCAACACTCCCTCTTAGCTAGGGAGGATAAATCAATCCAATGTCAACACTTATGACACCTGACAACATCAATCATATGATGTAAGAAATAAAGGCATCATCCTCATGATATAATCAATAGAAACCTAGTCTCAATATGTGGATTGCCTCCATCGGCGATTCTATCCACAAGCTCTCGTGTGGATTGCCTCCGTCGGCGATTCTATCCACAATCTCTCAAGTGGATTGCCTCCATCAGCGATTCTATTCATAAGCTCTCGTGTGGATTGCCTCAATCGGCGATTCTATCCACAAACTCATGAGCTTTAGTGTGGATTGCCTCCATCGGCGATTCTATCCACAAGCTCTCGTGTGAATTGCCTCCATTGGCGATTCTATTCACAAACTCACGAGCTTTGGTGTGGATTGCCTCAATCGGCGATTCTATCCACAAGCTCTCGTGTGAATTGCCTCCATCGGCGATTCTATTCACAAACTCACGAGCTTTGGTGTGGATTGCCTCCATCGGCGATTCTATCCACAAGCTCTCGTGTGAATTGCCTCCATTGGTGATTCTATTCACAAACTCACGAGCTTTGGTGTGGATTGCCTCCATCAGCGATTCTATCTATTATGATCAATTTCATCCATCACAAGATGTCTATCACAATAGAAGGTCAAGTTATTGTAAGAACGTCACCTTACAATAACTTTTACAAATACAAGTGATAATCATTTGGAAGTCGTCACTTCCTCATGATTTACACAGGGGGCAGGCCCATTAAAAACATTCATAATTCATAAGTATAATAATCAATTATATAAAGTTTACCTCATAAATGTTTCACCTTCAATAGTGAACTCCCTCTCAATCAATATGATCAAGATTGTCACAAGTTGACTGAACCATCTATGTACTCCCTCTGAAGCTCAAGTTTATCAACTTCTTGACCTCTTTTGAAATATTAGACTCTCTTTGCATCTAGTCTCAATCATCAATTTATTTGCACGCATCAAGTTATTTCTACCTTTAATGAAATTATCTTGTGCTTTTGTCCTAAAGGTATGTCAGAGAAAGAATACAAATAGCTCACTAAACTATATTATCCCAAAGAAATATTAATGATAAAAGCATACAATATTTTCTATCCCAATGTTATAGTATGATTTAATAACTACATAAAAAAATTTATGAACATTAATCAACATGGAATACTCATCTCTTGATTAATGTAATGATCCTTTTCCTATTTGCACTATAAAAAGTGTTTGTAGCTTTTAATCAAAGGACTCTCTTTGTTCAAAAATCTGCATAGACCTGTACACATTCGGTCATAACTTTTGAATCTGACATTTTCTTTCCAATCGCTCCGGTGAGCTTCTTCTAAATTGGTTTATCACCAACATATCTCAAATTCAAAAAAATCCAACAGTCCATTTGTGAGATATGTCCTCGTATTGAGACTGTAATTTTTTGAGACAGTCACACATTCACCATTAACAAACTACTCTCTTACATTTGCAACTTGGCTCTGATACCATGTTAAGGTTTTAGGATCATTGCAAATGTAATAGCACTATCTCATTGTAT
Organism: Chamaecyparis obtusa; assembly: GCA_027943335.1. Classification (NCBI taxonomy): domain Eukaryota; kingdom Viridiplantae; phylum Streptophyta; class Pinopsida; order Cupressales; family Cupressaceae; genus Chamaecyparis; species Chamaecyparis obtusa. Next base: position 472,848 of record BSBK01004255.1, read on the forward strand.
GTGTTTTCCAAATGCAACAATCTCTTGGATTTATATTAAGAATGAGCCAAAAAGAGACATGTCCCTTCATGGGACATGTCTATTCATTATTATGTAATTAATATAATGACAATTATGATTATATATATATACATATATATATATATAATATCTCTTGAGTATTATATTAATTTCTCTAATATTTACATAATAATAATAATATATATTTTATCAATTTAACTATTTAGTTATTAGGAGAATAATTATAATCTAACTTTATATATACATATATATCAATGTATATAGTAATATCAATTATTATATATATATATATATATATATATATATATATATATATATATATATATCATTTCTCATAATAATCATATAGTCAATATTATTTATCTGAGCGTTGCTACAAACATCAACAGAAACTTAACTCCAGAAAGTTGAAAAATCAAGCAAACTCAAAAACAATTCATCATCAGTTACTTTGCAGTTAAAAACAATATGCCCTTCCCTATTTTTGTCAAGGTCATAGTATGCTACCCATTGAAAATAAAGCTTCAAAGATTATATGTTGAGCAACATAAAATGGCTAAGATATGACATGATAGGTTTCCTATCATTGCCTAATAATCATGTTTAGCCCATCCAAACTAAAAAACACTTAGCAAAATGACATTGATACATGGTTAAAGCATTGGGAAATCCATGATTACAACATTGTCACATCCCTGGAATGCATTCATTTTTAACTTGTCATAGATTCATACACTAATCAACTTGTCAATGGCAAGGTGCAAGAATCAAGATGATGCAGGTTATGTAGTTCAATAGGGAGAATATAACGATGACAAAGGTCAAAGTCAAATGTCGATGGTGTTCATCAATGTTGTGACTCAATGCTAGAATGGGATGTACATGATATTGTCTTCTAGTGTAGCCCTGAATTATATCAACACTCCCCCTCCTAGAAGCATATTTTGGGTATATAATTATCATATATATAAAAAATGTATAAATTTTAAATAACACATTTTAACAAATATGAAATATTTAATTCTAATTATAAATTTATATACATATAAATATTGTTAATAACTAAAGAATAATTTTACCTAGTTTATATCAATTTTTCACAGCCCATGAATTAGTTTGATAAGCTTTTGGTAGAAACTGTGTGCCTTTTTCCAATCAACGTTTTCAATCATTCTCAGGGAATCATCTTCAAAAGAAGCAAAAATCACTGAGTGATTTGAAAAAAGGCACACACAGTTTCTACCAAAAGCTTATCAAACCAATAATTTTACCTATCAAGGTCCTACACTCTAGGGGCTTTTGATAGAATAAAATGAAAAAAATAAAATAAATGAAGATAAGAACTGCCTAAAGCAGCTGGAAATTCTTGTCCAATACATTGTAGGGGATTGTGTATTCCACTCCAAGTTCTCTAGAATGACCTGTGTCCTAGACATTTGGTGATCTACGCATTTTTTTAGGGAACACAAAATCAGAGAGCAGAAAATAGATTTATGAATTTAAAACAATTTGAAATAGGTTTGGTGGCAGCAAACAGGGAGGTTGAGAATTGTATAAGGACCATCCTTCCTAGAATAAGGTGAACTTTGAATGGGAACTTCAGACTGATTTAGATACCTATTAATTTGATGAGAAATGAGCAATACAGGGTATGGAGTTGAGGAAACTATGTATCTAAAGCTGAATATTGTCGATTTAGTGATTAGAGATGAAAGAGTGCATGATAGAGTTTGCAAAACTGAAGCTAGACCAACAGCCTCTTTCAGGGCTCTATTAGGTTGTGCTTTGTCGCTGCAATAATTTCTAGAAGAAGGGTATACCAGGAAGCTCTAAATTATGAAAAAAAAAAAAATGCAGAATGGCTGTCTCTACTTGGATATTCTGCATTTACTATTATCAATGCTGCCATGGATAATTCTATATCTTTGAAGTGCTACACACTTCTTACCTTTCAAAAATCCTAAAGCAGAGTGTAGAGAAAGGATTATCAATCAGAGCATAAAGATGATGTGGACATCTGATTCAGTACATAGCCACTGGGAAGGAAGAATCATTCAAAAAAGTGAAGGATGCAGTGCTAGAATGAGGAGAAAAGCACGAGCAATGCAAGACTGATTGAGGTATGGGGGGACTGATCCTTATTCTTTTTGTATTTCTGAAAAAGAGAACAATGATTTCACAAGAACATACAGGAACTTGTTTGGAGTAGATTGTAATGTGTGTAATCTCACATTTTAAGGAAGTATTAGCAGAATAAATGGATGAAATCCTTGAGACCAATGAAATCTTGCTAACAATAGTAAATAGCTAGTAAGTATTACTGAACCTTTAATTTACTTAAACATATCTTCTGTAAAGATTAGATATCCTTGTTGCATCATATAGAACCTATACTTGAACATAATCTTTATCAAAAAGTTTAGATGCCTTTGGGATTTTAGTTCATTAACGCAGAGAATTTTAATCCTTCTGTTATCCATCATATTATTTGTTAGTATATTTCAGATTGTCCCAAGGAATATATCAATCTATAGAGATCTAACAAAACTAAGCATAGGATGTAATAAAATAAACTCAAAGCAAGGAGAGATAGTACCCGGATTGCAATTCTGATATCCGTCCTTGGAGTCTTTTAATCTGGTCCTTCAATTTCTTCTAACCATGGTCTGAATTAGCCAGCCTAGGGCTTCTCCAAGTTGACACCAATCTGTACTTGAGCGTTCAGATCTGCCCTACAAGGGAAATCGCAGCATCTTGAATACAATTCGCAGCTGCTGCAGATTTCGCTTCAGCGTGTAGACAGATTTTGTTCAGTGCATGAAGGAGGGCCAGCACTTGATAAAGTTCGCCCAATACCTAGCTTGCCTAATTTCACTCTAGGATATTCAATCTAGGCATGCATAGCAGATCTAAATTGCTGCTCCAAATTGCTGCTCCCAAATTGCTGCTCCAAATTGCTTAAGGAAGATTGATTCTTGGAAAGGAGGCTATATGTTATGTTTTTGATATGTCTCCTCCAAGAATCGATTTGCTTATATATGCAAATGGAATGCCACACTAGGGGATGACTTGCACAAATTAAATAATAAATATATATATCCAAATCGGGCCCTCTTTGATTTATTATTTAACTTAAACCATTTAAGCATATATAAAATCAATCTCATTAATAAACAATAAATATTAAATATTCCTTAGTATTTAATATTATTATTTATGCATATCGAAATCCCAAATCATTAGATATTTTCCGTAAAGGCCAAAATATCAACACTCCCTCTTAGACTTGACCCAAAGATCAACCCAATGATCTCCCTCTATCACCCTTAATAGAGATGCCAAAAACATAACCAACATGGACTCCATATCCAATAATGTCATAGATCTCTCATCTATGATAGTAGATCTCTATCTACAAGATATAATGAGAACACAACTGTTCTTCATCATTCCTTAACCATACATCTCATATTCATATGAGAAACATCATATCATATGATGCTTACCGTCCAAATGTGGATCTCCTAGATCCATTGGTCTCCATGACCCAAGAATATCAAGTCCATGATATTCATGATAACATCAAGTCCATGATGTTTATCAACCATAAGTGATATCAAGTCCATGATATCAATTTTCCAATCAATTTGTGAATTTCCTAAATCCACTAGTCACCTTGACTCTTTTGAATATCAAGTCCATGATATTCAAGGTAGTATCAAGTCCATGATACTTTCCAAACACAAGTTATCATCAAATTCATGATGTTTTCTATCCAATTTGTGGATAACTTAGATTCATGAGTCACCTTGACTCAGCCAATAGAATATCAAGTCCATGATATTCATGGTATCATCAAGTCCATGATGTATACCAACCAATCTGTGGATAACTAAATCCACGAGTCACCAAGACTCAAGAAATGTCAAGTCCATGACATCAAACCAACATCAAGTCCATGATGTTAAGAGCATTGGTCTAACGAATATCAAGTCCATGATATTCACCAAGTGCTCGGAGTAATGGCCTATCGACATCAAGTCCATGATGTCCACCAATTGCTCGGATGTGGATCCCTGATCCACGAGATATCAAATCCATGATATCCTCAAGCATTGGTCTCACGAATATCAAATCCATGATATTCACCAAGTGCTCGGAGCAATGGCCTCCAAACATCAAATCCATGATGTCCACCATATGCTAAACATGGATCCCTGATCTACGAGATATCAAATGCATGATATCCTTGAGCATTGGCCTAACGAATATCAAATCCATGATATTCACCAAGTGCTCGGATGTGGATCCCTGATCCACGAGATACCAAATCCATGATATCCTCGAGCATTGGCCTAACGAATATCAAATCCATGATATTCACCAAGTGCTCGGATGTGGATCCCTGATCCACGAGATATCAAATCCATGATATCCTCGAGCATTGGCCTAACGAATATCAAGTCCATGATATTCACCAAATGCTCAGAGTAATGGTCTCCCGACATCAAGTCCATGATGTCACCATATGATCAGCAATGGATCCCTAATCCATGAGAAGAATATCAAGTCCATGATATTCTCTAAGTATCCAATTCATGAGAAACAACTTAGCCATATGCATAGATGTAATCAAATGAATCAGACACAACCAAATGTATCTCATAATCAAAATCTCATCTCATGAATCCACATAAGTATAAGAGTAACCAATATGATCATAAGATTTAAGTTCAATGTAAAGAAAATGTGTTCACACATAGAACCACATGTAATATAGACTCAGCTATGAAAGAAAGTATGATCCATACATACACAATAAGCCACTAAAGTATGCTAACTACATACACAATAAGTAGCCAAATCAAATGCAAACTCTCATAGAACAAGCATAATTCATGGACAAGTCTTAGTCATAAGCATAATCACATAAGTCTCATCACATAAGGGTAACCAAAGTTTGTCCAACATATAACCGGATGCAATATAGATCCTTCTATAAGAGATGTATCCACCCATTAATAGCAAGGCATATATAAAGGATAACATATACCCATATAAAGTATGCTCCCAAGCATACAACAACATTATCTCTAAGCATCATAATGTATGACCCCAAAAATACCAATTGTAAAATGCAACATACACAACATGTGCCAATGTAAGGTATGCTCTCAAGCAACATAAAGTAAGTTCCTATACATAACAGAAATGTAACACAATGTACATAATGTGAAGTATGCTCTTCATACATAGAATGTCAGTTATGTCAATCAATTGAACAGATAATCATTTATGCTAATTAGTCATTCCTAACCAGCTAATCCAATCAGCTGTGTATGTTCCACACATACAAAAACTTACGAGTTATGATGATCAAGTCAATGAGGTATAATCCTACCCATACATATGATCAACAAGACATAAGGAAGGAGTACACAACACAAAATTAAGTGAGCCCATAATTGAACTCCCTCTTAAACCATATACCTACAATTAAGTTACCCAGGGTATATGTTGCTCAAGGAGACCTACTCCCTTTGGATGATCCTAAACAAGGTTAAAACTTCCTCAACCAGTAAAGGAAGGAAAATATGTCAATAAGATCATGTAAACCTGAATCCATATATACATAGCCAATGTATGCTTCCCATAATGTATGCTAATGCTAATAAGTCAAAGAACCAGCCAATAACATGCCATATGCCATTAAGCTAAGCTATGCCAATAAGGGATGCTCTTACACATCCATGATTAAACTCTTCTTAAGCTTAGACTCCCTCTTAGGTTAGTTTGGACTAACTAGGGTAATTTGCATATTCAATCTTAATGCAAAATTTAGACCTACTTTATGCTCTTCATATAAAATCAAAATTATGGTTAGGCCAAACCCCCGGTTACCATTCTTCCTTAGTTTTGAAAGAGTTAGACTGAATTCCTAAATCTGAAATGGATCTTTTACTCAACCAACGCTCTGATACCGTGTTAATATATTTCAGATTGTCCCAAGGAATATATCAATCTATAGAGATCTAACAAAACTAAGCACAAGATGTAATAAAATAAACTCAAAGCCAAGAGAGATAGTACCCGGATTGCAACTCTGATATCTGTCCTTGGACTCTTTTAATCTAGTCCTTCAATTTCTTCTAACCATGGTCTGAATTAGCCAGCCTAGGGCTTCTCCAAGTTGACACCAATCTGTACGAGTGTTCAGATCTGCCCTACAAAATCGCAACATCTTGAATACAATTCGCAGCTGCTGCAGATTTCGCTTCAGCATATAGACAGATTTCGTTCAGTGCATGAAGGAGGGCCAGCACTTGATAAAGTTCGCCCAATACCTAGCTTGCCTAATTCCACTCTAGGATATTAGATCTAGGCATGCATAGCAAATCTAAATTGCTGCTCCCAAATCGCTGCTCCCAAATTGCTGCTCCAAATTGCTTAAGGAAGATCGATTCTTGGAAAGGAGGCTATATGTTATGTTTTTGATATGTCTCCTCCAAGAATCGATTTGCTTATATATGCAAATGGAATGCCACACTAGGGGCCAACTTGCACAAGTTAAATAATAAATATATATATCCAAATTGGGCCCTCTTTGATTTACTAATTAACTTAAACCATTTAAGCATATATAAAATCGATCTCATTAATAAACAATAAATATTAAATATTCCTTAATATTTAATATTATTATTTATGCATATTGAAATCCCAAGTCATTAGATATTTGTCGTAAAGGCCAAAATATCAGCATTATTTGTAGTAATAGTCAGTGGTTGTGAATTAATTATTCTGGTAATTGCATACTTTTAGAGTAAATACTTATGATGTTCTAATGCGGTCCCATCTGAGGCAAAGTAGAATGTTGTATCCTTCCTATGAATAAAGCTAATGTGTTCAAGTGGGAAGAATCCTTATTAGTGATCAGAGAATTTGTGATAGTTGGGTCAAGTTCACAGTCAGCACTTATGTCAACTAGCTATTAGGAAATCAGCTAGATACTACCATAAGGCTTATAAGTTTATAACTGAGTTATTGTTTTGTAACAGATTAGCACACATTAGGTATTTGTATTGTTTTGTTGATGTATAAGAAACTGAGCACTTCGATAAACAATGTATGAATGCTCAGCTCTGTAAAGTTTATCTCCCTATTAGGAGAATTAGGGTGCATTTGTGTGCTGAAGGAAGCATGCCAAAGGCTACCTGCTATATCCTAAAATTTAGCCAGCTTTCACCAGTAGCATGCAAATAGTAGATGCCAGGAGCTACCCATGGTATGATAGGGCTTAGCTGATTTTCACCAGTAGCATACACATAATAGATGCTAGAAGCTACCCAATACCAAGTTGGGCTAACTTTTGCCAATAGCAAACAGGCAAGAGATGTCGAGGGCCACCAACTCAAAGGTTCAGAAAATTATGGAAATCTTATTAATAGTTGCATGTGTTTTGTGTTGTTACAGTTATGCCCTGACCAGTGATGATAGAGTAGCATCGGATGCTTGCCTGATCATGAGAATCAGCTAAGAAACAAGATAAGGATGAAGCCATCATATGGTATGGGATGCACTAGGTTTTCATTTCCCAATTTTCACCTTATTATAAAGATTATAAACTTTTATGTTAGTGAGCCGCATCAAGAGAGGTTGCATTTGGTAGGGTCACATCCACTTCCTATTGCTAGCTAGACACTATATGTATATATGATGTATGTATAAGTTGGTCACCATGTGGTTTTGTGTTTATATAGTATTGCTATTGTACTAAGTTACTAGTATAGTAATATTTGTCTAGGATGCACTTGTTATCATTCACTTGTTGTAATGTACTCTTCTAGATTTACCCTAGAATTTGCCCTAGAAACACAAATGGAATAAAAGAAAGAGATGAGATATGGTTAGAGATATATCTTTAACCAGTAAAATATCCCTTTTAACAAGATAAAAATTGATTTAAATCCTGCAACCACAACAAATGATATATACATATGTACTTTTCAATTATTAGGGTTAGATGGAACATGTAATTCACTCAAATCAATAAAATAGGGCATACCTAAATTACTACCTAGAATTCCATCACAATAGGGTTTGGGGAGGGAGCATGATAGGTCCGCCCAAAGCCATTCCTGCACTAAGCCCAAGAGTGGACACCCTCTTGGCTCCAGTGGCAGGCACATTGAACATCCACTTGGGGTGGTCTAGCTAATGGAGTGCTTGTATCCAATTTCCCTATTCATGCGTCGTCCCTTTGAGTGAATATTGAATCTGAAGAGCACACAAGAAATATTGGGAGGGGGATGAATCAATATTTCAAATCTTTTGAACTTTTAAATGCAGAAACTACATAATACATAAAGACGGCAACCATACAAGCACATACACCAGATTTCTCGTGGGAAACCATTTCAGGTAAAAAACACCGCATACAATAGCTTTAATTAACAGAAATCGGCCTCAACCCAGATTACGAAGAGAGCACCAACTCTCTTTGATGCGCCAACTCCAATTAGCTGAGGCACCATCCTCAATTCTAGCGCCAACTCTGAAATACTGAAACAACACAAAAATTACACACAATCTCTTGAAAACAATTCTTAACTCCAAATAAACTCGAATTCATAACCTCAAGCTCAGCTCTGAAACAGACTTCAAAAATATCCACTCATCAATAAAGTTTCACTTCAGCACTTTAGCAATTCAAAAACATGGTTTCATTTGTTCTGCCCAAAAAAGATTAACAGTGCACAGCTAATAACTTTTTCTTACTCTACTCAAAAGATCGCGGCCCCAAAGAATTACACCATCGATACTCAAGGTATTGTCTCCAGACCCTCAACTAGTGCAACAATACTTCTCAACCAGAAACAGAGCACCTCACAAAATCACTGCATAAGTATTCATGCAGCTCCAGAATGCCATGAACGCACCACACACACATCTATTACAATTCTCTTTATTTCAAAACTGAAACAGACTATTTTTAATGCAGTGCACACACCTCATACACGATTCTTCCAACCTTTTACAGTGCCATGTGATTCATTCCACCTTTTCAGTCCAAATGCCAATACACAGAGCAACTGCAATCATCCAAAGCACACACTGCTTCAAACAGAACGACTCTTCTAAACTGAAATTCCTCCGCACAATTTTTTAGGTAACATCCAGCACCTTAGCCTCTTTTTTTTGGCACTTAAAAAATACTTTTCAAGTCTGTAGCAAGGCCAATTAAAGACTGGAACTTGCATTTTTTTTTTAAATTTAAGATGTTTTTAATGCCCACATCAAAAACGCATAGCCTAAATTCTTAACACGCCCAGCTCTTTTTCAAACGCATGATGTGGTTTGAATGCTCTAAATAACACTGCAGAATAAATGTTCCCTTCCATGTGGGTACCAGAAATAACATACACAAAAATCTTCACACGATATCAATCCATCATTTTTAAAACTGAAACTGTGTTCATTTTTTATTACTCACGTCTTGTGCATGACTCCTTTGCTAGCCACGCACACAATTCCACCGCCCAGTTAAGGAAATGAATAGTCAACACAATAGTCGTATATGTCCATCAATTCATTTATTTAAGACGTTACAAGAAGCCATCAGACCAAGATAGAATGGAATAAATAAAAAATTTCAAAGAAAACTCCAATATTTAAAGAATGATGCCGTCCATAAACTTACAACATAAATAGTGAAGCCAACAATAGCCACAACTATCGTAGCATTAATAAAACAGATTCCTTTTTTGAAATCAAAGGATGACATGGCACTTAATCTGACATGGCAGCTGATGGAGACAAGCAAGACCTGACAAGCTGTTGTAGACACACAAGCAGCTCAAGCACGTCAAGCAGCTCAACCAAGCAAGCAAGTAGCTCAACCAATTTTCTATTACTTTGAGTAATCCTCTGAGATTTCTATTATGCTCTTGGGCGATCTACTCTCCCAACTCTATGATGATTCTGTTGAGTATGTTGTTATCGATGTCAAAGGTTGCAAAGCCCAAGAGTGTACACTCACCCTCTTGGCCCCAGTGGCAGGCACATTGGACATCCATTTAGAGTGGCCTATTTAGATGGTGATCTTATAATTGCTTCCCTTCCTGACACCTCCTCCCCTTCCCTATATGATTGCCCATAAGGTTAAAAACAGATTTATGTTCACGTACATGTATTTTACATTCGACATATATATTAAGAGATGATATCATAAATGCTAACTTATAGTACATAGGCTAAACATTTACCAAAAAGATAGTTATTTAGACTAATAGCTGTTCGGTATAATGAATCTGGGTCCGATCTATTATAGGTCTGATCTTGGTTCCTATTTGCTGCTCACAATGATCTTTTCCTGATCTGGATGTGCTCCTTTAATGACTGCTGAAAATGCTTGAATCTGTGTTGATTATTGTTGAATGACTGATATTCGTATGAATGATTGATTGATTGGATGAATTTCTCTGTTTTGATGATTTGAGGTATTGGTGAGTTATGATTAAGTAATTGTTGATTCAATGATTGAAAGTGACTATATAATTGATGATTGTTTACTTGATTTCTTGAGTGATCAATGATTGATGGATGAAAGATTTGTTTGGACAGATTCATGAGTGAGGATTGGTAAGTCCCCCTTCAATGCTTGGAATGAAATCTCCTTATACTTTATTGGCAAAAGGGTCACTTCCTTTCATAAGAATTGAGTCACCTTTTTTCATTGTTATCTTTGAGGATAATATATTATTCCCTAAATTGATCTCCCTTCGATGTCCTCCTCAAATGAAACCTTCTCCCCTTTATATCTTCCAATGTGAGGGAGAGTCGCACCTCTTCATCATGTCTTCTCTTTGCAATGGTCACAACCATTCACAATTACCACCCTTTGGAAGGGTCACAATCCTTCATAACCTTTGCCTTTTGAAGGAGTCACTTCATTATTTTCTTCTCCATTATTTCTTTCTTGATTCACACCTTCAAACTATGTCTTCTCTTTATACTTCTCATTTAAGTCTGCATATACTTTCCTTCTCAATTTGCATCAGCATATTCCTCTTTATCTACCTATGCATCGCTTTTATTTCTGCATATTTTCCACTTTACATCTGCACATACTCCTCTTCTATATCTGCATATACATTTCTCTTATGTCTGCATATACTCTTCTTTTATTTATGCATATACTCATCTTACAATTGGGCTATGCACTCTTCTCTTCTTACAATTATGCCTTCAACCTTTCTTTGTTAATCTATAAGTCTGATAAAACCCCTATTCCTCATGCTCCCCTCAAATACACTCCACAACTTCTTAATATATCCTCCCAAGAGTGGTTTCTTCCACTTTCTTAATTTCCCATTGTATAGTCTTAATTGCTATTCTTTATTTCTAATTCAGGTTTATTTATGAATTCTTCTCCAATTTCAACCTAATTGTTCAATATTTTGTTTTCCAATTTTCCTTGCTCCCTCACTTTGTTGGCTAAAAATTTTGTAAGCTGCTAAGACTACACCTTACAAAATTGTAACTTTACACAACGGTACAGTGAGATAAATCTCTCCTCTCAGAAATAGGGGAGGCTCCCTTCTTACTGCAGGTGGCTTCAATAAGACTTCAACTGAAATTGAACAAAGGGGTGATTCTTCCAATCTTTTTCTTTTTTTTTCAGGAAAGATTCACAAGTAATAACAACTTTCTAATTCTACAAAGATCTCCTACTACCACGATAATACTGGTGACTCGGTAGTTGATGTAAGAACAACTCCTAAGGCAACAGTTATAATTATATTTGGTAGATTAAGACAAGGGCCCAAAGTCTCTTGCGATTAATCCAATTTGAAGAATAACTAGAACCAATAGTGAGGCTCAAAGTCTCTCACTAATAATCCTAGAATTAAAATAAAACACTCAAAGTTGAAGCTCAAAGTCTTCAACTCCTAGTATTTGCAGCCACTACTAAATTATAGCAATCCTCCTCCTGTAGCTCAAAGTCTCTCAAAAGGGGAATTGAAACTCAAATTATTTACACAAGCTAAACTATAAAGTGAACTCAAGAACGATTAAATAATGCAACATCAAAAAACATCATTCAATCACAAGACTTGCAACACAAAGTTTGGTAAATCTTGCTCCTTTTATTCACTTCTGAAAATTTGCACAATGAAACACAAAGTTTTCACCACACAAGCATCTCAAGTATAGCTTTCTTGCCTAAAACAAAAGATAAATATTTACAATGAGTTTCGTCCTTTATATAGGAAAAGAGGAGAGAGAAAAGTGGAGAGAAAAGGGGAAAACCCTCAACCACTTTGATTTAATCAAAAACTAACTAACCATCTTTGACTTATTCAAAGTTGCATGCCTAATGCACGTGCAACTTGATTGTATGAAGCGATCATACAACTACATGTTTACCCTGTATTTACAAAGAGTTTTTCGTTTGCATGCAATCTGTCATACCTATTCTACTAAAGCATGAAGTATCTGAGATATTTGGAAAACATCTTCACAAAGTATCTACAAAATCTCCAAACTTTTGCAAGGATTCACGGACGACCACTTCATCTGGTGCTCCTGTATGTTATGCAATCATGGTCACCATTTGGATTAAGCTTGCACTTACAGAGATAACATTCTTATACTCAATCAGATGATTCTATAGGCTATCCAGTGAAGTTTTGTAGCTTGTTAGCGTATCAATCATACTGAAGTCAAAGTTATCCACCTCAAGTTGTAGGTGAATAACTCTTGTGAACCCTGTCAAAACATCTCTTTCTTCAGCGAGTTCACTATCTTCAGTGATTATTTGGCATGTCAATTGTTGAAAGCAACCACTGATCATGCGCTCATAGTTATTGAGGTGCTCCACTGCTGCCTTACTTTCTGTCACCAGTCCTTGCATAACCTATTCCTTATTAACCATTAGATACAAATAACTATAGTACATTTCTGCTGAAGAAATGATTCCACAGTCTCATAAGATATCTAGATCAACTTTTGTCATGCTCCTCCAGACATCAAGATCCGCATCTAGGAATTGGAGTTGTTGATTAAAGGAAGTAAGGAGCTCATTTAGCTTAGCCAAGACCTCTCTTCCCCATTTGAAAACCTTGAAAACATCCTGAATTACTTGCACGCCTTGTGATTCCAAACGGCTGCCCCATTCGTCTATGGCCTTTGCTTTCCTTTTTACTTGCCCTGTAAGCTCAGGATTAACTGATAGAGAAGAAGCCTTCATTTTTTCTATGATGTCTAGAAGTCGTGCATTCTCCTCCTTCAATCTACTCTTTTTTTCCCAAAGTTTATCATTCCTCTGAGTAAGTAGCTTGACTGCATCTTGTGCATCCTGTTGACAACCCAAATGTGTTTGTTTTCCAAGTTCAATTCTGCTGAACTTGTAGTTTGTGGCCTCCATCCCATCTGTAGGTTTATTAACAAGAGGTTCAACTACCTCTGCATACTTGACTTCATCGTTGTCAACCATGACCCTCAAAACTATTTTTGCCTTTTTGTTCTTGGGGGCCTTGGTCCTAGCAACTTGCTTTTAATCATGATCTTCAGGTGGGATTTCCTCCTTTCTTTTCTGAGTGATTATGCTGAGCCATGGAGGTAGGGAAAAAGATGAAGATCCTGCTACAGATGTAGTAACCAATGTGGTTACTGAATTAACTTGTGCAACTATGGCCACAATGGGAGGAGTCTCTATCTAAATAGCTACTGGAGTGGGACTATTGTGAGTTACCTCAGCCATGAACTGCTCAAATTGTGTTGAAGTGGTATCCATTATTGCCATAGATGAAACTGTCATAGAAGGGATAGTCATAGAATATGTGTCAAACACATTCTCAAAACTCTGATACTGATCCACTGACAAGATTGTTGGAGCAATTAATGAGCTGGGCAGAGCTCGTGTTATCAATACTGAATCCTCAGGTGAAGGTGTCTGCTCTGTGGATAATGCATTCATGACTGTATCCAATGGTGAATCAGGTGATTCATCTGACACGGGAGCATAGTCAGGAAGTGTAGTGGCAACTGATATGTCCACAGGAGGAGGTACTATGGAAGTAGACTTCATTGACTGTGTTATCTCATCCTCACTGGAATCAATCTGGATCTTTTGAGGTTCCACCACCTTAACCTCAATTACCCTTCCCATAGCCTTACCTCCTTTGATGGAAAGCTTTGGAATAGATGCAACCTAAGCTCTAAGATTGAGGTAGACGCACCATCTTTACCTTTACCTTTAATTTCCAATCTTTAACCAATTGGACCAGCAGGATCAAAGTCTTTACCTGGCTTGATCTTGATACATTTAAGGCCTCTCCTTTTTAACCAAATATTGGTATTAGCAAGGATTGATTGAAAACGATCCCAAGTAGATGTACTCTCCGTAGATGACCATATTGGAGGATGAATGGGCAAATTCTCCACATGATGCTTTGTCTAATCTAGATCAAGGATATCATTATCATCAACAACACTAGGAGGAATCTCTGCAAGGTTGAAGTCAACAATTTACTTGATAGTTAACCAGCAATAGTCCATCTTTTGGATATCTACCTACGTGCACAAATCAATCCATCTGTCCTCAAGGCGATGTACATGAATAAACTCTCTCCTCATCTTGTCATTGAGGCCTCTCCAATCAAAACAACTCCTGGACATAAACTTCTCCAGTGTGATCCTTTGGAGTTCGAACTCCATGTTCTTTGCCTTGGGGATAGTGTCCAAAGAGTATCCACCAATCTTTAATGGATTCTTTCAGGAAATCCCCACCCTGGTCTATGCAAGGTGGACTTGTATGCCTACACTGCCATGAGCTGCCTTGCCAACTCCATCAAAATGATTTGTCGGTAGAGTACCATGGGAGTGTGTACGGCTCGCCTCTGAAATACCCAACTCGCATGTATGTGAAGTTAGGGAACTATAGGAAAAGGCAGCCATATTCATTCACCTTGATCCATGCCTCATCCGACACTCACTTATTTGGGAGCTCTTTATCAAAAAAGCACATGTAATACCCGTAGAAGGCATCTTGTACTCTGCAGTAGTGCACTCGACTGGCCCTTAAAGGAAGCTGGTCATTATATTCTCAAACAGGCACCAATGTTCTATCTCCCTTGGTAGTGAGTCCTGAGAAAGAACCCAGGGCAGCAGCAATATACACCAAGTAGGAATTCATATAGAATGTCTCAGTAGTAGTAACTTGAGATAACTACTCACAGAGGACATCACTAATCTCCCCAAAATATCTTCTTTTGTTTGCTTCTGACAATAAGGAAGATGTATTTGTACATCCAGGGCTCAAAAGTGTTAGAACTTTTAAGGCCTCCGATGCAACTGAGCAATGAGATAAGATCATTGATTTCTTCTTTGAAATTTGTGTGGCGTACCCCCTTGGGCCATCTTACAAGATTTGGCCTTTTGTTGATCAACCAGTTATCAGTAACATATCTAATACAATATGTTGTATTTGCGTTCCATCTGTCCAAAGTCTTCTGTTTTGAAATATTGGTGACTAACAGAGCAGGAGGAACCTGAAAGATTCTATCAATAGTCTCAGGATCTAGACTAATGATAGTGTTTCCATCTTGATCTATGATGGTTCTAGATAAGTGATCAAAGTTCTTGGCACAAGCAAACACAAACTCCAGTTTGAGAGAAGCCAAGGGAAAAGTAGAAACCATATGTATGCTACTTTGCTTTATGTAAAACATATCCTCTGTTGCTACAGCATCCACCCTTTGGAGGAAATCATCAATGCCCATGTGTGCAATATCTGTATCCTTGACATCTTCACAGTATGAAACAACTTGTTAAGGCAGAATGGAATTATGGTACTGATCGTAATGGTATTTCATTTTCTTCTCTTTACCTTTACCTGGTACAATCTCATCTAACATAGCAAGATTATGGGCGCAGGCAACTGTGACATAAAAATTATAAAACATAAGAACATCTTCAAAGGATGGATCCATTGCACTCTTTCGGACACACAAATGTGAGCCTTAATATTTTTTTGCATATGGCTAGAAATGATGGGAAAGCGAGAGAATGAATGAGTTTTAGCTTTAAAATGTCATGGAAGACCCAAAAACTGGTTTCTTGGAGGTGATTGCATATGTGGACAGCAAGAAGTATGAAGGGAAACGTGTATGTGAATGAGTGGACATGAAGTTTACTTTATAATGGAACTAAGATTTTCCTTTAAAAGTAAATCGATTTAACCACCATCATGAGTTTTAAGTCAAGTGGCAGCGGTTAAGTGAATATAAAAAAGGCTTATGTAAGTGGGGTCTTTGGAAGTAAAGGCATGTTGCAAAGCGAGCTTACTTTCTTTGATAATTCCATTCAAGAATGGGGTTTTTAATCCTGACTGCATATGCAAACAAGATGAAGCATTTACATATGCAACTTGAGAAATGAAGACGGGAGATAGGAACACAAAATACGACACAAAATAAATGCAAATCTGAAAATGAAATGATAAGATTTGCAAAAGACAAATGAACAAACATGTATACAACTTTACACAAGAAATCTTACCTCTTTTCCACAAAAAGCAAAGGAGGAAGTCTCTTGAAATCTCTATGCAAAATCTGAAATAAATCTGTTAAGGTTTTTAGGATCGTTGCAAATGTAATAGCACTGTCTGATTGTATGTATTATCCAAATGCAACAATCTCTTGCATTTATATTGAGAATGAGCCAAGAAGAGACATGTCCCTTCATGGGACATGTGTCTGTTCATTATTATGTAATTAATATAATGACAATTATGATTATATATATATATATATAATATCTCTTGAGTATTATATTAATTTCTATAATATTTACATAATAATAATAATATTTATATATATATATATATAAGTATATATATACATCTCATATATACTAAATATATATATACATATCTTCACTAGTATTGACTCATAGTGTTTATCCAACTAAAGCTACAAAACATTAACACTCCCTCTTAGCTAGGGAAGATTAAACACACGACTAGGATCAGAAGATATCATTTACCATGATATCAAAGATATGGTGTGACTAGGAATATCAAGTCGCGTGATATTCATCATAACTCATAGATTCATAAGAATATCATCTCATGATATTAGGAGTAATAGCCATAGAATATCAAGTCACATGATATTCACCATGTACTCATAGTACTGGCCTACCAACATTAAGTCTCATGATGTCCACCAGGTACTCAACAAATATTTTAGATATCACCTCAAAATGATATCAAAGATATGGTCTGACCAAGAATATCAAGTCTCGTGATATTCACCATAACTCAAAAAATATTTTAGATATCACCTTTATATGATATCAGAGATATGGTCTGACCAAGAATATCAAGTCGCGTGATATTCATCATAACTCAAAAATGTTTTAGATATCACCTCAATATGATATCAAAGATATGGTCTGACCAAGAATATCAAGTCTCGTGATATTCACCATAACTCAAAAAATATTTTAGATATCACCTCAATATGATATCAAAGATATGGTCCGACCAAGAATATCAAGTCTCGTGATATTCACCATAACTCAAAAATTTCCTGTAGGTGATGTGCACATGTATCCTCAATAATACTTACCATAGGAACATTTCTATCATCTATCACGATCTATTTCAGCCATCATAAGATGTCTATCACAATAGAAGATCATGGCTTGTTTAAGGAACTCAATCCACCATGCAAGATATCATCTATCATGATCTGTTTCAGCCATCATAAGATGTCTATCATGATAGAAGATCAAGTTATTGTAAGATCGTCACCTTCTAATAACTTCAACATATACAAGTGATAATCATTTGGAAGTCGTCACTTCCTCATGATTTACACAAGGCCCAAAAGGCATTCATGATTCCTAGTCCTCTGACTATTATAGATTCTTGATCACTGGAGAATCCATCTCAATATGGACTATTGCCTCTGAATCAATACGACCAAGATTATCAAAAGTGGATTTAACCATATCCTCTATTTGCTCCCTCTGAAGCTCAAGTTCTTGTATCAACCTCTTGTCTTCTTTTGAAATGTCAGACTCCCTCTGCATCTGGTCTCAATCATCAATTCGTTTGCAAGCATTAAGTTCTTTCTCCCTTGAATGCAATTTTCTTGTGCTTCCATCCTGAAGGTATGTCAGAGAGAGATTACAAATAGCTCACTAAACTATCTCGACCGAAAATACCAATGATAGAAGCATACAAGATTTTACTAACCAATTAGTATAACATGAATTACAAACTTGAAAAAAATTTGTGCATTAATAAAACATGGAATACTTATCTTTTAAAAATTTTAAGTATTTCATTCTGTAAGGTGAGCCCATATAGAAAATATCATGCAAATTCACAGAATAATGTAGTCGTTCTCGAACATTACCAGAATTCTTCACATGACCTGCCTTGAATATCCAAAGGTTCTATACACTATGACAACCTTCAATCTAATTGGATCTCCCTTCAAGCGGTTAGGCTTTGAAGAAGGAACCTTGCTCTTTTACAAATTTCACATAGACCCGTACACAGTCGATCATAACTTTTGAATCCAACACTTTCTTACCAATTGCTCTGGTGAGATTTTTCTAAATTTGTTTATCACCAACATATCCAAAATTCAGCAAAATCCAATGGTGTATTTGTGAGATATGGTCCTCGTACTAAGACTGTATTTTCTGAGACAGTCACACATTCACCATCAACAAACTACTCTCTTACCTTTGCAACTTGGCTCTGATACCATGTTAAGGTTTTTAGGATTGTTGCAAATGTAATAGCACTGTTTGATTGTATGTATTTTCCAAATGCAACAATCTCTTGCATTTATATTGAGAATGAGCCAAGAAGAGACATGTCCCTTCATGGGACATGTCTATTCATTATTATGTAATTAATATATCACAATTATAATTATATATATACATACATATGTATATATAATATCTCTTGAGTGTTATATTAATTTCTCTAATATTTACATAATAATAATATTTATATATATGTATAAGTATATATATATATTTAAGTATATATATACATCTCATATATACTAAATATATATAAACATATCTTCACTAGTATTGACTTATAGTATTTATCCGACTGAAGCTACAAAACATCAACAAAATCCAAAAAGATTTTCAGATTTAGAAATGATTGAAGCAAAGAGACTTATATAGATTTCAAATCTTGACTCAATCCTCTAAAAATGAATGCCTTTTAGACTCAAGATTCATTGCTTGCCAAGTGTTGAACAATAGAGAAACATTTTGCACAAGAATAGCAACCAAATTGACTAAATCAAACATACATGCAAATGCTTTCAAAAACGGCGCCTAGGGCATCAAATCCACTTGAAAATGATAATAAACAAGCTGAAAACGTGATTCTTTGCCCTAGAATCCTTCCTTGATGCAAAAACATTTGAGTTTTAGTGATCAAATCAGGCTTCCATGGGCCGTTTTTGAGCAAAGAATGGCTAAAGACGGACTGTTCTTGAATGAAAACATATATGCAAACCCTTCAAAAATCGCCACCAGCAGTAGTTTGAAGTAAAACGCGTTTTCTAGGAAGGAAAGCATGTAGAAAAGACATGTAATCCTCTCCAAAACTGCCACTAGCAGCAGTTGCATAAAGACATGTTTTTATGAGGTAAAAACATGTGTCTCTCTCTAAAATCGCCAACCAGCACTTAGTTGCATAAAAATGGGTTTTTATGAGATGAAAACACGTCTTTTGGGTAAAAATCGCCACCCAACACTTAGCAATGAAAAACATAGACAAAAAGACTTCATAACGGTCTTTTTAAGAGCAAAAACACATGCTTTTGGTCTCAAAATCACCACCCTTCTCTTTAAGTTAAAAAATTGGGCTTTTTAAAGACAAGAACATATCTTCCTTGACTCAAAATTGCCACTTAACACTTGGCTATTGAGGACAGGCTTTTTAAAGACAAGAACATATGTGTTTTTAAGTTTGAATTCACCACTAAAATGCATAACGCACTTTTTGGAAACAAAAGCATATGTGTTTAGCTTATTAAAAACTTCACTTACATGTATTAACATGTCAAAGCCTTTATTAGAGAAGTAATAACGTGCTTTTTAGGAGGAAAAACACATGTTTTTCTAAAATGCATGTGTTATTGGATTTAAATTCCCCACTTACATGCATTCAAGTCAAAACTCAAGTTAATAAACACATTAATGGCTTTTTAAAATGCAATAACATGTGTTTTTAGCCTCAAATTCCCCACTCACAAATGTTAAGTGACATATTTTTAATTAAAAACATGTAATTGCATTTAAAAACCCCACTTACATGCATTTAGGACTTCAAATTTCTTGGCAGTGGGTTTTTAATAGATGTTTTGCATATGAATATATGCTATGAATGATGAAAAGCCCACCTTTATGCACATTTAAACACCTCATGTAATTACATTTAATTAATAACTATAGTTTTCAATAAAGTAACAAGAAAATAGATTTAAAAAAGCTAATTTTCATAAAACAATAAAAACTATGGTTAAATCAACTCAGAATGAGCTGAAAATTAAAAATGGACTCTAAAATCCATTTTAAATATTAAAAATAATTTTATTACGTGCAATTGCCAACAAAAAGTCCACTTTTGGAGGATTTTTAATAAAATATGCAGTCGCCCTAAAAAACCCCATCTTTCCTTTATAACTTGAGCTAGACAACTTCGTTTGAAGCCTAAGATAGCTCAAAACGAGCATAATTCTAAGGGCTATTGACCTAAGAGAAAAACAAGATTAAAAACTACTTACAAGAAAGGGAAAAATGAAGAATAAACATGAATATTGTCAAAAATCAAATGCTTGCAGCCAGAGAAGAAAAACTCGTTCTAACAAGCATTTAGGGGATTTAACTTGACAGAAACTTTCAAAAACAATGCATAAATAACGATATAAAAAGTACAATTCAACAATGATGAACTGTCTTTATGACACTTTATCAATGCGTTTAAAACATAGAGGATGTACCTAGGAATCCATGAGAAAATTGCATAGGGTTGCCTCAAATTTGTGATGTCAAAATTAAGGACAACACACTCCAATTAAAATGTCTTTCCTTTTATACCTCTATATGCAAATGAAGTGATGCATCCCCTTGAACAGAGATCTCTTTTCTAAGAGACATAACTTTCTATTTAAACTCTAAGCACTGCTTTAAACTTATTAATAAAGATAATGACTATTACTATTAGTTATGTTGTTAATGCTTCTTTAACTGATTGTGCTATTTCAAAGATCACCGCCAATGACTTGGTTAGGATAATAAATATTAATATTGTCGCTACGTTTATTACCCAAGGAATCGCCACCCAGCGTTATTGAATACTAATTATTAATGCTTCCTAAAGGTAATTGCTGTTATTGTTTGCTGATCACCCAAAAGTTTTTGGCTGTGATTTGCATGCTGTGAGGTTTTTCAGTATCAGAGGCATGACACTTGTACATTGATATATTGCAAGTATAGACTCAATGAATATTTGTGATTCAAAGAAAAGGTTGAAGATCTCATCTCAACTGTGAGGATGAAGTCATTCCATTTTTGTGTGTGCATACTATCAAGCCTCTAATTCCCTTAATGGATACGTAGGGAGGGCCAAAGATTTGGTTCCCAAGGAACAGCTATGGACCTAAAATTATGTCTTGATATAGAGAGCCTGCCCTATTTAGTATAAGAATGTAAGTTACAAAGCTAGCACTTCTAAATTGGCATAGAAAATTAAGTTATAGAAATAATTCGCACCACATCAATCAAAAAGTTAAGAACTAGAAAATAGCAATTGGTTTGGTTATTTTTCTCACTTTCCATGAAGAGGACAGATTACTATGATATGGAATGTGTTATGCTTTACTAACAAACTATAATCTGTACGAAGAAATAAAATAGTAGTAACCAAGAGTGGTTATTACAAACATGTTGGTAGAGTTGGAACATTTAAACTATAATCACTAACAACATTTGGAACAATGAAGAAATCAAAGATACGCAAACAATTGGGGCCATGAAAAAAACGCTAACCCCAAAGTTAAGCCACAAAACCTAGCTACCTAACATCATTAGTATTTAAATAGAAATGATGATTGAAACCTAAGAACCAACTTGCATGGCCTACAATTGAATCTAGGAAATTACCCTCTACATCTTGGATCAAAGAATTCAAATGACATGAAACTTAAGTCTAGGATGAAATAAGATGAAACTGTATAGTTATTTGCAGTTATAAGCTCCTACATGAAATCTTAAATCAAGACAAAAAAATGCTTCAATAGTTTATTTCAAAAATAAACAATCATAGAAAGAATCCTCCATGAAAGTAAACTCAATAAGATATTAGAATAATATCTTTACTATTTATTATTAATGGTCAATATTGTAACTTAATGTAAATAGTAGTCAGTTTCTATTTTACGATTGTTTCATTATAGAAACATCGCTTTTGTAATTCTTTAAATGATCTTCGATAATTTCACTAATTCATTCAATATTTTACCAAAAATGGTATCAAAGCCAAACAAAAAGTTCATTTTATTGAAAAAATTTTGAATAAAATTCTTCCAGTTCTTTTGAAAAACGATTTTTTTTAGAAAAGATTTCCATGGGTTTTTAGGCATCGTGGAGTCGCCCGCATTTTCTCCTTTCTTATGCAAATCACGACTTCTTACAACTTGAGACTAGAGTTTTGTGGCCCCTATCTATCTCTTGCAGCTTGCTTTTTATATTCTCAGCCTGGGTTCAAGCTTCTCCTGCTTGCGCGACCTAATTGCAGAAGGGTTTTTTGGTTTTTACACCGTCATTTTGCATCTACATTTTAGAAAAACACGATTTCCTCTTCATACGATGAGATTTAGCTTACTTTTTTTTGCACGTGTTTTTTCTCTTCTTTTTGCACAACTAGGGCACATGTTTTTCTCTCTACAACCTACATCTCCATCTATCCACACACAGGGGTTCACATTTTTCCGTGTTTTGGCAATTTGACCCAGACATCTTGAGTTGTTCTTCAACTCAGCTAGGGTTTGTCGAGTTCTGAAACATTTTTTGTATTTTCTAATATTTGCATCTTTGTTTCCTGGGACTAGGGATTTGACTTTTAGTTGGCTAGGGTTTTTGAAAAATCTTCTGATTTTTTAGTTGGAATAAATTTTAACCTACAGATTCTTTGTGGGATTTTTAGGATATTTTTGGGTCTTTATCAAAAAAAATTGGGTATGTCAAAAATTTGCACCTTGGGATTTGTGTCGATGGTACTTCATACTTGTTGAAGTCTATACCTGTATTTGCCTTTGTTTTTGCATTGGGATATGTGCCTCGGATTTTGTAATCAATTTTTCACCTCTTCAAAATTTCTCATTTTTTGTGCCTCAGAAAGCATGCACAATGGTGTCTTTGACCAACATAATGTTGGAAGTCAGTCAGTGACTCAGCAGCAAAAATTACAACACATGAGAGCAGCGCACTATCTTCAAATATCGTCACCCCGATGAGCTAATTTTGGGTAAAGTAACTTGTCCTACCAGACCTGGACAAGATTAGGATAAGTTTGATGAGCGCAACCAAGAAGTGATTATGCTTATCAAACTTTCAATTACTGATGTTCAACTGTCACAAGTGCCATTCGGCAAGACAGCTACAAAGATCTGTACTATTTAGAAGGATCTCCATGAGACATCAGATAAGAGTTGTGTGTTCTTCCTAAAGAACTAGCTATTTTCTAACATGATGGATGAGCGTATGTCCTTACAAGAGCATATGACAAAAATTAAGGACATTCGAGATAAGCTAGAGGCCATTGGTAAGAAAATGGAGGAAGAGGATATGGTAGTGATAACCCTAAAGAGTCTACCTAAATCCTATGAGCATTTCTTTGAAACGCTCTACATTACTACAACGAATGTCGACTTAAAGTTTCCAGACTTGTGCACCAAACTCTATAGCAGGACCATTGGAAACAACAGTTTGGTAGCAATGCCACTTTGTCTTCCTCAAAACAAGCCTTCGCAGCCAAATCCTTTCACAAGGACAAAGGCAAATCTCAATCATCTCAGCAGAAAGGCCCCAATCAATCTCAAGATAGCTCAAAGAAGACGAAAGTTCAGTATAACTACTGCCACAAACTTGGTCACTTGATAAAGGATTATCGAAATCAAATTGCTTCCGAATAGTAGAAGCAAGAAGGATCTCAGTGTAAGGCCAATGTCACAGAGCACTCAAAGAAAAAAGAAAATACACTTTATGCTTTCATGGCAAAACGCCCTGTAAATCATGTGAAATCTTCTACTTGGTACATAGACTCTGGTGCTTCTCAACACTTCAATCATCGGCGTGGTTGGTTCACAGACTTCTCACCTTTCACAGATTCAATCATTTTTGGAGGAGAAGAGTATACTATTGTTGGCAAAGGTGATGTGCAAATACAGTCTGATGGGAGGAATCTCATATTCCTCAATGTTTACTACATTCTTCGTATGGAACTAAACCTTCTCTTCGTGAGCCAGATTATGCGGCATTCTTCTCAGCTTGATGTGGTATTCAATTCACACAAGTGTTCGATTGTTGATCTTGTGACTCACACTATTGTGGTTGTTGGCATCAAGGATCATGGTCTGTACAGACTTGTGGATACAAGTGATTCTCTTGAGCATGCCTTTGCAGCTAAATCATCTTCCATCAACGGTCTCTAGCATCAGGGATATGGCCACCTAAACATTCACTATCTTGCTCAACTTGTTTGAGAGGATCTAGTTCTTGGCTTACTTGAGATTTAGACTCAGAATCACTAAGTTTGTGGAGCTTGTCAGGCTGGGAAGTAGCACAGGACACCATTCAAGGATGGTGACTCATGGCGAGCCTCAAAGGTATTGCAATTGGTTCACGCTAATGTATGTGGTCCAATTAATACATCATTTGTTACTAGTTCCAAATATTTCTTGCTTTTTGTTGATGATTTCAGTCATAAAATGTGGGTGTACTTTCTTAGATAGAAATCAGATGGGTTTACTATATTTCAAAAGTTTAAGGCCTTAGTAGAAAAAGAGTCAGGTTGTCCCATAGTCACTCTTAGGTTAAATAGTGGGGAGGATTTTTGTTCTACTGCTTTCTCCAACCTCTATGATACACATGGCATCAAATGCCAATTAACCACACCTTAGACTCCTCAGCAAAACAGCGTTGTTGAACATCAAAATTGCACTATAATTGAAATGGCTAGGTCCATGTTAGAACACAGGAGTGTTCCTAAAAAAATTTGGGTAGAAGCAATATTCACTGCAGTCTATCTCCTTAATTGGTCTCCCACACATGTTAAGGGGAAGACTCCTGAGGAAGCCTAGACTGCTCGCAAAACTAGGATCAATCATCTGAAAGTCTTTGGCTCTTTAGCATATGTTTGGATTCCAAATGCAAAGCGCTCCAAGTTGGATTCCAAGAGTCAACAACTTATGTTCATAGGGTACAGTGACAACCGCAAGGCTTACCGGTTGATTGATGTAGACATTGATCATCTTATCTTTAGTTGTGATGTTGTATTTGATGAAGAACGAGGACCTTTTCAGCTTTCCTCGTCTGTGCAACATTTTGAGGATCAACCTTTGAAGGCTACTAATTAAGGTGTCCGTCTTCCATTTGGTTCACCTGATGGGAGGAATGATGCAAACTCTGAATTTGATGATGCACTACCAAAATTTCCTCTAGATGATGTCATCCTATTGAACCTGTTCCAGATCCTATTCCAATTATTCCTCCTACCTCTAGTGTTGGCTCTTCTACTCTCCAGCCTAAATGGTGGGCTAAGACCATCAATAATCTTCGTCTTGATGAGCTCATCGAGGGTAGATCTTCCAAAAACAAGAGTAAGCAGCAAAATATAGTCCACTTTTCTCTCATGGCAAAAATTCATAGTATTTTTGAGCCTGAAACATATTTTGAGGGTAAAGGGATTCCTAAGTAGGAAAAGGCTATGGAAGTTGAACTCCATAGTCTTCTGAACAATAACACTTGGGTTTTTTTTGGTCTTCCTCCAAGGAAGAAGCCCATTAGTTGCAAATGGGTGCATAAAGTTAAGTACAAAGCTAACGAAACCCTTGACAAGTACAATGCTCATCTCACTGCTAGGGGGTTCTCACAGAAGGAATGCATTGACTACGAGGAGATTTTCGCTCCTACAACCAAAATGAGTATCATACGGCTCGTCCTTGCCTTAGTAGCTTAGTTTGGGTGGAAAGTCCATCAAATGGATGTTAAGAGTACCTTCCTCAACAATGAGTTGTAGGAAGAAGTCTACATGATGCAGCCTTCAAGGTATAAGGTTGCCGGAAAAGAACATTAGGTGTGCATTCTAGTTTAGGTATTGAAGTTTGGACTTGTGCACTATTGTTTAGGTATTGAAGTTTGGCACACTGAAGGTGGTATCTTCTTATCTTAGTCTAAGTATGCCCACGGTCTGTTGGACAAGTTTTGGATGTGAGACCGCAAACCTGCACCCACACCTATGGAGAAAGGGCTAAAGCTAACAACCAAATCAGATTCACCTGTAGTGAATGAATTAGCATTCAGGTAATTGGTGGGCAATCTCATCTACCTTAGTGCTACTCAGCCTAATCTTAGTTTTGCAGTGAGCTACATTTCATGCTTCATGACAAGCACCCAAGGCTGATCATTGGGTAGTAGGGAAGCATGTGCTGCATTATGTAAAGGGCACATCTAACTTTAGTCTTCTATACAACAGAAGTCACGATCCTAGACTTATTGGTTTTACAAAATCGCATTGGGCAAGTTCTGATGATGGCAAAAAATCAACATTTGGGCATGTTTTTAGTTTGGGATCTAGTGCAATCACATGGACTAGCAAGAAGCAGCAGGCGGTGACTCTTTCCTCGACACAAGCTGAGTATCGAGGAATAGTTAAGGCAGCTTGTGAGGCAATTTGGCTTCGGAGGATGCTTTCAAACATGCAAATGACTTAAGCAGATCCTACTCCCCTTTACTGTGACAATCAAGGGGTGCTCAAACTGGCAAGAATCCGGTTTTCCACGAGAGAACCAGGCATGTTGAACTTCATTGTCACTTCATTTGGAAGCTGGTTGAAGACGGATCAGTTCAGTTGTTATATGTTCTGACTGCGCATCAGACAACAAATACTCTCACCAAGTCTCTAAGCCCGAACAAGTTTATAAAATTTAGGAGGCAACTTGGTGAAGTTGATAGATTGACCATTAAGGGAGAGCATTAGAATAATATCTTTATTATTTATTATTAATGATCAATATTGTAACTTAATGTAAATATTAGATAGTTTCTATTTTATGATTGTTTCATTATAGAAACATCGCTTTTGTAATTCTTTAAATGATTGTTTGATTATTTCATTAATTCATTCAATATTTTAACAAAACATCAGATAGGTCCCACAAAGTATTACACATTCTGATCTAAAGGACAGTAACAGCATTCTTATCTTATATATTGATAAATTACATATTAAGCTTCGTGATCAATACCATGGGATGTGAAGTTGTATATGGAAGAAATATTGAGTAATCAAAAAGTAGGTAAATGTGCATGAGAATGTAACAATTCAGAAAAGAAAAAAGTAGATACTTACTACATCAGAGATGTAGCAATCCCAAATACGAGCACTGTGACCAAAAAGTATTGGTCCTGCAACTATGGCAGGATAAGATGCTGTCCATGCATCAGGAATATCTGTCCCATTGAAGTTGCATATCCATACACGGGCACTACATCAACATCAATGCAAAACATATTTCTACAATTAAAAACTGATGCCAGACATCACAAACATGATATCAATAGATTTAGGTGGACTACAATGCATTGTGAACCAACAAAATAAATGAAATTCTGAGTTAAGCACAGCATATACATTCACAATAAGCCAATGCATACTTGCAAAGGAGCAGTCTACCTGCGATCATCAGAGGCAGAGATAAGTGTTGATCCATTATGTGACCATGCAATTCGAAAAATTGATCCCTCGTGCCCAGTGAGTCTATTCAATAAAACAGAACTATATTGACTATGCCATATTTTATTTGTGCACTCAGTATCGGTATCAGTGCAAGGCAGCACCTCTAGACTTATTTCACCAGCACCAGTTTGTTGCAAAACGATTTTCCAAATCAAAATCTGACATGAAAAAAAACAAAAGTCAAAAATGAAATACAAAATCTTGAACTAATTTAAGTAGTATCTCTTTTGGAATTTTCCTCAGTAAGCAATCTGTGATCAACTAAACTCATATAAGTGGTAGATAGCAAGAAGCCTCACCATGCATTGCTCGACAACAATATCTAAACACAAAACTTTAAAATGAGACACAGGATATA
The DNA here is from genome assembly GCA_027943335.1 of Chamaecyparis obtusa. Taxonomy (NCBI): domain Eukaryota; kingdom Viridiplantae; phylum Streptophyta; class Pinopsida; order Cupressales; family Cupressaceae; genus Chamaecyparis; species Chamaecyparis obtusa. The sequence continues at coordinate 501,299 of BSBK01004255.1, forward strand.
AACAATGAAAGCTTAGAATGAGTATACATGCAAAAAGCTTAAATTTTTCACACTTTGCCAAATTGAAATGAAAAAAAAATTATTCGTGTAGAGATCTCATAAACTTTATAAAGGTATCAGGTCCTGCAAGCTCCACATTACATATCATAATACCAAGAGGTTTAGCAACATAAACATGATTTCTACAGAATGTAAGTTGACAAAGTTACACCTTCCAGAGAATTAGAGAAGGGAAAAGATTTTACCTCATTATAGATCGTACCAGATGCAACACAAAGTGTCTTTAATGAGTCGCCCCATAAACTCATAGAATACAAAAGGCACCTCTCTGGAAATGAAGAATATGACAGCAATGTAAATGTCAAGCAATGCATTATAAAAATAAAATTGTCTTGCTCCAGTATCAGAGATTGTCAATTATAAAGTCATACATCTCCCTGATAATCTGATTACCATTCACCATACAATGAAGAAAACTGCTATATTTATATTAGTAATTATTTTTACTTTTACAATAAACAAGAAATGGAGAATAGTACAATGGTGTTTTATGTACTCTTAAAAACTTGAGATTCCAAGAAAAGAACTTTAGGACAGATACAAAGAATTCTTAAAGTTGCCAACATGACATGACAGATTTAATTGCATGCGGAAAAACGAACATCCATGAGAAGTAAATGGGACCATTAAGGAAACATGAGATGATATTACAAAGAATTATAGGCATAACAAAACTTCAATCTGACTGACAAGGATTAGTCAAAACAACCACAAACAACTAGCACAGGACCAAATGACAAGGATAAATGTTGATAAAACACTACAAATAGTGCTTTCTAACTATCTAGATAAGTAATCTGGGACTCACCCGGACTCGCCAGGACTCAGAGAGTCTCGGGCCAAGTGACCCTAGCAGAGTCCCATGGGCCCAAACTCAGCCCTCAGCCGAGCCTGAGTCCGATGAGAAACTCGCCCTAACTCGCTGACTTGGCGAGTCAGATAGGACCCAGCAAGTCCTGATGGCGGGACTCTGCCGGCGTCCATTTCTAAAATTGCAATAAAAAAACCAAAAATTAAAGTGTTTTAAATTGTTTTTTCCCTTCTATTTGGTCTTCTCAACCAAAAGTGAGCTCATTTCATTCTATTGGCAAAAAAGAAGAGTGAGTTGTGAGGAAAAAGAAGAGTGCATAGAAGGGCAACTAGAAAAAAGGAAGAGCAAAAAATCATAAACAAATCACATTGGGGAAGCTTCCTACTTGCATTTGGTGCTTCAAAAGCTTCATACCAACAATTGCAAAGAGGTTTCATCTCATTTCAACTTTGTTCTAAGAGATGAGATTGAATTTTTTGGCTTTATTTTGGTTTTTTTGTATTTTCTAAACAAAAATCTTCATTGTTTATTATTGAAAACATTTCAATTATTTTCCTTTCAAATTCAAACTTCAAACAACAAACCCTACACTTTTTAAAATTTTATTAAAACAATCAGAAAACCCAACATTTCTTTAGAAAAGTTACAAAAATACAAATACAAACCCTACAAATGTTAATTTTTTTTATAATATTGTCTTGTTGCAGCAGCATTGAGCTTTTGAAAACCATATTTTTTCATAATGTTTGCTCCTAGTCTTAAGCCTAAGACCACTAAACAAGGTCAAAAGGATGAAGCTTGGAAACATACCGAAGATTTTCCTATAGAACAAAAGGAACAAGCTAAATGTAATTATTGTAAAGAAATTTTCCATGGTGGCATCAATAGATTGAAATACCACATTGCCAGAATACACGGCCATCATGCTGATCTGTGTGACCAAGCACCTATCGAGGTTGTTCCTAAATGCCAAATGCAATTAGAAACTTTTGAAGCACTAAAGGAAATGAAGAAGAGGCAACAACAGGAGTTGGTGAGTATTGGTTCCCGTTTAGCTAGAGGTTGTGTTGGAGAGGCTTTTTCCATGCCTCCATACCATCCTAATGCTTTTGGTTGTGCTTCTACTACTGATTCTACCTCTGCTCATGCTAGTGGCACTATTAGCATTGGAACTAGAGTTTGGAAATCTAGGTTGGATTCATATTTTGAGCCACCCACTACTCCTAGTTCACAACCCTTACTTGAGAACATGCCTTGGAACAAGGAGGTACATGATGCTTCTAAAAAAGCAAATGGCAAGTTTTGGTACTATTGCAACTATCCATTTTTTGCAGCCAAGTAATTCTTTTTTATTTGATTGTTTTAAATTTAAAACTTATAGTTTCTTTTGTCTAATTTATTTTTATTACACAAACTTATCTTATTTAATCTATTTGCGACAAGTCTCTTTATTGGCAAGGCATGATAGATGTCGTAACCCTTTGTGGGGTAGGGTTCAAAGCCCACTTTTGTTAGCAACGGTTAATGATGTAAAAGCCGAATTACAAGACCAGCGTGTGTTTTGGAGCAAAAAGGGTTGTACCATCATGACCGATGGTTGGACCAATAGGAGGAATAGGACACTCCTAAACTTTCTTGTTTCCAACGAAGATGATTGATCATTCCACTTCCCTAAATGCGTTGAATAATTTGAATTTGATTTAGTGATCAATATTGCTAATTTATGATTTATTGATTGATTAATGATTTTGCTTTATTTTCAAGTTCCACCATGTTCCTCAAGTCCATTGACGCTTCCGCGCATAGCAAAAATGTCACATACCTATGTGAGGCCATAGAGGAAGTCATAGGTGAGGTGGGTGAAAAAAATGTAGTTCCATGAAACTTTTGATGAAGAGACACCTAGGCATATTTTGGTCTCCATGTGCCACCAATTGCATTGACCTCATGTTTGAGGACATTGGCAAGCTTCCATGGGTCAAATTTATATAAAATCACACATGGGTCCTTAGTGTAATGAGGCAATATACGAGGCAAAAGGAGTTGGCTTGACCTAGAATCACAAGATTTGCCACATATTTCATCACATTGCAGTCCTTGCTACAGTCAAAGCCAGCTTTGAGGTGCATGTTTGTTGGTGAGGAGTGGACTACCTCACTGTGTGCTACGACCACTACAGGGATTGATGTGGCAGATTGCATTTTTTATGAGCCAGGCTTTTGGACCCCTTGTGCAAAGATCGTGCAAGTAATTTTTTTTATAAATTCTACATTATGTTTTACTTTTATTTTATACTCATATTTTTCTTTTGTTTGCAGTTTTGCTTATTTTCATTCACTTATTTATTAATGCTTCACAATATTTGCAGTTCATAGAGCCCCTAGTAATTCTCCTACGGATTGTTGATGGGGAGAAGTTCGCTATGAGCTACATATATGAGGGCATGGATAGGGTCAAGGAGGCCATTAGATCTATCTATGGAAGATATGAGAGTATAGATCATCCCTGTTGGGGGATAATTGATAGGAGATGGCACCTCCAGCTTCACAAGCCCATCCATGCAGCCGCTTATTACCTCAATCCGGCATTCCATTTCTGCCCTAATTTCAAGGGGATGAGGAGGTCCCTAATGGGCTCTACTCAGTTGTAGAGCGGATGTCTACCGGCGATACTGAGGTGAGCACTACCATCCGCGAGATAGAGGCCCTCAATAATGCACAAGGGGAGCTCTTCTCTCATCAAATTTGCAAAATTAATTGGACAAAATTGCAGCCAGGTAAAAATATATTTTAAGTGCATAATTTGATTTTATAACTTTTAGTCTTAAGTTGGAAATGAGACTGATTTTTTTTTCTTTCTTATCTCAGATAGATGGTGGCAAATGTTTGGTCCTAAAACACCAAACCTACAGAAGATTACCATCCACATATTGAGCCAACCATGCAGCGCTTCGGGTTGTGAGCACAATTGGAGTATGTTTGAGCACATACACTCCAAGAGGCACAATAGACAGTCCGTGGAGAGGTTGAATGATTTAGTATTTGTTCAGTACAACCTCCGTCTTAGACAAAGACAAACTTTAAATAGTGACACCACCTTGAGCACACTAGAGGAGGTATATTTAAAATCTGAGTGGATCACTAAGGCTATGGATCCTATCTTTAGTGACGAGGACCTTGAGTGGATCAACCAAGCAGATAGAGAGGATGAGGTTGTCGCCATGGTAGAAGGGGAGGATAGAGCACGAGTAGACATAGGCACAGCTGATGTTGGTGAGGGTGGCATGTCACAGGCAAAGGCCATGGTTGTTGATTCATCCAGGACCTACCTTAGACACCTCTGTAGGAAGGATGCAAGCTCCTCTAAGCCATAGACTTGTTTTTGTTTTGAAATATGTTTGGAACATTTAATGTCATGGATTTCATATTCCATGAGTTTTGTATACATTTGACAATATTTATAGTTTTATATATCTAAGTTTGCTATTGTGTTTATACTTATGTGATCGATGTATACTTGTGTATGTGATCAAATTAGGTTCAATTTGATGATGTTATTGTGTCTTTAAGGTTTACTTAATAAAGGGTGCATGAAACAAGTTTTAAATGCTTAAAAATCTCTAAACTTCTTGGGTTTTTTCACTTTGCCAAGTCTTGCCGAGCTTTTTTGCTTGAGTCCTGAGTCTCGAGTCAGGTTAATCCTTGCCGAGTCCAAGTCCTGTATCTATGATCTAGATATACAATGATTTAAGCACAGTAAACTGATTTATGTTTACCCTCGTGGGGTACCAGAGACTAATTGCATGCAGAAAATATGTATTCAACAGGAAATGTAAACAGAATATAACAACATTGTATTCATATCAAAATCATTCAATACAAGTATAAGTCTGCATCATCTATCGCTCCCTTTCTCAAGAGAAGAATGTATACATATAATGTCCAAGGGGATGCGAGGTGAACTGTCGCATCCGTGTAACTCCCTCGGACGAGCTAACTATCTAACTACCCATTTGTCGGACAACATCATCCCCCCCAAAAAGAAAGTCGTCTCCTGACGACAACAACAAAACAGGAAAGATGACGAGATACAATAACAATATCAAAAAGACTAAGAGCTCGAAGGGGGCTAAGAATGCGTCCCTGAAGAAGCTGCTCACAGAGGGCATACACCTACTCCATCCTGACCTTCAACTGGCTCTCGACCCTCAGCTCGTGTTCCAAGGAAGACTTCACCATAGCAGCTGCCTTCAGGAGTTCCTGTTGTTTGGCATCCGCTGAGGCTTGTGCTAAATCCCTCTCGTGCATAAGAACAACCCGCTCTGCTGCAACCTGTGTCTCCCGATCCACCTTTTCCTACTGCTAAGTCTCCACATACTCATCCATGACAGCTCTCTCCCTATCCCAAGCAGCCATCCGGGTGGTCCATTCCCTACGCTGCTCCTCCAAGGACTGCTCCAAACTGACAATGCGAGTGTTCAGCACCCGCTGGGCTTTGGACACCACCCTATGCTCCACCTCATAGGAGTGCTCCATCTGTTGGAATGCATAGTACTGACTGGGGAAGACTCTCTCCAAATCAGTCACCAAGGCTTCCACCTGATTGGCTACCACAGGTTCTATCACCTGCCAAGCCTCCAACATAGTCGGTGTCTCGCGACTAGGCCAATTCCCACTGAAGCATGAAGCAAATTGGACAAGACACTCCGTCCTCACAAAGGTGAGAAGGTGTTGCAAGTCCGCCGCCACATCCTTGAGTGCCTGCCCCTGTGCACTCGCTACCATCTCCTGGCCTTGGGTCACTACCTCTGTCCAGAAAGCCTCCATGTCATTCCATCGTCGTGGCTGACTGAGAGCTTCCATTTCGAGCCTAAACGCACTATCCCCAGTCTCCTCCTCCTGCTGGTCCTCAAAAGACAGCATGATGGGTTCCTCCATGCATACCTCTTCGGCTACTAGAACGGTTTCCTTTGGGCGAGGGGAGAACCTCACAGGTTCCTCTACCGGTGTCATATCAAACATGGTAAGCCACTCCTTCATGGAAGCCTACCGTGTGATGATGTTATCGGCCTCCTCAAACTAGCTGTCCATACTCTGCCCCACCCTCTCGTCTCGGTCCTCCAACTGTTCCTCCTCCACTAACTGGTCAGGTATCACCTCCAACATAGGTAATTCCACCAAAGCCATTGCCTCTGTGTCCACATCTGTCCTGGCCGGAGGTATAACTAGACTTAACACCACTGGTGGTCTCGGGTGCCCGAACATCAGAATGGAAACCATAGTTGGTAAGGACGGTGTAAACGGAATATCTCCGAGCTGAGGTGGAGTGAACAGTACAGGCCGTGGTGCCGACTCTACCGCCAACTCCATACAGCTATGGCCGCTAGTCTAGGAGGAATTGCTACCACAGACCATGTCGGTTCTCGGCCCCTGTCGACATCTTCGAACTCTGTTTCTGGCTGACATTTCCTCTTTGATCCTGACGGGACCTCTCCAATATCCAAGTAGCACCATATAAAAATCAGTGGTTCATTGGGAGCTATGACACACTTCGGCTTCACCACTAACTTTTCCTCTGGGATCTGCAGTCGTATGGCCTCCAAAAATAGACCAATGGCATAATGTGGCATATAGAAGGTACAGTGTTGCAGGGTCATGAAATCATACATCTGGTGAGCAAGCAACGTCGCCCAGTCATATAATGTACCATTCATAATACCACACATCAATGGAATCTGCGTGATGGTGATGTCTGAGGCTCTACTGGCACCGGTGAGCCGACTTTTAATGACATCCATGATGCACTGCCAATGTCCTTCGGCAATGTCAACCCTCTTCAATCCCTTCCCTGCGGTTGTCCTTGACAATGCTTTTACTTGATCAGGCGTGATGTTTCCTGCATCCCTTCGTATCCACATTTCCTTAACCTTGTGCATCAACTTCCAGGGCTTGGTGTCAATCTTTTGCCTCTTCTTCCCTGGGATGCAAAAAACTTTGGTGAAATCTACCGCATGAAATGACAATGTAAGGTTGTGTCCCAGGTAGCGGAATGTGCTGGTACGGGAAAATGTGTCGAAGTTTTCTATCATTTGGCGCAGCTAGGGCTCGAAATATTTTATGCAAAACAAGGGCATCTGAATGGCCCAATGGACTCCTGCGTGTCTCAGACTGTCTTTCACTATGTCATCATCAAGCATCTCATGCCACCATTTTCTACACTCCACGCCATTCAAACCCTCAAATGTAATATTTTGTGCAGTCACGGCCTCCTTCGAGTCTGTTGCTTTCTTTTTCGAGCTCCCAGCATCCATGGCTTTCTTGTCCACGTTCTTCAACTGTTTTCTCCAACTCCGTTTGCCAACAGAATCCATAACCGTTTTTTTTTTAACTCTTCCTCTTCAAATCTTTTACTTTAAATAAAATATTTAATGCGTACAGATACTGACAACAACCTCTAAAAAAAACCGTTTTCTACCTTCCCCACCGTACGACACCGTACGGTTGCTGCAATGCATGCCTTCTCCCAAAATTGAGCAGCTATGGCTTGAAACGGTGGCCTTTGGATGTGTTTGGAACGGTGACTCTTTTTCTTTCTAATGCGGCCTTCCTTTTTCGTGTGTATGGTCTTGGCAGAATGAAGGCTGCGACCCTTTTTATTTCCCTCATGGTGGCCTTTATCTCCTTCCAATGGCCTCTTGTTTACTACCGGTGGCCTTTTATTGCGTTTCCACGCGTGGCCTTTTCTTTCTTTCCAATGGCCTTGTATTTTTTTTTCTTTCCATATGCGCCCTATTAATCTAAGTTTCAATTCTTTTCTATTCCCACGCAGTGACCTTTTCTCACACCGGTGGACATGCCACCGTTCGGTGATCCACCAATTTTCATTTCCCTTTTCTTTCTTTTTTTTTCCTTTTTTTTCTTTTTTCTTTTTTTTTTAAATTTTACTTGCGCATTTGCGGCCGACTCTGGCTTTCTCGTCTCTAATTGTAGATTTTCAGCTTCGAGCCATTCACGGCATCTAGGATTTCTCGACCATCGAACGTCCATAACTTGACCACCCCATTCGCTGCAACCTCTCGGACTTTATATGGGCCTTGCCACCTGACCTTGAATTTGCCAGGTTTAATTTCATTTCGCCCATTAAACTTTAATACCAACTGCCCCGGTGTGAGTTTCATCCGACAGAGGTGTTTGTTGTGCCACAGTTTCCTTCGTTGTTGCGCTACGTCTATCGCCCACTGTGTCATTGCCCTTTTCTCGTCGAGCTTATTCAAGACATAAAGTCTCTCTCTCAGACTCTACACATTGCCGAGCTTGTTATCAAGGGTTATCCACAAACTAGGAACCATGAATTCGATGGGTACCACTGCCTCCTGCCCGTACATTAGCTGGAATGGTGTCTGCCTGGTGGTCACTTTGTATGAAGTACGGTAGGCCGATAACACGGAAGGCAACTTCTCTTCCCAATCTTCACCTTCTACGCCGCATGACTTATAGATGACTCCCACCAAGATTTTACTCGTTGCCTCAGGCCTGACCATTCGCCCAAGGATAATATGGACTTGACAGTGTATGGAAAATCTTGAATTCGATGGTTACGAGCTTAACGACATGATTCACAAAATGATCGCCCCTATCGCTCGTCAATTGAATCGAAATGCCATACCTTGTTATTATTTGTTCATAGATAAACTTTGCAGTGCTTAGGGCAGAGTTGTCCGTTAATGCACGTGCTTCAACCCATTTTGTCAAATATTCTGTGGCCACCACAATATATCGGCATCGCCAAGCACGAATGGACTTGAGAGGCCCGACGAAGTCCAATCCCCATCTTTCGAATAGCTCTTGCGCATGGAAAGGATTGAGGGGCATAAAGTCCCATTTAAGGGGTTTCCCTGCGTGTTGACAAGTATGGCATCCAACTACCCATTCTCTAGTGTCATTGTACAATGTTGGCCACCATAAGCCAGCTAACAACACTTTCCTTGTTGTCGTATTGGGACCCATGTGCCCTCCGACAAGTCCTTCGTGGGCTTCCCTCAGCACACTTGGTAGCTCCTCTTCCATCACGCATCGCCTCAATACTTGGTCTGGACCCATTTTATACAACAATCCGTTGATTAGCTGGAAGGTCCTGCTTCTCAGGACCAACTTCCTTCGTTCTACTGGAGGCATGTCGAGAGGAAACCAAGTCGTGGACAAATACTCCCCTATGCTTGTGTACCACTTCGGGAGTACGGTAATATGAAACAGATGCGCGTCTGGAAAGTCATCATTTATTCCAACAGGTGGCTCGCCAGACTTGATTCGTGACAACTGGTCGGCAATCACATGGCTACATCCTGGTCATACGACAATCTTGAATGTGAATTCCTGGAGTAAGAGGAGCCACCGACTCACTCTCCCCTAGATAATAGGTTTATTGACCAGGTACATGAGGGCCTGGTGGTCCACATAAAGGGTAAATGGCGTCGCCAGTAAGTAGTGCCAAAATTTCTGAACAGAGTAGACCATTCCAAGAGGCTCCCTTTCTGTGTTGTAATTTTCTCCCCATCCAACAGCAACCTGCTTGCAAAATATATGGGATGATTGAGTCTGTGCCCTCCTTCCTAAGCCAATGGCTCCGATGGCATAATTTGATGCATCCACGTGCACGTGAAATTCCCTATCCAAATTAGGAAATGCGAGGATAGGAGCGGCCAACAACCTTGTTTTCAAATCCACGAAGGCTTCCTCTTTCTCCTTCATCCAAGTGTATGGCTCCTTCCTCGTGAGCCTATCCATCGAATATGAAATCCGCGCAAAGTTTTTTATGAATCAGCAGAATTACAGGACATAATAACCTGGCCAAAATAACCCTAGACAGAATAACCCAGCCACAATAATCCAAGGATGAAATAACCCATGGTCATAATAACCCAATCCAAAATAACCCGCAGTCAAAATAACCCATGGACAAAATAACCCTATAAGATTCTAGAGAAAGGAATTTTTTTTTATAAATACAAGTATATTTCTAAAAAACTTTTTTATTCAAATTTTCAATTAAAGTGTCAAATTATGAGCAATGCCTCTTATATAATCTAAAATATTATTATTGTCATAAGCATCAACTAGTCTTTTTAGTCTTTCTTTGAGTTCGGGGTATTTTTTCGTACTTGGTTTTGTAGTGTGTCCAACCATAGATTTCTCTATTTTATTCTCTTGGAGACCTTGTTATTTTTTCATTGTTTTGATGAATTTCCATATTGAGCTATTGTTGGAAAAATGGTCAGCACTCCCCTCAAGATTCGTGACATGGCTTAACCGCCTCCTGTGTCTTCTATAAGTCTAGTGGTTGTATCGGGCATTAATAGGTCAATCTTTTGGTGCAACGACAACTACTAGTTGTAACAAGTGATATTAGAGCTTGGTCAAAGGTTCGAATCCCCTCAAGTAATGTTGAGGGGGAGATTGTTGGCAAAATGGTCAGCGCTCTCGGAATTCGTGACATAGCTTAACCGCCTCCTTTGTCTTCTATAAGTCTAGTGGTTGTATAGGGAATTAATAGGTCGATCTTTTGGTGCAATGACAACTACTACTTGTAACAGCTATGTGATGATTGAATATATTCCCTAAATCCTCTATGCCATCCCTCAATAGAACTATTGGTGTTGGGAAGATCATCTTTAAAAGATGAATAGCAGTTCCACATTGTGACTGGAAACTTGGGTAACCGTCTATTTCCTCTTCTAGTTAGTCTTCCAATCCATGTATCTTCAAAATAATCAATTATGGGTTGCAAAGTCTCCTCGTTCTATATAATAAGGAGATTGTAGAAGTGTTTTGAATGAATTGATTACATATATCTGAGGCACAAAAGCTAATGCAACAGGTTTTTTGATCTCAGATGAAAATACTTCATCGACATTGTAGCGTGTTTGTAGACCTTCTTCTTGAACTTTCCTCCACAAGCACTGAGATAAATGGAAAAAGTATCCCCGAATAGTCACATTTGGAAAAATTTCAAAAATGACCATGGGTTATTTTGTCCATGGGTTATTGTGACAATGGGTTATTTTGACCATGGGTTATTGTAACCCTGGGTTATTGTTTCCTTGGGTTATTATGGCAGGGTTATTGTGTCCAGGGTTATTTTGGTCGGGTTATTATGTCCAGTTACCAATCAGCAGTAGTATCTGATATGGTCGAGAAAGGATTTGACGCCAGTCACGTCCGTGGGGGTCTCCATCTCAACTATTACCCGTACCTTGTCGAGGTTTGTTTTTAATCCTTCTTTACATATTATGTGCCCGAGCAACTTCCCTTGTGGCATCATAAACCGAAATTTCTTTGGGTTAAGTGCCAGTCGAGCTTGCCGACACTGTTCCATGCACTCCCCCAAGGCTGCAATGTGTTTTTCCTGCCCACTGAATATGGACCAATCGTCCAAGCATGCTTTAAAGTTCCTAGTCGACATCTTGTCGAAGATATGTAGAATAATCCGTTGGAAGGTTGTCGGTGCATTGCAAAGGCCGAAGGGCATCCGATTGTATGCATATACACCATCCTCCACTACAAAGGTTGTTTTCAATTTATCCTCCTCTACAATGGATATTATATCCAGAAAACCCATCCATGAAAGAATAGATCTCGTGGCTAGCCACTTCCTCCACTATACTATCAGTGAAGGGGATGGGAAATGGGTCCTTGATTGTTACTGCGTTGAGACATCTGAAATCCACACAGATGTGGATATGGTTAGCTTCCTTCTTTAGAGAGATCACAATTGGGGAAACCCACTAGTTTGTGTCAACCCGAAAGACGATACCAGCTTCCAGCATCCGCTCAATTTCAGTCTCCACCCTTGCAGCATAGTTCTTATTCATCCTATACGGCCTCTTTCGCATAAGTTGGGTTCCAGGACTAGGGGAATGCGGTGTACACATAACTCCGAAGGTACGCCCTTCATCCTTGTAAGTCTAGGCGAATACATCCTTGTATTCTGTAAAAATCTTGAATGTCGTTGTTTTTAATACAAGGTTCCAGTCGTCCCCCACCAGGATGGTTTTCGGGTTTTGCTCATCTCGGAGGTTTATCTCTTCCAACTTCAACTCTTTGTACCAGATTGGTTCATCCTTGGGAAACTCATGGGCAGGGCTCTCCCAAATTTGAGCTTCTCCTTCCTTGTATTCTTTGTATTCACAAGGGAACTCGTTCGGGTCTTCCTCGATCTTCAGCATATTACAGGATGGAGGAAATAATGCATAGTCACCCATTTGCCAATGAAATAGGTCGTCCATAGAGTCTATATCATCCTCCAATTTTAGTACCCCTTCCTCATTGGGCTCCATACTTTCTTTCCCTTCATCCATTCTGTCGTCCGATTCTGAATCTGAGGAGGATGCCATTTCTTCTCCTACCATCTGCATCGTGAGATCAACCACAAACTTTCTTCCCCCTTTCTCGAATGATAAAATGTTTCTTTTCCAGTTGTGGTTTGCTTTGGCAGCCACCAACCACCCTCTCCCTAGGATGGCGTCATACCCTTTCTGCTATGTCCCAATGGTTACCTGATGTGTCATCAAGGTTCTGAGAGGTTTGATGCCATGTTGGTCGGCCCCTAGTAAGTTGAAGGTCGGCAGCCACAATGTCGATTTCCCTAGACTCTTCCAAGTTTCCTCCGGTAGAACGTTCACCCCTGATCCACCGTCAACAATTGTGTTAGTGAGAATGGTACCTAAGATACCCATCTCTACTACTGCAAGGTTCTGCCCACTGTTTATAGCCAACGTCATGGGGTCCGCTACGGAGTCACCAGGAACCTCTATCCGTTCAAATGCACTTGTTGGGATGTTTTGTCCTAAAAATAGGGCTGTTTTCAGACGCGACATTGTTTCGAGTAGGTCCTTGACCTTTACCGGTATCTCCACTTGCATCAGCTGCCTCAAGATATTTTGCTATGCCATGGCTCGAGTAGAAGTGTCGAAGGTATCTGTGGAGTCCCTTCGGTCCTGCATTTCCTTCTCGATCTCAACCTTCTCCTCGAGCAGCCTTTGTTTCTCCGTACGAGGCTCGGGATACGTGGCCTTCTTCGTTTGTGCGCGTGTAATTGCCAAGATCTCCTTCTCGCTGCCCCCTCTCTCCACGTCAAGGAGGTTGCAACCAAGCTTTGGGCAGTTAGCTTCCTCATGGTCCCTTGATCCGCACCACCGACACAGTTTTTGTGGAGCAGGAGCCTCTTGGCAATCCCGGCCAAAATGTCCCCATTGGTTGCAATTTGTGCATTGTATCATTGGTCTCCCCTTCGCATCATACTGGATCCGAGGGCGGTTATTATTGTTAATCATTATTTCCTCTACCTCCCCGTCGGTTATTTCTGTAGCCACCAGATGATGCAATATTTTGTTGACCCCTGGTTCCAGATGTGGAGGGTTGCTCTTGCATAAACAACACTTATTGATTCCTAGCCCTCAGATTGTAGGGACATTCTTTGGTGGAATGTCCCGCAATCTGGCAGATGTCGCAAAAGGATTTCTTCAAACAAGAACCTTTAGTGTGTCCTGCTTCTTTGCAGTCTGTACACCACACCGCCTCTTCCTCGGTTTTGGTTGAGCTCCCCTTGGTTGCCTTAAATTATTTCATCATTCTCTTGAGGTCTTTCTGTAAAGCAAGCACTTTCTTACTCGATTCTCCCTCACTACTTTCTGTCGTGGATTCATCATCTGAGGACCTAGTTTTCTTGGAGGTCTTGCATTCACTCTCCAAATCCATCCCACGGTTATATGCATTGTTGTACAATGTCGATGGTACGATTTTCATTTTCTTGCAGAGGGAAATTTTTAGTCCTTCCACGAACCATCATTTCTTGAGTTCGTCTGTCGGGGCAGATTCCATTTTCCCAATGAGTTCCTTTAGTCACCGGCCGTAGGCTCGAACCGACTCGCTCTTTGTTTGTTTTGTATTGTAAATTTTGGCAAGGATCTCACTGTCGTCTCTCAGCAACTGAAATTCTGTCTAGAAAGCCTTTTTCACTGTGGCCCATGTTGTCAAGCCAGATTTATCCACATCGGAGTACCAGTCAATGGCTCCTTCCCTCAATGTGGCAGGGAACTGTCTAACCCACTCGTCCTAGTCTATGACTCTGTTGGCTATCCATATAGTTTCACAAGTTCGGCAATGCCAAACAGGATCCTCCTTCACCTAGCCCATGAACTTGGGCAATTTTTGTTTATTCACGGCCATGGTGACCGGTTGTTGTACCGGTTGTGCCCCTTAGCATTGGAGAGGTGGGTTTTGTGTCTGCCCGCCACGGTTAAACTGCAATACGGTGGGTACCACGTTCTGACTACCAGATTGTCTTCTTACATTCGGCGTACGAGGATCAAACAATGTGTCTTGGCTATCTGGTGCTTGTACCCCTTCAGCACCTCCAGCTACGCTGGATCCTTCATCACTCCTGCTTCCCGTTCCCTCTACCCGTGGCAAGATGGACAAGTTTCGGAATTGTTCCCGTGTTCCCTCTATCAGATTAAACCTTTGTTGTGTTTCCTCCAATAAGTCTTCACTACTTACCCTTCAGTAATTGTCTCCTTCAGTCGTTACACCTCCCGTGACACCTCCATAGTTATCGTCAGTACCATCTCCCTGGTCCCCTTCAGTTAACCCGTCAGTTGGTTGTCCCTCGGCGAGTTGTCTGAGCCTTCGTCGATGTTCTACTTGTCGGGCAAGGATTAGGGCTTGATGTGTGGCCTCCAAGACATTCAATTGTTCCTTTTTATTCCTATCTTTATTTAAGAGAATGGGTATCAATTCTATCAAGACATCATTTAAAACATAACACAAAACACATTTTATTTATTCATGTTTTGGTACAACAAATCAACTATGATCTTGTTATTATAGGTTTTACAGTGTTCTTTTATTTACTCCCAGGCTTCAGGCTCATGGGTTTGTTCTTCGCCGACTACCATCGCGCTCTTCCTCCTCCCGACGACTATTCTCGGCAAAGTTCCTCAAGATTTGTTGACGACATTTTGTTGTCCTCAATTTTGACATCACAAAATTGTGGAAACCCTACACAATTTTCTTATAAATTCGTAGGTATATCCTTTGCGTTTTCGATGTTTTGGATAATGCGTTATAAAGACAATTCGTCATCCCTGAAATGTCATTTATTTTGCATGCTTCATGCATCCTTTTTGAGGGTTTCCGTCAAGTTAATCACCTTATCGCTTGTCAAGACGAGTTTTTCTTCTTTGACTGCAAGCGCTTGATTTTTAGCAATCTTCAAGTCCTTTTCTTCTCTTTTCCCTTTCTTGTTAGTAGTTTTTAATCTTGATTCTCCCTTGAGTCAATAGCCCTTTGAAATACGCTCGTTTCGAGCTATCTTCGACATCAAACGGAATTGTATAACTCAAGTTATGATGCAAAAGGTGGGGTTTTTTTGGCCGACTGCATATTTTATTAAAAATTCTCCAAAAGTGGGCTTTTTATTGTCAATTGCACGAAATGAAATTATTTTTAATATCTAAAATGGATTTTGACATCCATTTTTAAATTTCAACTCATTCTGAGTTGATTTGACCATAGTTTTTAATGATTTTCTGAAAATTGGTTTTTTCTAGTCTATTTTCATGTTACTTTATTAAAAACTATAGTTATATATTAAATTTAGTCACTTAAGTGCATAAAAGTGGGGTTTTTATCATTCATTGCATATCATCCACATGCAAGTCATCTTTTAAAACCCACTTCCAATAAAATTTACATCTTAACTGCATAAAGGTGGGCTTTTCATATGCAATTGTATATACTTGAGTTTAAAATAATGCATTTCAATGTTATGTTTTACAACTTAAGTGAAAAGGTGGCTTTTTCAAGCCTAATTACATGTGCAATTGATATCTAAAAGTACGTATGCACAACTTAAGTGAAAAGGTGGCTTTTTCAAGACCAATTGCATATGCAATTGATATTAAAAATCCCGTTTTATAACTTAAGTGGAAAAGTGGCTCTTTCCAATCCAAATACATGTCTTTTGAAATAAGTATTTGCACTCAAAAAGTGTGTATTTAATCACTTAAGTTGTAAAGTGTTATTTTTATATGCAAATGCATATATAAAACAACGTTTTTAAAACCATTGAAGCTAAAATACATGTTATTGACTCCAAAAAGTGCGTTTTTACTCATTTTTGTTTATGTTGTCATTAAAAAGCAACAAGTGACCATTTTTAAGAAGAAAACATGTGTTTTTTACTTCAAAAAACCCACTTATTTTGGAGGTTTTTGAGAAAAACGGGATTTTGAAAACAAAAATCACAAGACTCATGATCAAAACTCAATCATTTTTGCTTCCCATAGGGTCGTGTTTGCACTAAATCTTCCAAGGATCATTCTTGGCTACTCAAAAATGAAAATTTGAAAGGATTTTGTTCACAAAAACAGCCCATTTAGGGCACGTTTTTGGGCGTTTTTGCTCAAAAAGACCCATTTTTGGCTATTTTTCTTCATCAAATCCATACGTTTTTCTTCCGAGGTGAGTTCTTGGGTATTGTTTATCATTTGCAGCTTGTCTATCATTCTTTTTAAGTTGCATTTGATGCCCTAGATGTCGTTTTTAGTTGCCATTACATGTGCATTTGAAATAGTCAATTTTTGTTGCCATTCTCTTGCATTTTGTTTCTCTAACTTCCCACACTTGGCAAGAATTGGATCTTGACTCACAAATGCATTCATTTTGCAAGGATTGAGTTAAGATTCGAAATCTATTTAACTCTCATTCATGCAATCATTCTAAATCCAAAAATCTCTTCATTTTATTTTCAGATTTGCATTTGTTTTGTATATAATTTGTGCTCCTTCTATGTTCCGTCTAAATTCTCCAAGTTGCATATGCAAGTGCTTCATCTTGCTCGCATATGCACTCGAGATTAAAAACCCCGTTCTTGAATGAAATTATCAAAGAAAGTGAGCTCATTTATCATGTGCTTTTGCATCCAAAAACCCCACTTTCATGCTTACACGCACTCCATCTGCGCTTGTTAAATCGCTGCCATGTGACTTAAAAATTCATGATGGTGGTTGCTTGCATATGCTTGCGCATTTACTTATAATGAAAACACAATATCTCATTATAAATGGATTTCTTTCCATTCAATTTCATGCATTTTCCATATAATATCCTTCATGTCTGCATATGCTTTCACATTCCAAAAACCCGTTTTTGGGTTTTTCTACCATATAAGTACACATTTTGAGCTCAAACACATATATCCATTTGCTGTCCCACAAATTTCCAGCTATCTCCATATGCTCACAATACCCCAAGTTCACTCATTTGCATCAAAAAGCGCACAATGGATCCATCTCATAAAGATGTTCTCACCTTGTGGAATTTTCATGTCACATGCTACATGATTGGAGATTCAAAGGACTTTTGGCTTCAAAAGTTTGTGATTGTATTGTTTCCAGAAACAATACGAGTTCTACCCAAGAAGAAGGTTCCTCCTCACCAGGTAAATGCAAGCTAAAAGCTCACCTCCATGCATTTACATACAATTTTCTCACTTTCCCAAAAGCTGCAAATGGACCTCTAAATCCCATGACAAGTGCTCTCCAAAATGGCATGTAATGGGATTTAAAAACCCCATTTACAAGAGAGAAATCATCCCATGCTAAGTGCAAAGAGTTGAAGACTGGAATGATGCGGGTATCGAATGCTTTCAGGAAGAGATACTTTCCAAGGAAATGACCATTATGATACAAGACAACCAAGGATGCAAGTTCCTATTCCAGATCAAAATGTTTTCATCAAACTAAAGCATATCAACCATCATGCATCCTGTAGCAGCATGAAGACAAAAGAAGGATGATGTAATAGGTGTCATGTCTTGTCAAGCACTTAGAATATTTTCATCATGCCTTTGTAATTTGTATTTGACATATTAAATGTAATGTAATAAAGATGTAATTGCATGTGCATTAGGCATGCAACTTTGAATAAGTCAAAGTTAGTTAGTTAGAGAATAAGTCAAGGTGGTTAAGGGTTTTCCCCTTTTCTCTCCACCTTTCTCTCTCTTCTTTTCCTATATAAAGGAGGGAGCTCATTGTAAATGATCATCTTTTGGCAAGGCAAGAAAATTTTGCCAATTTGTATTGTGCACTCTAAGACTTTGTGCTTGGATGTAAATCAAATTGCTTTCAATAAAAGAGGCAGATTGTTTTGAGACTTTGTGCCAATTCAAACTGTTATGTGACGACATTTTCTTGAGTTGATTGTGAGTTTTTATGCTTTGATTCAAGAGGGATTTGGATTCAATTGCGCAGACTTTGAGCTGCCTGTTGCATTCAGAGCCAATTTGAACTTTTGAAGACTTTGTGTTGCAGAAGGACAAATTGTGATAGATAGTAGTGGCTGCAATTACTTAGAGATGAAGACTTTGGGCTTCAGTTGTAAGTGTTTTTATTAAATTCGAGAGTATCCAGTAAGAGACTTTGTGCCTTACTGGTTATTCTGCTTGAATCCTCACAAGACAAGCGCATGAGACTTTGGGTTCCTGTGTTTGTTTCACAAAATATAAAAAAAAAGTTGTTGCCCCTAGTATTGTTCTTATGTCGACTTCAGGGTCACCGGCTTTATCGTAGCAATAAGGTACTTTTTGTTAAGTTGGAAAGTTGTAGTTGTATGCAAATCATTCTTGAAAAAAGAGGAATTAATTAAGAGAACCGCCCTTTTTGTAATTTCAGTTAAGTTCCTATTGAAGCCACCTATGGTAAGAAGGGAGCCTCCCCTATTGCTGAGAGGAGAGATTTATCTCATGAGACGTTGCCTAAAGTTACAATTTTGTAAAGTGTAGTCTTAGCGGCTTACAAAATTTTTAGCCAACAGTTTTTGGCGACTCTACTGGGGACACGACGGGCATTCGGAAGCCTCACGCTTTTGTTTGAAGTATACCCGTGCCCTTTTTCATTGTAATTTATTTTTGTTAGTTTTTCAAGCTTTTACCAAGGACATGTAAATGGCGCAAGGTCCTTGGGGAAATATTTTTGGTCCGTTGAATCTAGCTTCGCCTCTACATGCTCTTCCTGATGGCTCACGGAAGAATTTTCCCAAGTTCTTTGGTGATGGACAAAAACATCTAGATGAACATATTGCTGTTTTTTCCATTGCGTGCGGTGTTCATGGTGTTGAACATGAAGAAGTGTCTGTGAGGTTGTTTGTAGAAACTCTCCAGGGCGTGGTTGCTGATTGGTTTTATCATCTTGCACCACAGACCATCACAAACTGGCCTACTCCCATAGCCTAGTTTGAAGAAAGATTCAAGCCTCTTGAAGATGCTCATACACTATTGGCTCAACTCACCCTGCTAAAGAAGGCATGTCACGTTCCTATGCGTGAATTTGTTGCTCATTTCAACAAGTTGACACGAAGGATTCCATCTATTGCTCAACCTACAGTTGCAAATTTGAAGTGCTTCTTTGTAAATGCACAAATTCCCGAAGTCAGTTTTCTATTAAGAAGAGCAGCTCCGACTACTCTTGCAGCTGCACAGACTTTGGCAATTGAAATTGAAGATGATCTTATTCTTGCTGGGCAGATAAGAAATGAAGCAAATGGGTTTGAAGAAAGTTATCTCTCTTCTAATTCATTTTCTTCCATTACAAGGACGGACCCTACAGTGCAAAGGTTGGCAAATGAGTTAGTTGCCCTCAAAAAGCAAATAGCTCAAGGTATCTTTTTCGTTCCTCATGAAGATGTAGAAAAGACACCCTTCCAACTATTGCTTGTAGTCCTGCCGATGAGAATCAACAAAGATTAGTTTCATCATCAAAGAAGCGTGCTATTGAGGCACCATCAGCGAAGGCAACAACAAAGCATCTTGAATCCGAGGCTAGTGATCTTGTTATTCTCTTACAAGGAAAGGAAGCAGAATTAGTTGGCGACTCTTATTTCTGGTTCATGCAGTCTCAAAAAGTCGTTGATAAAAATCAGAAAGATGAAACTCATTCTTCCAATGTTCAAGCAAATAAAGATGATCACGTCGTTAGACATGAACAAATGGACATGCATGAAGGTCTCAATCAAGCTGAAAATAATATCGTTTCAAGGTCATGAACTTGAACGAATATTGCATGAAAGATCTACCCCAGAACTTGATGAGGATCTTATCATGAACATCATAAGGGAATTTTGTTCAAATATCAAAGATAATTCTCTCATGTCTGAAATTGGTAGCCAGCACGATGCAAAGGAAGCAATGAGGTAACTTGTTCTGATCATCCTGAGGATGTCATGGTTGATGAACCTATCAAGCAAACTGCAACATGCAAGGAAAGATCAAAATTGGTACGATCAAGAGGATGTCCTATAAGACATATGGCTTGGTTAGAGACCAATGGAAAGCTAGACATTCCACATCTACCTGAACATGAAGATACAATTGAAGAAGAAGCCAAAGAAGCATCTTCGGTTCAGCAGGAGCAGTTTGAATTCATGGACCTATCTTGGAGCAGCAGTACATATGATTCATCTCAAAAGGTGAATTTCTTCATCTCTTCCAGGAGATGTTATATCACACATTGACCTCATTGCTCTAGTTGTTCGTGCTCCATCTATACGAAGTTGCTTGTGAACATGCAAGGTACTGCAAGTTGCTAAAAAAAGGTAGCTATTTTGTTGAACCAGTAAATGGTTTCATCTGAAAGTAGCATTGTCGGCTAGTTTTAATTAGGTAGGTTTTTCTTTGTTTTCAATAAGTGCATTTGCACAAGTTTGTTCTAGGTTTGCTTTGCATCAGTCATGTCATCCTTTTTGAGTCTTTTTGTTTTTAGTTGCCTGACTCTATAGCCCAATGGAGTAGATGAAGGCACTTAGAGGTCTGGATTCTACATTCCTCATTGTTTCTAAGAACAAACGAGGTACGTTCCCCAGCAGAGTCGCCAAAAACTGTTGGCTAAAAATACAATTCTAAGACTGCACCTTACAAAATTGTATTTTTAGCCAACAGTTTTTGGCGACTCTGTTGGGGAACGTACCTTGTTTGTTCTTAGAAACAATGAGGAATGTAGAATCCAGACCTCTAAGTGCCTTCATCTACTCCATTGGGCTATAGAGTCAGGCGACTAAAAACAAAAAGACTCAAAAAGGATGACGCGACCGATACAAAGCAAACCTAGAACAAACTTGTGCAAATGCACTTATTGAAATCAAAGAAAAACCTACCTAATTAAAACTAGCCGACAATGCAACTTTCAAATGAAACCATTTACTAGTTCAACAAAATAGCTACCTTTTTTCAGCAACTTGCAGTACCTTTCATGTTCACGAGCAACTTTGTATAGATGGAGCACAAACAACTAGAGCAATGAGGTCAATGCGTGATGTAACACCTCCTGGAAGAGATGAAGAAATTCACTTTTTTCAGATGAGTCATATGTACCGCTACTCCAAGATAGGTCCATGAATTCAAACTGCTCCTGCTGAACTACAAATGTATGTTTAGCCTCTTCTTCAATTGTATCTTCATGGTCAAGTACAAGTGGAATTAATGATTTTTTATTGACCTCCAACCAAGCAAGATGTCTGATGGGACATCCTGTTGACCAAACAAATTTTGAATTCTTCTTGCCAACTGTTATAATTTGAGTAACTAGTTCATCAACTATGGCATCCTTAGGCTGATTAGAACAGGTTACCTCATTGCTTCCTTTTGCATTGTGTTGGTTACAAATTTCAGACATAAGAGCATTGTCCTCAATTTTTGAACAAAATTCACCTATGATGTTCATGATAAGATCCTCATCAAGATTTGGCGACTCTACTGGGGATACGACGTGCATTTGAAAGCCTCACGCTTTTGTTTGAAGTATACCCGTGTCCTTTTTCATTGTAAATATTCATTGTAATTTATTTTTGATTAGTTTTTCAAGCTTTTACCAAGGACATATAAATGGCCCAAGGTCCTTGAATACTTTTGGTCCGTTGAATCTAGCTCCACCTCTACATGCTCTTCATGATGGCTCGAGGAAGAATTTTCCTAAGTTCTCCGATGATGGACAACAACACCCAGATGAACATATTGCTGCTTTTTACATTGCATGCAATGTTCATGGCATTGAACATGAAGATGTGTCTGTGAGGTTGTTCATAGAAACTCTCCAAGGCGTTGCTGCTAATTGGTTTTATCATCTTGCACCGCAGACCATCACAAACTGGGCTACTCTCATAGCCAAGTTTGAAGAAAGGTTCAAGCCTCCTGAAGATGCTCATGCACTGTTGGCCCAACTCACCCAACTGAAGAAGGCATCTCAACAAATTGACAGGAAGGATTCCATCTATTTATCAGCCTACAGTTGCAAATTTGAAGTGCTTTGTAGATGCACTAATTCCTGAAGTCAGTTTTCTATTGAGAAGAGCAGCCCCAGCTACTCTTTTAGCTGCATAGACTTTGGCGATTGGAATTGAAGATGATCTCATTCTTGCTGTGAAGATAAGAATTGAAGCAAATGAGTTTGAAGAAAGTAATCTCTCTTCCGATTCATTTTCTCCCATCACAAGGACGGACCCTGCAATACAAAAGTTGGCAAATGAGTTAGTTGCTCTCAAAAAGCAAATAGCTCAAGGTATCTTTTTCATTCCTCATGAAGATGTAGAAAGGACACCCCTTCCAGCTATTGCTCGTAGTCCTGCTAGTGAGAATCAACAAAGATTAGTATAATCATCAAAGAAGCTTTCTATTGAGGCACCGTCAGCGAAGGAAGCAACAAAGAATCCTGAATCTGAGGCTAGTGATCTTGCTATTCTCTTCCAAGAAAAGGAAGTAGAATTAGATGGCAACTCTTATTTATGGTTCACGCAGTCTCAGAAAGTCGTTGATGAAAATCAGAAAAATGAAACTCATTCTTCCAATGTTCAAGCAAATAAAGACGATCATGTCGTTAGACATGAACAAATGGACATGCACGAAGGTCTCAGTCAAGCTGAAAATAGAGCATCTTTGTTTCAAAGTTATGAACTTGAACAAGTGTTGCATGAAAAAATTACCCCAAAACTTGATGAGGATCTTATCATGAACATCATAGGTGAATTTTGTTCAAAAATTGAGGACAATCCTCTTATGTCTGAAATTTGTAACCAACACAATGCAGAAGGAAGCAATGAGGTAACCTGTTTTAATCAGCCTAAGGATGCCATAGTTGATGAACTAGTTACTCAAATTATAACAGTTGGCAAGAAGAATTCAAAATTTGTTCGGTCAACGGGATGTCCCATTAGACATCTTGCTTGGTTGGAGGTCAATAAAAAATCATTAATTCCACTTATACTTGACCATGAAGATACAATTGAAGAAGACGCTAAACATACATTTGCAGTTCAGCAAGAGCAGTTTGACTTCATGGACCTATCTTGGAGTAGCGGTACATATGACTCATCTGAAAAAAGTGAATTTCTTCATCTCTTCCAGGAGGTGTTACATCACGCATTGACCTCATTGCTCTAGTTGTTCGTGCTCCATCTATACAAAGTTGCCCGTGAACATGAAAGGTACTACAAGCTGCTGAAAAAAGGTAGCTATTTTGTTGAACCAGTAAATGGTTTCATCCAAAAGTTGCATTGTCGGCTAGTTTTAATTAGGTAGGGTTTTCTTTGTTTTCAATAAGTGCATTTGCATAAGTTTGTTCTAGGTTTGTTTTGCGTCAGTAGCGTCATCGTTTTTTAGTCTTTTTCTTTTTAGTCGCCTGACTCTATAGCCCAATGGAGTAGATGAAGGCACTTAGAGGTCTAGATTCTACATTCCTCATTCTTTCTAAGAACAAACGAGGTACATTCCCCAATTATAGCCAGTTGTTGTCCTCAATTTTGACATCAAAAAATTGTGGAAACCCTACACAATTTTCTTATAAATTTGTAGGTATATCCTCTGCATTTTCGATGTTTTGGATAATGCGTTATAAAGACAATTCGTCATCCCTGAAATGTCATTTATTTTGCATGCTTCATGCATCCTTTTTGAGGATTTCCGTCAAGTTAATCACCTTATCGTTTGTCGGGACGAGTTTTTCTTCTTTGACTGCAAGCGCTTGATTTTTGGCAATCTTCAAGTCCTTTTCTTCTTTTTTCCCTTTCTTGTTAGTAGTTTTTAATCTTGATTTTCCCTTGAGTCAATAGCCCTTTGAAATACGCTCGTTTCGAGCTATCTTAGACATCAAACGGAGTTGTATAACTCAAGTTATGATGCAAAAGGTGGGGTTTTTCTGGCCGACTGCATATTTTATTAAAAATTCTCCAAAAGTGGGCTTTTTATTGTCAATTGCACGAAATGAAATTATTTTTAATATCTAAAATGGATTTTGACATCCATTTTTAAATTTCAACTCATTCTGAGTTGATTTGACCATAGTTTTTAATGATTTTCTGAAAATTGGTTTTTTCTAGTCCATTTTCATGTTACTTTATTAAAAACTATAGTTATATATTAAATTTAGTCAGTTAAGTGCATAAAAGTGGGGTTTTTATCATTCATTGCATATCATCCACATGCAAGTCATCTTTTAAAACCCACTTCCAATAAAATCTACATCTTAAATGCATAAAGGTAGGCTTTTCATATGCAATTGTATATACTTGAGTTTAAAATAATGCATTTCAATGTTATGTTTTACAACTTAAGTGAAAAGGTGGTTTTTTCAAGCCTAATTACATGTGCAATTGATATCTAAAAGTACGTATGCACAACTTAAGTGAAAAGGTGGCTTTTTCAAGACCAATTGCATATGCAATTGATATTAAAAATCCTGTTTTATAACTTAAGTGGAAAAGTGGCTCTTTCCAATCCAAATACATGTCTTTTGAAATATGTATTTGCACTCAAAAAGTGCGTATTTAATCACTTAAGTTGTAAAGTGTTATTTTTATATGCAAATGCATATATAAAACAACGTTTTTAAAACCATTGAAGCTAAAATACATGTTATTGACTCCAAAAAGTGTGTTTTTACTCATTTTTGTTTATGTTTTCATTAAAAAGCAAGAAGTGACGATTTTTGAGAGGAAAACATGTGTTTTTTACTTCAAAAACCCACTTATTTTGGAGGTTTTTGAGAAAAACGGGATTCTGAAGACAAAAATCACAAGATTCATGGTCAAAATTCAATCATTTTTGCTTCCCATAGGGTTGTTTTTGCACTAAATCTTCCAAGGATCATTCTTGGCTACTCAAAAATAAAGATTTGAAAGGATTTTGTTCACAAAAACAGCCCATTTAGGGCACACTTTTGGGCGTTTTTGCTCAAAAACGACCCATTTTTGGCTATTTTTCTTCATCAAATCCGTACGTTTTTCTTCCAAGGTGAGTTCTTGGGTATTGTTTCTCATTTGCAGCTTGTCTATCATTCTTTTTAAGTTGTATTTGATGTCCTAGATGTCACTTTTAGTTGTTATTACATGTGCATTTGAAATAGTCAATTTTTGTTGCTATTCTCTTGCATTTTGTTTCTCTAACTTCCCACACTTGGCAAAAATTGGATCTTGACTCAAATGCATTCATTTTGCAAGGATTGAGTCAAGATTCGAAATCTATTTAACTCTCATTCATGCAATCATTCTAAATCCAAAAATCTCTTCATTTTATTTTCAGATTTGCATTTGTTTTGTATAATATTTGTGCTCCTTCTATCTTCCGTCTAAATTCTCCAAGTTGCATATGCAAGTGCTTCATCTTGCTTGCATATGCAGTCGGGATTAATAACCCCGTTCTTGAATGAAATTATCAAAGAAAGTGAGCTCATTTATCATGTGCTTTTGCATCCAAAAACCCCACTTTCATGCTTATACACACTCCATCCGCACTTGTTAAATCGCTGCCATATGACTTAAAAATTCATGATGGTGGTTGTTTGCATATGCTTGCGCATTTACTTATAATGAAAACACAATATCTCATTATAAGCGGATGTCTTTCCATTCAATTTCATGCATTTTCCATATAATATCCTTGCTGTCTGCATATGCTTTCACATTCTAAAAACCTGTTTTTGGGTTTTTCTACCATATAAGTACACATTTTGAGCTCAAATGCATATATCCATTTGTTGTCCCACAAATTTCCAGCTATCTCCATATGCTCACAATACCCCAGGTTCACTCATTTGCATCAAAAAGCGTACAATGGATCCATCTCATAAAGATGTTCTCACCTTGTGGAATTTTCATGTCACATGCTACATGATTGGAGATTCAAAGGACATTTGGCTTCAAAAGTTTGTGATTGTATTGTTTCCAGAAACAATACGAGTTCTACCCAAGAAGAAGTTCCTCCTCACCAGGTAAATGCAAGCTAAAAGCTCACCTCCAAGCATTTACATACAATTTTCTCACTTTCCCAAAAGCTGCAAATGGACCTCTAAATCCCATGACAAGTGCTCTCCAAAATGGCATGTAATGGGATTTAAAAACCCCATTTACAAGAGAGAAATCATCCCATGCTAAGTGCAAAGAGTTGAAGACTGGAATGATGCGGGTATCGAATGCTTTCAAGAAGAGATACTTTCCAAGGAAATGACCATTATGATACAAGACAACCAAGGATGCAGGTTCCTATTCCAGATCAAAATGTTTTCATCAAACTAAAGCATATCAACCATCATGCATCCTGTAGCAGCATGAAGACAAAAGAAGGATGATGTAATAGGTGTCATGTCTTGTCAGGCACTTAGAATATTTTCATCATGCCTTTGTAATTTGTATTTGACATATTAAATGTAATGTAATAAAGATGTAATTGCATGTGCATTAGGCATGCAACTTCGAATAAGTCAAAGTTAGTTAGTTAGAGAATAAGTCAAGGTGGTTTAAGGGTTTTCCCCTTTTCTCTCCACCTTTCTCTCTCCTTTTCCTATATAAAGGAGGGAGCTCATTGTAAATGATCATCTTTTGGCAAGGCAAGAAAATTCTGCCAATTTGTATTGGGCACTCTAAGACTTTGTGCTTGGATGTAAATCAGATTGCTTTCAATAAAAGAGGCATATTGTTTTGAGACTTTGTGCCAATTCAAACTGTTATGTGACAACATTTTCTTGAGTTGATTGTGAGTTTTTATGCTTTGATTCAAGAGGGATTTGGATTCAATTTTGCAGACTTTGTGCTGCAGAAGGACAAATTGTGATAGATAGTAGTGGCTGCAATTACTTAAAGATGAAGACTTTGGGCTTCAGTTGTAACTGTTTTTATTAAATTGGAGAGTATCCAGTAAGAGACTTTGTGCCTTACTGGTTGTTCTGCTTGAATCCTCAAGAGACAAGCGCATGAGACTTTGGGTTCCTGTGTTTGTTTCACAAAATATAAAAAGAAAGCTGCTTCCCCTAGTATTATTCTTATGTCAACTCCAGGGTCACCGGTATTATCGTAGCAATAAGGTACTTTTTGTTAAGTTGGAAAGTTGTAGTTGTATGCAAATCATTCCTGAAAAAAGAGGAATTAATTAAGAGAACCGCCCTTTTTGTAATTTTAGTTAAGTTCCTATTGAAGCCACCTACGGTAAGAAGGGAGCCTCCCCTATTGCTGAGAGGAGAGATTTATCTCATGAGATGTTGCCTAAAGTTACAATTTTGTAAGGTGTAGTCTTAGTGGCTTACAAAATTTTTAGCTAACACATTCACGCTCTACGTTCTCCCATCGGTTACTTTGGGCAATGGTTGTTTGTGCCAACAGACGGGGTAATTGATACAACAGCCTATTCGCAGTGGGGCTGACGTTCAATGCATCCCACACAATGTCCTCGACGACTTGTTCCTGTACGGGTTCCCTTCGTACGAAAGTTTCAATGGCCAAATGCAACCGAACGCTAAAGTCAATTATCAGAGCATGTTCTCCCTCAAAAAGTTTTGTGATCCCGTCCTCACACTGATATTCTCCTCAAATGGTAGTCCCATGTATCCCTTCATTATGTCACTTGCCAGATTCGTTTGGCAACGGCGCCAAATGTTTACCCTCGTGGGGTAACAGAGACTAATTGCATACAGGAAATAAAGTATTCAACAGGAAATGTAAACAGAATATAACAACATTGTATTCATATCAGAATCATTCAATACAAGTATAAGTCTGCATTATCTATCCCTCCCTTTCTCAAGAGAAGAATGTATACATATTATGTCAAAGGGGATGCGAGGCGAACCGTCGCATCCGTGTAACTCCCTCGGACGAGCTAACTGTCTAACTACCCATTTGTCGGACAACAATTTACACATACATGATTGATTCAGATAAGAATAATAGAGTATTTCAGAAGATATAACATTGTTTCTTTGTTCATTCAATGCTCCAATGCTCTCATACAAAAACGGGGAAGGAAATGATTTTCCAACAACAAGGTCCATTTTACTGACTATTCAATAAGCATATAAACTCGCCAATTGTTGCCAAGAATTCCAACTGTCGGCAACTACCCAGACTAATTCAGCCAACCAACAAGACATAACCATTATTGCCAACTAACCAAACTAACAACATAACTAATAAAGAATCTATATCTTATTCTATCTGCAAATAGCACTTCCACCAAAACGTATTAATAGATTCAAATCCTTGGTACATCAGGTATATTATCTGTAACCAGGAATCAAATTTTTAAAAAGTCCTTTGTAAATATCATATTGGCAGCAGTCAGCATTTGAATGGCAAATGTCTGGTCAAAGGGTTACTGGTTTAAGGTCAAAGGATGCATTTCAAAACTATACAGTCGTAAATTTCAGAATTGCAAACAGGAATAAAAAGCTTTTGAAAATATTGGGACTGTATCGCAAAAGGTCACAAACTAACCCGCGCATTTCACCTCGAGCACACAGCATGATTGACCAATATCCCAGAGATAAACAGAATTATCACTTAGGCCAATAGCAAGCAAACTGCCAATAATCTTTTCTTCAGTCCCATAATCCTGCTTCAAAGCCTCCTTGTCTAACCCCTACAACATCAGAGTTGCCTTAGGTTTTGAAAACATGACAAAAGAACAAACTCTTATTTTTTTCAGAAAATGTTCAAATTAAATATGAGGATTTTAGAATTAAGCACACAGCTAAATCCATGAGGAAGAAATAAAATACATAAAGTTTCAAATAATAAAGTACAGAAGTGGAGAAAGATTGTCCGTCCTCCAGAAAATACCTTCAGAAATCGAACATCCATGACCCAATGACCAAAAGTAGGCAGGACCTGTAACAAATCCAAACTAATATGCCCTTTAAGCTTATTATTGCTATCTGATTTTCCTCTAAGATGTACGTCAAATAATTTGACTCTTCTTTCCCCAAAAACTGCAACTGTAACCGCTGAAATCCTTAGACAAGTGGAAGTGTCAAAATCTTTAAGTAAATAACAAGATGAATGAATTCCATGCACTCGAATACCATCAAATACGTGGGATGAAGAAAGCAATTTTCCAAGCCCAATGTCATATACATAGAGTTGTGCTCCTGTGCCTGAGATAAAAATAAATCCTAACAATGTAAGAGATATGAAGTCGCTAGCATAAGTTGTTATTTTAGACATGAAAAAGCAGACATCATGGGAATAATGCAATCAGCGTGATCTTAGTATTCATTGATGAGTGAGAAAAATTATCACATGCATAATAAATATTCCCATATAAAACTTAAGACCAACTCAAGATTACAAATAATAAACAAAAGGGAAACAGAATCACTGTATGTTTATTGATATTTTTCTATGTTCCACAGCATTTCCGAGACGCACAGTACAAGACTGCCAGACCAATTCAGGGACAGAAGTCCAGGATACCATTTTTGGGGAATGACAGGGAATAGATATAAAATTCAGATATATGGAAATTCAATTTTAACAAACTTAGCTGTATATGCCATCAAGATTCAACTTTAGCCATTCATATAATGCACCAAATTTAAGATCCAATGATCATTGATTCAAGTATAGCAGCATTAAAAATTATAATTTCATTGTTTTCATTACAACAAAAGGCCTCAGGGCTACAAATAGAAAAAAAAATCCAACTAAAACAGTAAGATTATACACACAGAAATATACAACTGTCAACAACTAGACCTTCTACAGTTGCACCTCGGCTTGGCTATTAATATCAAAATCGGCCTTTGATTCTGAATCATACCCTATATCAAATTATGACTCGTCCAATGAGACCCTAACCTATGCTTGCTGCACCTCCTCCCCATTAATTTGTCTTAGCAGTTTTTTTATCAATATCCCAACTTGCAGCTAGAGTCTGTTAATCCTGAATTTGCAAGGCACTATGAACTGCAACTAACTTTTCTGCTCATCTCAAGGTAAGCCTGTTCCTCTTGACTGAACAGATGAAGTTATTGGTGGATTGATTCCTCTTGGCACACAATGATCAGATTCCTTTTCAGCCAGCTTCAAAGGATGTAACTCTATTCCATGTAACATTCAATAATGTTGTCTCCGCAAGAACCTTTTTACTTTCCACCTGTAACAGTTCACCTACATTGACATTAACTGGCTTATCTTTCAAAGAACTTGGCAGATTTGCCTATTAGAATCACAAAAGTGAAACTCACTCCATAATTCTATCACAAATTAAACACAATCCCTAGTTTTGCAGACTCCTTGAGAATGGCATAGAACTTATGTACCAACACTACAAGATCTTCTTACGCTTTGTCCTTCTAAACCTAGATACATGCCCCAAGGTGACCCTCTAAACTACTTTGGCCCTTATACACAATCCTTTTCTCCTTCACTATCACAAATTTCTCCAATAGACATCTAGCAAGCACCATCCAACCTGTCACTGTACATCTGTAAGAAGCTCATCCCTGAATGGGTGTTTCCCTCAATGCATGGCCTACAGCGTCCAAAGTATTAATTTGAATGAAAGTCCAGTTCCATATCTGTCAGATATATCTTCCCATCCTTTGAGCTGCCAATCTTACACAATTCTGGTTTCTATGAAAAAATCCTAATTATTTCCCTTTACAGGAACTTCAATGCTCCTATATAAGAAAAGATATATAGATGTGTTAATCTATATTATGATAAAGGTGTGTTACAATTAAAAGGAAATATAGATTAACATATATATGAGTTACATGCGCTATCATAATTTTTGACATTTTTTTCTATTTTTAGATAGAATTTTAGTAATGTAGATTAATATCAAACCTATTTTCTAGTGCATGATTTTTAATTCTTCATCTACTGCATTTATTCCTTAGTTTGTTTACAATTTAGAGGTTAATTATATTATTTTCTTCCTTCTTCCTATAGATTTCTTTCATTTTCCATTCTCTTCTTACTCATCCTTGCCCCTAGTCTCCTATTTAGGAAGCTCACTTTACAATCCAACCCACAATTCTTTTTCACCCTGATGATGGATCACAAAGTGTGAACCAAAACATTGGCACAAAAACTACGGCAAGGTTATTTCCAAAAGCTTCTCAAATTATTTTCATGGATAATGGAAATATCATGTCTATCCTTCCCTCCTTGATATAACATCCTCATAATCCTTGATACGTGCTCAACATGGTCTTTGATCAAAGAGGTCTCACTTTATTCCACCTACCTAAGCATGAAAAACAATATTTTTGTGTGATGCAAGATGGCACTATTGCCAAGATACTCTATTGTAAACACCATGTACGAGTTTGTGAGCATACTATTCACATATTTGAGCTAGGAGGTAGAACAATCCTTTTGACCTGTTGAGTAGAGGCCATGGTATACCTTAGACTATGTGAAGTACCTCAAAAACTTGTCACTCTATTTCTTCACTTTTTCCAACCATTTATTAGACCATAAATAATCCTTCTTGGCCTACCTTTACTTCTTTTCTCTCCATCTAGTATGGATTTCATCCCACCTATGTATGTTTGTGTAAATATGTCAACGTATACATACATGTGTTACCGGTTCGCCCAAAAGACCCCAAGTCTTGGTCTGGTCCGACCCGAGTTCAAGGTCTCAGTTCAGTCCCTTGTGGGTTCGACCAAGGCCCCACCAATAGCTTGTGGGTTCAGCCCAAGCGAACCTGGGCATAATTTGCCATCTCACGCATCCAACTGGCAAATTTCAGCATTTTTTAATTTTACTTTTTTTCAAAGTAACGAGAATCAGAATCGGATCGGAATCAGCTATGAATCAGAATCGAATCGGCAAATTTAAAAAACCCTTTAAATTTAGAGATAAAAAACCCTTGAATGCGGCAACAAATCGGCCGATTCAATGATTCATAAAAAATCGGCCAAAGAGATTCGAATCGCCAAACCGGCGATTCTAGCGATTCACTGGTGATTCTCGTTTCTATGCTTTTTTTACTCTAAATAGGGCTATTCACTCCCCTAACCATAAAATGTGACATACCAAACATATAAAAGGAAAAAGAAAACTCAATTTTCATATTGTGAATGTAAACTGAAAATGCTTTCCGCCATTGCTAAACTTATTTTATTGCTTGCCAATACACAAATAAAGTTGAAGATTGGTCATTGAACACTCCAAGCTAATTGTTGTGTTATTACTACACATTTGCAAGTGTTCGTTTGTTGTTAAGGAGATCGTAGAGTTAGATTTCTTCAAAAGAGGTAGGTTTTTTGAAGTATTTGGTTTTTTTCCTACATTTTCTTTTTACAAATGAACTCTCTTGTTTTGTTTTGAAGTTTTTGGTTTGCTTTCATTCGTCTAGATATTTTTAACATAGGCTTAATTTTTTAAATGAATTAACAATAAAGTTGTATCTATATATTTTAGTTTTCAAACTATTTATTTCAATTCTTCGAATGTGTTGTTTATTGAGCTTGTTGACTTAGGTATTACGGCAATCGTTTCTAGATCTGTGAGTGAACCCCACTTCAAAAAAACCCAAACTCTCCCTTTTGGAGATATGTTGAAATGGTACAACTTCCAAGTAGTGGAGGTTATGTTTGGAGTTGTGGCCATTGTAAAGTTAGATATTTAAGCTCATATAGTCAACTGAAAAGCCATTTGTACGAGATCCCTCAATAAGGCATCAAATTTTGCCTAGGCACAGATGCTGAAGGCATTCCTGAAGCACAAGCCTTGGCATATATTAAGACCAAGCAATAGCCCATAAATCAAATCATCCTTTGTTGAAGAAAGGATCTCGAGGAATGAAGCCCCCTCCACTAGCTTTTCATATTCAACCTACAGAGAGCAACCCATTTCTTTACATACTTGAAGAACAACCTGTGACCTCTACACATAAGAGATCAAAGAGACCGTTGGAAATGACGTTTCAAAAAGAGTCTAGAGAGATTTCTAATCAAGGCATAGCGAGAAGTGTCTATGTAAATGGGTTCACATTCAATGTTGTTCGTCCACCATATTGGCAATAAATGGTGAGATCAATTAATGAGGCTCCAAAAGGGTACAAGGGTCTAGGTTTCAAGAAGGTGCAAGCATCTTATTGGATAAAGAGGTGAAATTTGTAGAGGACTCCTTGAAGCTCATAAAGAATTTATGGGTTGAAACAAGGGTGTCCATTGTTTCTAATAGATGGAAAAATGCCATAAATTGCCCATCGATCAATGTTCTTGCAATGTCCCTTAAAGGGGCAATGTTTTTGAGAGCATTGGAATGTGAAGGAGAGGTGTGGGATGGTGCATCTATTGCTAACATTCTTTCTCAAGTAATTAAGGAAGTGGGACCCTCAAACGTTGTGTAAGCTATAAGAAATAATTCCAATAATTGTGAGGTTGTTGGATTATTAGTTGAAGAGCATTATTTACACATTTTTGGATAACTGGTGTTGTCCACACCATCAATCTAATGCTACAAAGAATTGGCACCAAAATTGATTAGATCAAATGCGTGTTTGCCTAAGCTGAAGAGATCCAAATGTTCATCAACGACCACCATATGTCACAAGGCATATTTAGAATTTTCGAATTGGAGTTGTTGAAGGCAACTCAAATAATAAATATGTTTCACTATATAATTTTATTTTTTATTTTTGTAAATTTAATTTTTTTATTGTGATTTTCAAATAGGTTGTTGAGACCTACTTTGCCTCCAACACAGCTCTGCTAAGACAACTTGGGAAGATTCATGAGGCACTTTCTAACATGGTCATCAGCCCAAATTGGTCCATATGGAGGCAGTCTAGCACTACAAAGGCAAAGAAGGTTAAGCAAATGATCCTAGATGACATTTTGTGGGATCCCGTTGAATATCTCAATTTCATTGAGCCCATATTAAGCATGATCTATAATACTAATATGGATAGGCCTTGTTTAGGTGAGGTATATGATGGCATCGACTCAATGATTGAGAAGATGAAATTCATCATAAATGCAAAAGAGCAAGATCTTGAAGAAAAATTCTTCAAATAAATACACAAAATCATTGAAGAGAGATGGAACAAAATGACCACTCCATTGCATCCCAAATAGCTCCTTTCTAGGATATCAAGACCTGCCCCATATAGAAATGTTAAAGTTGCTCAACGGAACAAGGCAACACTTCATAGACTCTCCATTGATTGTAACATGTAGGATGCAGTGAAGGCTGCATTCATGGGTTTTGCATGCTCCAACAATTTGGTCTAAATGCTTTTCAACTAGGATGTCTGGTTCGTAGGAATTGGACCCCAGACCAACCACGGTTCGAACTGGTCCATGGTATTGGTCCAGTCCTCCTGTGGGTTCGAACAGGGTCCGGTCCACACAGGCCTGATTCGAACCAAACCATGGACCGGTCGAGCCCGAGCGGACCACGTGAAAATTCACGGACCCTGATCGACCCAGTGACGAATTTTGGCCTGCAAACAGTCAAAGTCAATGGCCAACACACTTTTTTTTGCAAATTTAATAAGTTTTTGACATCCACAACCCTAAAAAGTGGATTTGAAAGGCTTATGTTGACTTCTAACTCTCATTTGTGGTGTGCAAATAGGTTATTTTCTCTTGAACTGGAGCAAATAGGTGGTTGAGCAAGAGTTTGGTTGTGCAAGGAGTTGGAAGATTGATTTATGGATCTTCTTCAAGTGTTTGTGCCTCATTCCTACACCTTTTCAAGCTTACAATGAGTGGAAAAGGTAAGTTCTTTTTCCATTTGCTTTGTTTTTGTTTTTGTTTTTTAATTTTTTTTCATTTCTCTGTCATTGTCCATTAGATCTACCTATTTTTTTTAGAATTTTTCATTCTCTTGCTTTTATATTGAATATGTATTAAATTTCTTGCCATAGGAAAAGGAACTACAATGGCATCTACCTCTTCCTTGTAAACTCATCTACTCTTCTATAATTTTGATACCAAATCTTCCTCCACCATCAACTCTTGTTGATTTTGCTCAAGGAATCAAATAAAGAGATCATATTGATCCTTCTTCTCAACTTGCAACCACTCTATTCTTTCCCTCGAAAGATGTTCCTCCCAAAGAGCTTTGTACTTTCCTAATACTTTCTCTAAGTTTTCTTGGATATCTTGACGCTTGTTTTTGTGAGATTTTCATGGTTGTACCTTGCAACAAATATCTTGCAACACCTTAAGAATAATTTGGAAAATATGGTTATGCGAAAATTCGAGTCACCCACATCAAGTAGAAAAACTAGTGGATTTGATACCAATCAATCCATAATTGATCCAATTTATGGTAGAAACTAACAAACCAAACAACTATAACCACTATACTACTTGGTGCTACCAAAAGATAGAAAATGGAGAAATTATAATGTTGTTATAAACAGAAACTGGACTGAAAATGGAGAAAAGAATGCAATGATGCAAGATTCAACCTAGAAAACCCTTAGAAGGGGAAAAAACCAAATTAGTGGTGGCATTTGCAACTCTACTAGAGTGTATTGCCTAAATAGACAAGTACAAATGCAAATACAACTTCTACCAAGCCTATTTACCTACTTTCAGCTTGTTCTACACCTTCTTGTTGGTACAACAATATTAATTCTTCTCATTCCCTTCATTTCAAATTGTCAATATCTTTAAGTACAGTGTCAGAAGGCTCTAGGCACATGCTAGAAGCCCTCATGCATAGAATCCAAAGAGAGGGACATTTAAAACATTTCAAATTCTCATTTTTCACATCAGGGAAAACCTCCCCTTTCATCAATGGGTAGTTTTGTTCTCCCAACATCAATTACAAAACTGCATGGGTGGTTACAGAATCACTGTGGCATTTATGAAACCACCCTCGATTGTAACCTAGTTGTTTTGTAATAAGCACCTATTAGAAACCAACAATTTCATGCTGCTGAGTTATGGGGATAAAATCTATGCATAGAAACTATTGACTTTTTTTTTATGATGAGCTTTCTTACTAATCTGATACGAATCACATGATACAGGTGGTAATTGTGACTGTTGTGTATGACAGCAATATCCATCATTCTAAAGAGCTCTAATTAATAGCACCTTTGAATTAGTTCCCACATTATATTACAACAAATATAACACAGACAATGATTACCAAGATATCTGATATTAAACTAAGGAGAAAAAGTCTCCTTAAATAAGAGTTACAAATGTTTTATCTGAAAAGGATAGGAGCACCAACTAAGAAAGCACAGGGTAAGAACTTGACTAAAAAAGAATATTCCTAAGTCTATTCTAAAGACTTGATTGACCATTATAAATTAAATATTACATTATTTACAGTAAAACCCTCTCTTAATGGTCACTCTACTAACTACACAAAGTTTATCCTCAAATTTTACAAATTTGCCAAGACTAAAGGATTTGGTAAGAATATTTGCAGATTGATATTTAGCAAGACAATACTGCAACATCACTAATCCATCTTCTACAAGTAACCTAATGAAATGACCATGAAGTTCCACATATTTGGTACGCTTGTAGAAGACTGGATTCTTGGCAAGCTTTGACAACCCTTGATTGTCACAACACAAGGGTGAAAGTCCTACTTGAAGAATTTCCATGTTTGGAAGCTCCTTCTAAGCCATATTGCCTCACATGCTACTTTCACTGCTCCTCAATATTCCGCTTCTTTCAAGGAAAAAGGTACTACCTATTACTTCTTACTTGTCTATTTGACTCCACCTGTGCCAAGACTAAAAAACTGTTACATGGAAACACATTTCTTGTCCCTAGGGAACTCATTTCCATCCCCCAAACGTTTCGCGGACAGTGGAACGAAAAGGAAACATCCCCCAACCGTCCCCAATTTCAAAAAAGCAAGAAACTGTAGGAAACGTCCCCTGACATTTGGGGACGGCGATCTGTCCCCAAAATGCCTAGGGGATGCCCGAAATGTCCCCGATCCATACCCGAAACAAAAAAGCATCCTTGAAACATTTAGATGATTTTTGGCATTAAAGTTTCAATAAAAACACTTTTTAAAAAATTATTTTTGCCAAATCGACAATGTGGGGGGCCACAAGATTCGAATTCGTGCCTGCGAACGATAAAATTTGTGATTAAATATTCGGCAATGAAATTCGTCTAGGATGTCCAGTTCACTTGTTTGGGCCCCTGGACCAGCCACGATACGAACTGGTCCATGGTTCTAGCCCAGTCCGCCTGTGGCTCCGGACAGGGTCCGATCCACACAAGGCTGGTTCGAACCAATCCACAGCCTGTTCGAACTCAGGTGGACCAGGTGGAAAAAGTACAAACCACGATCAAACCAGCATTGAACTTGGTCCCGCGGACGATCAAAGTCAACGTCCAAGTTGTTTTTTGTTGCAAATTTAATTATTTTTTGACATCCACAACACTAAAAAGTGGATGCTAAAGGTTTATGTTGACTTCTAACTCTCATTTGTGTTGTGCAAATAGGTTATTTTCTCTTGCACTGGAGCAAATAGGTGGTTGAGCAGGAGTTTGGTTATGCAAGGAGTTGGAAGATTGATTTGTGGATCTTCTTCAAGGGTTTGTGCTTCATTCCTACACCTTTGAAAGCTTACAATGAGTGGAAAAGGTAAGTTCTTTTTCCATTTTCTTTTGTTTTTGTTTAAGTTTTTTTTTTCATTTCTCTTTCATTGTCCATAAGATCTACCTAATTTTTTTAGAATTTTTCATTCTCTTGCTTTTATATTGAATATGTATTAAATTTCTTGCCATACGAAAATGAGCTGCAATGGCATCTACCTCTTGCTCTGTAGGCAATGCCAATACTGAACAAACTCAAAGAATAGAACCCCATTTTGATTCTCCTTTGTGGAAGTATGTTGACATTATAAGACCCCTTCCATGAGGTGGTGGATTCTATTGGAAATGTAAGGGTTGTGATGTAGAAAGGAATAGGTCATATTATAGGGTGGTAAGCCATTTGTGTGGATTCCGTAGAAGAGGAGTCATGAAAAGCTCTGGAAAAAAAAATGCACCTATACCAAATGCAACATTATTAAAATATATTGCAGAGCATGAGGCAGCAGAAGAGAGAGAAGCACGTAGACAAATTACAACCACTAGCAGTAAAGGTAAAAAAAAGCAAAGGGAATGCAACCCTCCTCTACAAATATTGTGATAGAAGACCACCCCTTTTATACTACCTCAGCTGGCCCTAACACTAAAACTGAAGCACCCCTTACACATAAAAGAAAGGAACCATTGGAAACTACATTTCAAAATGAGAGTCGAGAAGTTGCCGACATTGATGTTGGAAGATGCTTATTTGCAAATGGGCTGCCTCTTAGTGTTGTTTGCTCTCCATACTGGAAGAAGATGTTGAAAAGTGCCAATGAAGCTCCAAGAGGATATAAGGGCCCCGATTATGAGAAAGTACAGACCACCTTGTTGGAAAGAGAGGTCAAGGGGATTGATGATGCATTGAAGCCCATAAGAGATTCACAGGTTGAGACAGGGGTATCAATTGTTTCAGATGGGTGGAAAAATGCAAGAACTCGTCCCTTGATCAATGTCATGTCGGTGTCCCCTAAAGGGGCAATGTTTTTGAAATTCGTGGATTGTAGGGGCAAGTAAAAGATAAGCCTTTTATTGCTAATATTCTCATCTCTGGCATTGAACAAGTGGGAGCTAGAAACAATGTCCAAGTCATAACAGACAATGCAAAGAATTGTAGAGCTGTTGGTTTGTTGGTTGAAGAGCGATATCAGCATATCTTTTGGACACCTTGTGTGGTCCATTCACTCAATCTTATGCTACAAAAGATTGGGAACAAAATTGGGTGGATCAAAGAGGTGTATGAAGAGGCTAAGGACATCCAGATGTTCGTCACAATCCACCACATGACTCAACGAATATTCAGATTATTCTCACATTTGGAGCTATTGAAGGTAAGTGAACTTGAACTCAAGTTGGTAATTTAATTTTAAAAAATAAAATTAGTATTTTACAATTTCTATTTTTCCTAATTTGATTGTGTGATGTGTATTCTTTTTTTAAGTATGTCTCTAATAGTTGTATTTTTTTTGTTCTAATTTATGTTCAAAGTGAAAGTGGCACTTTGTAATATGGTAATCAACAATACTTGGTCTATATGGAGGCAAAGCAACACTAAGAGGGCAACCAAAATAAAACAAAGGATATTGGATGACTCATGGTGGGAACGTGTAGAGTATCTCATTAAGTTCACCAAGCCCATTATGAGCATGCTTCAGTACACTGACCTGGATAGGCCTTGCCTTGGAGAGATCTATGATGGCATAGACTCAATGCATGAGAAGATCAAGCAAATTGTAAATGAAAAAGAGCAAGATCCTGAGGAGACCTTCTTCAAACAATTGCAAGCAATTGTTGTAGAACAATGGAACAAAATGACCACTCCTCTACATTTGCTTGCCTATGCATTGATGCTCAAATATTATAGCACCCAATATATTGATCTACCAAGAAGGGTGCCACCATATAGAGATTTAGAAGTGTTTGATGGGTACAAGGAAGCATTTGAAAGACTCTTTCCTGATGATGATATGCAAGATTCAATTACGGATGAGTTCATAGTGTTTGTGAATGCAAAAGCTCTAAGTAATGATGCTCTTTGTCATCAGTTTAGGAAGGATGCTCATAGTTGGTGGTACCTCCATGGCCCAAGATTCCAAACGTTGCAGCCCCTTGCAATCAAAGTAATATCACAAGTTTTGGTTAAAAAATTTTAGTTTACTTTATCTTCATAAATTGCTAGTAATTTTTATTTTATAAGATTAAATATTTTATTTTAATTGTTTACTTTGTCTTGTCTTCATAGGTTGCTAATTCATCTACATCAAAAAGAAATTGAAGCACATATCCTGTCATCCACTCAGTAAAGCGCAATATGTTGCAATCAAAAAGAGCGGAGAACTTGGTATTTGTGCATTACAAGTTGCATCTCGTCTCACACAAGAATAAAGAATACAAAGAAGGGGAGACAAAGAGATGGGATATAAATACAGAGCTTGCGGACTTGGATGATTCTACTTCTCGGCTTGCACTTGATGAATTTGAAGTTTTTGACACCAATAATATTATTGGTGCGGTTGATCCCATTGGCCTTAGCTCTATTTGTGAGTCAACTAATGCCAATGAAGAAGAAGAAGAAGATGATGATGAATATCAATAATTTTTTAATCCAGTAGTTGAACTTGAAACAATGATACTTGAACTTGATGTTATGATTTATCACTTGACATTTTAATGTTTTGAATCTTTGATGTTGAACTTAAAGTATATGACGCTATGATGGTATGATCATGATTCATGATGCTATGATTACAAGTTTATGGCGTTTTTGTTGTTTAAATGTTTTTATGATACTATGTTTTTGTACTAACAAACCCAAACCCCTTTTCAAAAGTTTGTCGTACCGTCAAACTGATCTTTCGAGCCTGAACTGGCATCCTAGAAATTTGTCATAAAATATGTTTAAAATTTTATATATTAAATCATAAATATTAAAATTATAAATCTAATATTTAATTTAAGTTTATTCATATTCATCATAATAAACATATGTCAAAAAAATTATTAAATAAAAATATATTATAACTATAAATTTAATTTGATAGCTTTTAAATATTTTAATATTAGAATAAAAAACAATTCAAGTTATATCTTGATGTTTGAGACTTTTGGATACATGTTTGGGACTTTTGATTTGGATATTTATATTGATAGACCATGGTTTTGATGTTTGAGACTATTGTTATAATGTTGTTATACTGATTTATACTACTGCTATTATCATTTATGTTGTTATACTACTATTGTAACTCGTGAATCAGTGATTTATTTGCATATTGTCTTGTTAATAATCATTTATTGACATATCTCTCTCTTTCCCTCTATCTATCTATTATATCTTAATATATTTTGAAAAATTCACACACATATTTTAAAAATTTGTATATTGTCATCCTATTTTCGGCTCTTTAGGAAATGTCCCGGAAAAGCATCCCATGCCATCCCCCTATCCCCGAAACGTCGTGGAACATAGCTAAAAACATATACAGAAGTTGATTTTTCGCCATCAACAAAACTTGCCCAGCCTGAATTTGTGTACCCAACTAGCCAAGGATCTTTGTTTTTGTTGTGCAGGATGCCAAAGTCAAGTGTCCCTTTCACATATTCAACACCTGCTTCACTACAACCCAACATTCTACCTTTGGTGTTATTGTGAATCTAGAAATGTAATTCACAGCATAGCTCAAATCAAGTCTAGTGGTTGTAACTTAGATAAAGGTACCCACTAGTTGCCTAAATGTTGAATCATTTATTACCTTTGAGTCTATTTTGGCTGAAACCTTCAACCCTTTCTCCATATATGATGAGATTTTGCAATTTGTCATTCTTAACTTGCAAAGTAAACTCCTAGCATCATTGGATTTCTTTTCAGCCAACCTCTTTTTCCAGTGCTCCTTCATATGACCAAGTTTACCAAAATAGTGACAAATGATATTTTTTTGATACTTCAAAGTATCTTCATTATTCCCTTAACCTTTCTTTTGAGACCACTTTCCTTTGCACTTATCTTTGCCTACAAAGGCATGTTCCACACTCTATGTATCATTGTTGCTACCAAACTATCTTCCATCTGTCCTGCTACAAGATCTTGTAGCACAAATCTTAGAACTTTAGGTCAACATTGGTAGATGTGATGTTGAGTGTCTCAATAAAATGTTCATATGCCTGTGTAAGCTTTTTAGCATTATG
This sequence comes from Chamaecyparis obtusa, assembly GCA_027943335.1. Taxonomy (NCBI): domain Eukaryota; kingdom Viridiplantae; phylum Streptophyta; class Pinopsida; order Cupressales; family Cupressaceae; genus Chamaecyparis; species Chamaecyparis obtusa. Next base: position 543,247 of record BSBK01004255.1, read on the forward strand.
ACCACCATATCTTCTTCCATTATGCGACCTATACCTTGCAATTGATCGCAAATGTCTTTGATCTTCATCAAATGTTCTTCCAAATACATCTTCTCATCCATCATGATTTAAAAAAGCATATTTTTCAAGAAGGCCTTGCCTTCATTTGATATAGTGTGCAAACATTGCAAGTGCTCCCAATTCTCCGCAAAGGTTTTGCCTATTTGAACCTCTGAAAGCATTTCAACTATCATTGATAACTTGACCAACCGATCAATTCTCGATCAGACTAATCAAACTTGTCCTGGTCTTTACCTGCAACCGAAGTAATCGGAAACTCCTTTGTCCCTCCTTGAGCGTTTGTATCCCCGTATTTGATTGGATACATATCCAATATGGCCCGAATGCACGTCGGACACTATACCCGTGTGTGCCCAAAAGACCTTGATCTTCCAACTGTGTCGAATACTATGTGATTTGGTTTTTTTTAAAATGACGTAAATCTTCCCAAATTTAATTTAAGAGAACTTTCATGTCAGTTTGTTAATTTTTTGGTATAAAGATATAAACAAAACCTACACCAAATGAGAAAGACAAATGAAATGCTTCTCTATTTCAGTGACCAATTTTTTGGGTTATCTTCTAATGCAATTCTACTATTTTGCATTGAAGTGTTAGATTAACTCATTTATGTGTCTATAGTGCTTTTGAAGTAATGAAAATCTCCTCTAATAACTTAGAAATTTGTGTCAAATATATGTGTATGTGTTTCTTTATTAATGTCGTATCCAACTGTATCCATATTATGGGTCTTAAAAATTGTCATATCTATATCCAATACCATATTTGTATTTGTGTCCATGTAACTTTACCCGCAACCATTGGCCAAGTGTTAGTACCAAGGATGTTTTGTACTCAAAAATCATAAGCATTTGTTGCTTCCATGTGTTGTAGTCCTTGCCAAAAAGCACTAATTGCCTTACAAAATGATGTTGGATAATGAAGCCATTCCTCCCACAATTCATAATCATTGAATATAAAGAAACCTTGGTTTGCAAACACTGCAGAAAAAAAAAATTCAATCAAACCCTGGTCAGCAAAATAGAACCCACAATTTTATCAAAAAACTGCAAAAAACTTGTATTAAAAAAAATTGAAACCCTATCCATCGGAGTTTGCAAAAGAAACCCATAATTTTATTTTTAAAACATCAAAAAAATTGTTAAGTTGTGCCAAAAACCCTAGCCACGTCAAAAATTTCAGAAAAAATTATGCAAACCAAAAAAACCCATGATTTTAATTTTAAAATCGCCAAAAAAATGCACACAATTTTTTTCAGCAACAAATCCGCGAATTTAATGGAAGAAATTTGAAAGTTTTTGAAAAAAAGTAGGGTAATTTTAGCAAAATAATTTGGGAAACTTTTTACCAAACAAATAGTCATGATTTTCATAGAAATGTCGCACTTTTTAGCAAAAATAGTTGTGCAATTTCTATAGAAACAAACCCATGGTGTGTAGGAAAAATTGCCCCAAACAACTTTGTACAACATCATACCATTTCGTTTTGGTGGTGTCTTTTGGTCCTTTTGTGTCACATATGTGCTATTTGTCATTGCCAACAATGGTCTAAGAACTCCACGCATTCTCAAAACTCACAGCTCAATTGGGGCTCTAATACCATATTACAAAAAATAACACACAAAATGATAACCAAAATATTTGATATTAAACTAAGGAACAAAAATCTCCTTAAATAAGAGTTACAAATGCTTTATCCAAAAAAGAGCGACAAATAAGAAAGAAAAGGAAAAGAACTTAACTAAAAGAATAAAAGAGTATTCCTAAAGGCTATCCAAAAGATTTAATTGACCATTATAAACTAAATCTTACAATAATGCTTAAATATATTGTATGCCCCCCCATGGAGTTAAAAAAATATGATGGTCGACCCCAATGCTGACTTCTAAATCAACAAACAATCGTGTTATGGGCAATGAAGAATGTGAATAAATCAAAGTCAAATGCTGGATGACCAATACCTAGTCCAGCGCCGCCATTGGAGAATTAATTTTAGTTTTAATACAATTTATTTTAATAATTGAAAGCCAACCCTGTTTACAGATCATATTAAATTAAAGTTATAAACCTATTTATTAGGCCGACTATCTTGCTGAAGGGTTGTGTCTTTTGAAGTCACTGTCTCTAAAATAGATATATAAAAAGATTGGTTTGCAAAATTAGAGGGCAGGGGGAAAATGCATTAAAAAACAGCAATTTAATTAATTGATACAAGGCACCGATTCGCAGGGAAAATACCTACCCATAAATAGCAATCACAAAGATTGATTAAAGGCATCCCTAAACAGCAATTGAATTGTTAGATTATGCAAAGCAAGCAGCAGCAGTTTAATTAATATAATTGCAGGAACAAAAAAAACTATAGATTAGTCTCAAAATAAAATAAAGATTATTATTTGGAAGGCAGTGCTCATGAAGGGTTGTGTCCACTTCAGAAGGGTCAGCAACCTCCAAAGGACACCCACCTTCATGAAGCAACCAAGTTATATATAGGGAAGACCAACGAATTAGTCAGCAAGTAAATACAATCACATCGAAGAAGGTAAATCAGGAAGATCAGCAGATAATATAAAAGCATTCAAAACAAAAGCAAAATAATCTAAGATTGACTAATAGAAGTCTAACAGCAAATACATTAAAAGGATTAATTCAGATCAGGCATAATACAGCAGTCTGATATTATTTTCAGATCTGCCCTACTCAGCACTCTACATTCTCACAATCATTTGAGGTATATATATGACTGGGGGAGTAAAGAGGAGAGTTAGAGAGGGTTATCTAAGTAGGCTACCCTAGAGATGACCATATAACTGGTGCCTAGGGCCAAGAGGGCTCTGTTATCAATCCATGAAAGAACCAAGAAACCCCCTTTACAACCTCCATCTGACTCTACAATGATGGCACTTGTCTTTAGGGGGATAAGGCATTGATAGAGAAAGTGGGTACAAGCAACCCACTAAGTAGGCCAACTTGGTGGATGTCCATATCGATTGCCCATCGAGACCAAGGGGGCTCTAGCATTTGCTTAGTGTAAATATTTCTTCGGGTGGACCTATCATGTTTCTTCCTCCAAACCCTAACGTGTTTGTATAATAGTATATATATTGTATGAAGGTAATGTGTTATTGTCTAACCCTAATAATTGGAAGTATATGCATGTACGTACGTATATGTCTCTTGGGTTATGATTGCGGGATTCAAATCCAGGATCACATTCTTTAAAGAGATTTTTTCTTAGTAAGATGTAACCCTGACCCTAATTTGTTGCAATTGTGATTCTAGGGCAAATCCTAGGGGAAATTTGGAAAGGGACATTACAAACGATATCAAAGCATAATCCTGCCAGCTTGTAGGACAAACCTACTTTAACCACCATCTAATTAGTGTTGACTATTCAGCCCTTTTTCTTAAGTGGGTCAAAAACAAAAATCAATTAGGTTAAAATTGCATTTCTATATATGTGCCCTTCACTACTTCATGTCGAATATAAGCATTCTTACTCCATGTGTAATTTATATGCCTACTCTTCACATATATGCCTTGGTTCGCTTCACAACATAGAGATTTAAGCATGTTTACTCCATGGGAACATCCCTCGTGTATATTGCTTCATGCCTTGCATGTCTAACATGTATTTAAGTGTATTGCTTCATGTGTTACATGTCTGACATGCATTTATGTATTGCCTCATGCCTTGCATGTTTGATGTGATCTATGTATTGCTTCATGCCCTACATGTTTGACGTGCATCTAAGTGTATTGCTTCATGCTTTACATGTTTGACGTGTATTTATCACTTCACGCCTAACATGTATACTTTGTGCCCGATGTGCATTTATATTGCTTCATGCCTTATACATGCTTTCTATGCATTCATATGTATTCATCTCTATGATTCATGCCTTGTGTGTATTCATGTGTATGATTTGTGCCTTAAGTGTATTCTTGTGTATGATTTATGCCTGTGTGTATTCTTGTGTATGATTCATGCCTTATGTATATTCAATGTGTATAATCATGTGTATGATTCACGCCTTGCATGTATACATGCATGTGACTCATGCCTCGCGTATAGTCATGTGTACTTCACGCTTTACTACATGTATTCATGTGTGTGTTTCATGACTTAAGTGGATTCATGTGCTTTATGTGCTGTGTTCATTCACATGTATGCTTCATGACTTAAGTGACTTCATGTGTATCCTTCATGCTTATGCACTACTTGTGTTCACATTTATGCTTTGTGACTTAAGTGAATTGATCATTATGTGTTATGTGTATTTACATGCCTTAAGTGTATTTATGTTCTTTATACCCTATATGTATTTGGGTGCATACTTCACTCTCTGCATGTATTAGTGTGTATGAATCATGTCTTATGCTTATTCACGTGAATACTCCATGCTTTATGTGTTTGATTCAGTGTTACAAGACTCGGACTCGGCAAGATGGATTCAGGCTCGGACTCGGACTCAGCAAGGACTCGGCAAATTGAAAAACCCAAGAAATTCAGAGATTTTTAAGGATTTAAATCTTTTTTCATGCATCATTCAATCAATTAACATCAAAGACACAATAATTGACATAAATAGAAGCTACTTTGCATACATAGACAAGTTTACATTGATCACATAAGTATACATGCGAAGCGAATTACTGAAGGAAATAAGTTAACTGTTAAACAACTTAAACTAGTTAATAAATAACACCATTACAAATCTGAAATATAATATTATAAATAGTGTCACTGTCAAAGACTCAAAAGTCTACAATATCATGGAATATGAAATCCATGGATTCAAAAGTTCAAAACATATATGAAAATAAAAGGCCCTATGTCTTCTTGCGTATACGCCGAAGATAGGTCATGGAAGATTCTACAGCCATCTTCTCTCCCTGTGTCTGAGGCTCAACCTCAATGGCATCCTCATCATCCTCACCATCATCACCCTCCTCATAATCATCATCATCCTCAGATCTGTCACTGTTAGTGTCAGCCTCAGGGTCCTCCATTGGGTCTCTTTGCGCTCTAGCCTCCTCCTGTGCCATTGCTACTGCCTCTGCCTCTCGATCCACCTCATCAACCCAATCCAAGTCTTCATCACTAAAGACAGGATCATCAATCTCAGTGTTCCACTATAGGCCTATGAAGTAGATTGTGCCATCGTCGATCAATGACAGCTGCATGTATAGGCCTATGAAGTAGTTTATACAAAATTCCATATGCCTGAAATTTAACTAATTTTTTTGAAATCTCAAAAATTAGAAGTTGCATCTTAACTCCTATGAAGCTGAAACCTATCTCAATCATCCTGAAAGGTACCTAATTTCTTTGTACAAGTATAACTTAAAGTATAAGAAATTAAAGTTATCAAACTACTTGTATAAATAATCTTCAACGTATGAGAGCCAATCGATTTGCTGATTTTTTGTCTAAAACCCCTATATTCTTCTCCCAAGCCTTTTTCCTCTTTTCTAAGCCTTTCAAAATGATAGAATGACCTTTTTTGGTCAAATAGAAGTCATATAAGCAAAAAGAAATCATTAAAAAGTATTAATGTTTTATGTTTTTACGTTTTTTTTGTGGCTGGACGCACCGAGTCCAGGCCACAGGACTCGGCGAGTCCAGGCGAGTCCAAGGACTCAACGAGTCCTGCAGACTCGCCCAGGACTCGGCCGAGTCCTTGAGCCGGATCACTGGGCCTCGGCGAGCCTAGCTCGGCTCGGGACTCGCCTAGACTCGCCGAGTCCCGGAACACTGGTTTGATTCATGTGTATTGTGTTTTCAGCACGGTTACTTCACAAGTTCATGGCTTTATGTGCCTTCCTAATGTATACACTTCATGTTGATTCCATGAGTACTTAAATGTCTCAAGAGCTATATTATTGCATTCAAATTAAAACAGGGTGCATGTTTTAGATTATCAAGACACTCTGTCTGCAAATAATATTAATAAGACACTAGTAAAAAACAAACTAGGGATTGTTGGACAAACAATGCCTTACAAATCTATAAGGGTACGCCCAAGGAGGGGAAGGAAGAATACACATACTCTAAAATAACAGTTGAAGAACTTGATGAGTATAGAAAGTCTGCCTATAAATTGTCAAAGAAACGTGTTGAAAGTAATAACCATGAAAAACAATAGCAAGACGTCTCAGTCTCCAAGTCAGATGGTAATTTAGTCATGTCCCTGATATCAACATGAAATCCAATAGGTATCAAACATTCTTAACTTTTCACAGCATCTTCTAGAGCTGTCAGGATCAAACATCTTTCATGATTCCCTAAAATTGTCATAAGGTCTCTTAGACATTGTCTAGACCATAATCATCCCACAAACTATGGAGCAAGAAACCTAGTAGCCCAATCATGAATAAAGCATGAGGGTGGAGTAAACATTATTTAGGGTATTATATGTTCCACTGCCACCATCATAATCCATACATGATACTCCTTGTTCAGGAAGTCTTCCATTTTCTAAACAGTACTTATCACTAATCAATCTGCTTACCACTACACACATCGTGAAATATCACTACGATCATGTTCAAGATTGAAACACCTACTGAAACCTAAGAAATTACAGGACCAAATTGTACACGGGGATCTGTCACTATGTTTCTTTATGAGTATTGAACAGTCAAACTTGGGTCATTACACCTTCCCTCAAAACAATTGTATTAAGGTACAGCTATCTCACAAACAATTAGAATTCAGTAAACATATCCCTAACACCCTAACATCTCTATTTTGATCCATATTCCATGTATGAAGAGAAACGCTTTAATTGAGAATAACAAAAGTGGACCAAAAGGATATGAATTCATTCTACAAAAGAACATTGCACTTGAGAGTCTGAGACCTTAGAGGCATGTCATGCTAAGTTCTTGTGTTAACACAAAGAGATATCCATGCTATCATGCATAGATTGGGTCAAATCAATCCTTTACATTTTCAAGTGATGATGAAAGAAGGATGAGAGAAAACTTGTCTTAAATTTACAAAACTTGCAAATTTCCAATCAAGATATCTCGCATTTGAATTAAAGACATAGATATATGCCTTGAGATAATATCAGAGATGTGTAGCAGAAGCTAAATATATCACAAGGAGATCTAAGGATTAGTTTAGGGATCCTCACATTGGAAAAGATTTGATTAAAACTATCATTGCTTGAGGACAAGCGATTTCAGGAAGGGTGAACTGTCATGCCCCACCATGGAGTTTAAAGAAATACAAGGGCTGACCTCAATGCTGACTTCTAAGTCAGCAAATAATCATGTTATGGGCAATGTAGAATGGGTATAAATCAAAGTCAAATGCTGGCCAACCAATACCTAGTCCAACACCACCTTTGTAGATTTAATTTAAGTTTTACTACAATTTAATTTAATGACTGAAAGCCGACCCTGTTTAGAGATCATATAAAATTAAAGTTATAAACCTATTTATTAGGCCGACTCTTTTGGTAAAGGGATGTGTCTTTTGGAAGTCGCCCTCTCTAAAATAGAAATATAAAGAGATCAGTTTGCAAAACTAGAGGACAGGGAGAAAATACATTAGAAAACAGCAATTTAATTAATTAATACAAGGCAACAATTTGCAGGGAAAATACCTACCCATAAATTAAATTGATTAAAGGCATCACTAAACAGCAATTAAATTGTTAGATTATGCAAAGCAAGCAGCAGCGGTTTAATTAATATAATCACAGGATAAAGAAGAGTAATGATTAGTCTGAAAATAAAATAAAGATTATTATTTGGAAGGCAACGCTCATGAAGGGTTGTGTCCACTTCTGAAGGAACAGCAACCTCCATAGGACACCCACCTTCATGAAGCAACCAAGTTATATATAGGGAAGAGCACAATCAAAGTAGTCAGCAAGTAAATACAATCACACCAAAGAAGGTAAATCAGGAAGATCAGTAGATGATATAAAAGCAGTCAAAACAAAAGCAAATTAATCTAAGATTGACTTACAGAAGTCTAACAGCAAATACATCAAGGGATTAATCTTCAGATCAGGCATAATACAGCAGTCTGATATTATTTTCCAGAGTAGCCAGAAACTCCTGTCCCTCCTCGGGCGTGCATATCCCCTTATCTGATATGGACACGTATCCAATACGGCCCAGATACACATCAAATATTGTACGCATATGTGCCCAAAAAACCTTGATTTTCCAATCGTGCTGAATACTATGTGATTTTATTTTTTTAAAATTTGACATGAATCTTCCCAAACTTAATTTAAAAAACTTCATTCATACAAATGTTTTGTGCGCACTTCGTACAATTTTTTGAAAAAATCTAGTATAAACAAAACCTACACCAAACGAGAAAGACAAATGAAAAGTTTTTCTATCTCAGCGACCCATTTTTTTGAGTATCTTCCAGTGCAACTCTACTACTTTTGCATATTGTATAGTGTTAAATTAACTTCTAATTATTTATGTACCATTATGTGTCTATATTGCTTTTGAAGTAACGATAATCTCCTTTAATAACTTAGAAAATTGAATTAAATATATGTGTATGTGAATTTTATCAATGTCATATCCAGCTGTATCCATATTGGGAGTCTTAAAAAACAGCCGTATCCATATCTGATACCATATCCATATCCGTGTCCATGCAACTTAGTTATTTTTAGATCTGCCCTACTCAGCACTCTACATTCTCACAATCATTTGAGGTACATATACATATATATATATAGATAGATAGATATATTGTTTATGCTTAAATAGACAATGCTTATCTCTTATGTGTATATTCATATGATAGAATATAAAGTATGCCTGACTGTCTGAAATCCATGGGTAAAGAGGAGGGTTAAAGAGGGTTATCTAAGTAGGCCACCCCCTAGAGATGACCATGCAACTGGCTCCTATGGCCAAGAGGGCTCTATATCAATCTGCTCTTGGGCTTAGAAGAAAGAACCAAGAAACACCCTTTACAGCCTCCATCCAACTCTGAAATGATGGCACTTGTCTTTAGGGGGATGAGCCATTGATGAGGAAAGCGGGTACAAGCAACCCACTAAGTAGGCAACCTCGGTGGATGTTCATATTGACTGCCCACCAAGGCCAAGGGGGCTTTGGTATTTCACTCCCCTCTTGAGTTTAGTGTAAATATTGCTTCGGGTGGACCTGTCATGTTTCTTCCTCCAAACCCTAACATGTTTGTATAATATTATAGATATTGTATGAATGTAATGTGTTATTGACTAACACACATACATACATACATACACACACATACGTGCATAAATACATACACGCACACACGCACGTACATATAGACACACACACATGCATACACACACATACATAAATACACACACACACACACACACACATAGTCATACATACATACACACGTACACACATACAAACAGACACACATACACATGCATACACACACGCGCACACACACACATACATTTCTTGGGTTATGATTGCGAGTTTTAAATCCAGGATCACATTTTTTAAAGAGATATTTCTTGGTAAGATGTAACACTAACCCTAATTTGTTACAATTGTGATTCTTGGGCAAATTTGGAAGGAGACATTACATATATTAGAGCACCTGATGAAACAAAAACCCAAGCCAATTGTGCCTTAACCCAACCAAACATCTCTCCTCTATAGCCGCAACTCCATGTGCCACATATCTTAGTATTCCTACAGCACCCACTGCAAAAGGGAGTTTGTCATCCACCCTTGAGCATCAACCCTCTGTTTAGATAGCCATCTTGTTTCTTTGCCTATGAAACACAAAATCTAGCTTTCGATTCCAACACCTTGCACTCTCTTTTAGTATATAGTGGCATTTTATTCTCCATCGATAAGCTAAACTCATCTATACTTGTCACAACAGATCCAACGTCTTGAACTACCACAAATGACTTTATGCAATAATTGTGTCACTGCTGCAAATGACTTTCCACAGCAATTATGTCAATACCACAAATGACCTTGTATAGCAGTTGTGCAATTATTGTGAATGACTTTCAGCAACAACTGTATAACCATTATGAGTGAATTTCCAGAACAATTATTTATTCTTGTGAATGACCTTCGGCAGCAACAGTTGTGGGCCAACTTTCTGTAACAATTGTTTTGTTGCTACAGACCAACTTCTGCAGCATTGCAAGGCCGTTGCACAATGACTTCTGCAACAACAGTGTTGTTTATACAAAATAGCTTCTACAATACTGCAAGGCTGTTGCAGAACAACTTTTTCAACAACAATACGACTGTTACAAAATGACTTCCATCCTTAGCCACCTTATACAGTCTGCCATTGCCTGAGTCGATCATGCATAACACAACCTTTGATCAATGAGGATTCACTTTATTCTGCCTATTTTTGCCTGTAAAACACCAAATTCTTTTTGGGCTTTGCAAGATTGCACTACCCTCAAGATGCTTTTACATCAGTGCTCATGCTAAAATTGTAACAACATCAATTTAAGGGGTAGGATCCATGTGAATAGCAAGAACCATTTCATTTCCTTTTCTAATTTATGCAAAAACATGAAAGGGTCTATACAAATCATTCCATGCATCCCCAATCCCTCATTCCTAGCAAAAGATCACAACCCTACACGGAATGGCTGTATAAATTATGCTTATTGATAGTAATTAGTATTTATCATGATAAGAAAAAGATTCACTAAAGGATACAGCATACAGGTACTCTATATTGTCGGCCACGTTTCACTTGTTACAAACCTGTGGCAGGCATACCAGAAATTCAGAAGGAATAAAAACATAGTTCTCGGAAAATCTTAGAATTGCGAGATAGCACCATGATATGGCCCTGTCATCTTTGTCATAATTTGGGCATCTATCTCTCATATTTACGTGGTATCCATTACAGTTGATATTAAGTAATCATTGTGTTCTAGTACGCTCTGTGGCAAAACCTAACAAACAGGGCAAGCGAGATTGATGTAGCTTTCAAAATATAACAAAAGTTTGAAATTTCTGTCGTAGTTTCAGCAAGTTACTATGACATATGTTGGTTCATTGATATACGACTTGTAATGAGACATTGTGTGTCGGCTTACCATCACAGTGCTTGAAGACGAGCTGCCACATTATAAGGCCAGTATTTTGTTAAATACGAATTGCAAATATCATTTGATAAAAATCTCTCTTTCAGGTGATTTTAAGCACCTGAGGCTGAAGGACCAATCATTATCTCACACTTACTAACACGCCCAAATTCAAACCTCAGCTGGAATAATGCTCAAATGCCCTTGCTCTCGACCTAAAGTGTGTCCAGTGATGCCATGCCAGATTATAGATAGTGATGCCACCATTTATTTCAGGCTACGAAAATATAGTGGGATTATTAACAAAATTTGGTAGAATATTTCAGTTTAGGTGTATCAATAAAACGCCAAGGTCTTGCATTGTCTATGAGAATGAGTTCAGAAAGTTGCATTATATGATGGTTCAGTCCATTAAAACGTAAGAGCCTATTAATTAAGAGGGAAGAGACGAAGTGCACCTGCTAGTAGATAAGGAACAGATGAGTCCCATGGATGATGCAGAAAACAAAGGGCTGAGACATCTCCCAAGTAGTCTCCTTTTTCCACCTGCCATGCTTCGGCTGGTATAGCCATACCTACACTTCTTACTCCGATGACCGTTCTGACGAATCAAAATATATTACCTTCCGAGCCCTGAAGGGAAAGACATCATCGTGCTAAGTTCTGCTGGAATTAGATTTGAATTGGGATTGTCAAATTTCTGAAATTTTCAATGTTTGTGTTTAAAATTTGAAACTGGAATAGGAATTTGGTAATTCTCATTTACTTTGACGTTTGGTAGCGGGAATTAGGAAATGATGGATTTGATCAAATGTTGGAAATGGTCAAATCATGAATTTGATAATCCCGTTTTTCATTTTGGGATTATGTTTGGACTGTTTGGTTCCACTTTTTGAAACTGGAATTGGAATTTGAGTATGATTTTTAAAAAAAAATTTGTTTTAATTGTTTTAATATTTTTGAATTTAATAATTCATTTTTATTAATTGAATTAAATTTAAAATGGAATCGCAGACTGTTTTAGGCAACCAAGTTACAGTCACTGCAACCAAAATTTGAAAAAAAATTTCGAGAAAAAATTCAAAAAAATATAAAATCAATTTTTTTTAAAAAAAAATTGAAAAAAAATCGACAAAAAAAGTCAAAAAATTCGAAAAAAAATTTTGAAAAAAAATTCAGCAAAAATTTAAATTTTTTTGAAAAAAATCGAATAAAAAAAAGTTACAAACCACCCAATAAAAAAAAAAAAAAAATTAAATCCCTCCCCACACAAATAAAAAATGAAAAAATTAAGTGTAGACATGAGAAATTTAAAAATTTGTTTTCTCTCCATTCAAATTCTAATTTCAAATTCTAATTCCACCTTTTCAGATGGAAGATGTAAATGCTCATTTTTGACAGAATGAGCATTTACATATTCCTATTCCATTTTCATATTGCACTGCCAAACTGAGGATTCGACGAAATGGGCAATAACAAATGTCAATTCCAAGCAAATGTTGGAAATGGTCCGCTACCAAACGGGCCTTAAAAATCAACATTTCAATCTTCCATCTAAATAGGTGGAATTGGACTTAAATGAGAATTGAGGTAAAGCAAAATTTATAATATTTTAAAATTTATATGTAAACAACATTTTCCATCTTCTCATTATAAATTCAGATGAATTTTAGGTGAACCAACACTTAAAAACCATTTTTCGAATTTAAAATTTCTAGAATTGTCAAATATTGGAATTTGACAATTTCAGCATTATTTAAGTTCAGCAACCAAACATACCCTAAGATATTAGTCTAAGTGTCTTATTAAATTTATAATATTTAATAAATAAGTATATTTAATATTTTGTTATTTTATTTTATGAATAAATATTTATATATTTGTAAAAATTAATATTATGTATATTTATCTTAAAATAAATGGAAAGTTTTATTTTCTAAAATTCACATGTTAAGTTTGGTTCATAAAAATACATGGACAACAAGATAAAATAATTAAGCAACAAGGGTCATACTATTAGAGAGGGGTCACATTCATCTAGTTTGTTTCATGCATTATCAAGGTTAAGATTGTATTCGGTCATACTTGACTCCTACATTGTCATAATTTATCATATGACAAATCTATCGATAAAATTATTATAATAAGTCATAAGAACCCTTACGAGATGACATGTGCCCTAAATTTAGCTTCACAATGGGGACCACAAAGTGGAATGCCTATCTCCATAAAATTAGCTTGCATGAAGTAGATAAGGAGCTCTTCCCTTTTGCTAAAAGTTTCTTCTTCATTTCTTTTGCTTCTTTTGAGGATGGAGATTCGATGTTGTACAGTAAGTAGTGGTCTTGGGGAGAAAACTCTCTCCTTAAAGCCTTGGTCAACTTCCTCTAACACTCTTATTGAACCTCCCATTGGAGGTTTCCTGTTATGAGGTCATGGGCAACTCTATTAGTCTCTTCTTGAAGGTTCACTATGTTGCTTCCTATATGGGGCACTCTACTTTTTCTCACATTCTAGTGAACATTGAGATCTCCAAATCTCTTCATAGGAATGCAGCTTTGATGGTTGGAGAAAGATCTTGGACTTAAACTCTTGTTTATGAGGGACCCCCTTTTAGATGCAAATATTGCTTCTCCTTTAGTCACCAGGCTACAAACTATCCTCCCTATTGACATGAGCACTACTACTTGGTAGATGAACGCTAATGAAGACCACTTGACTATTTGTGCTCTTGATTCTCCATTAAATTGATATTATTACAATGATGATGCTTTCTTAGCTTTTGATATGGCTTTGATGTGCCCTTCTACCCCTTTTAAGGAACCTCATACCTTGATATCATATCTCCCTTTTTCCTTTAGTCTCAAATCATCTCCAAGTTACTCATGTGGTGGAATGTCACCTTTCACCTCATCCTTTTATTGCTCTTTCTTTACACATTGATGAGAAATGTATGGTCGATGAATTCCCTCTAGTTCCCCTTGTTACAAGAATTCAGAAGATAATATCTCATAGAATATTGTTAGGAGGAAGAAAGGTATTCCTAAATTATTATCATTGTGATGTATGAAATGGTAAGCAACATATAAGCTAATATTTCTCAATTCATGACATACATTAGAATACAAAACCACCACAAAGTGAACCTGATTAGCACAACCAAAGGATAAGGGTGTTGATACAAGATCTGTGCTCCTAGGGTTTCTATTCCTTTGTTTCTATGATTTGGAAATGAAATGTTAATAACAGATCTGTTCCAATAAAGTGGAATATAAAGGAAAAGGGATAAGAATCAAATGCACTTTGAAATGAAATAGGAAAGGTGAGTTTCAAACCTAAATTTCAGACTGTTGGAATGTCAAAATTAGTTGTAACTGTAGACCTAGGACCTGGAGGCTGTGATCTGATTCTCTGCCAAATTTGAGTTGAAAATGGCAGGGACAAGTCAACTTTCTAGGTACAAGTTGACTTTCTGGGTACAAGTTGACAATGGCAACATGTGCCTCCCACTTTTTGACAAAACTTTCATAGATCCTATAACTAGTCTTGTACTATCTAGATCTAAAATTACAGATCCACAACATGTTTCTGCACACATAAAAATGGGGAAAAGGGTTCAGAAAAGGGGTTTACCTTGGTGAAACCCCTATTTAGGAATCAACCTTGAAATTGAATTAAAATTGCATAAGGAAAAATGAAATGGAAGCTAGATCTGAAACATAAATCACCTTATACCTTGATGACGTAATGCCTCTTTGGATGTGAGCACAAGTGTTGATGTAATAGCTTGAACTCCACAAAAACCTAATAAGAAATCATGAAACCAAAGCCTTGAATGATGGATGTTGTAGTTTGCCACAATGCTTGATGAAAAGGAAGAAGAATTCCTTGAAGATCTTGAGGATTTTCTTCACTGCTTGATTGCCTAGTTGGATCCCTTCTCCTTCTTGTCTCTTGTTCTTGTTCTTGTTGTTGTGAAAGAATGGAAAAGGGGGTCCTTTATATAGATATTTCAAACTAAAACCACCTTTAGGCCGACTTATAAAAATGATAATGACCTACAAAGCTAGCTTTGAGGAGTGTGAACCATAGGATCCCACCCTTAAAATTTCAAGCACAGATGTCAGGGACATGTACCCAAAAAACTTCCATGTACCTGGCAAAATTTAGTGAAATTTTATGAGGAGAAAATTGACGGTTTCTAGGCCCTAAAAGATAGATCATGCAAAGACATGAGATTGGTAGATGTGGAAATTATGCCTTGAACTTTAAAATGAGGTAAGACCCATCTTAGAGTGAGAAATTGGTTAAAATCATTTAAGATAGGCCTCACAATATTGATTTATATTAATAAAGGTCCAATGAGCATTAGGAGAACGTGAAATCAATGTGGGAACCCATATAAACTAAAATGGAGCTAAAATGAGCACTTAAATAAGGGTTTTTACTTTTTAGGATGATACATTTAGCCCCCACTTTAGCAAGAGTATGAGTTCATCCCATGCTCATGGTAAAGTAGCAAAAAGATGAAGATCATGGGCAAACTGCAAGGAGATAAGATATTGCTAAGTTTAAGGACACAAGCCCCCAAACCAAGGATCTTAACTCATACATCCATATGCAAGGATACATTTTAAAAATAAAAACAACTAAAGCTTACTAAGATTTCAATTTAACTAGTTGAAGAGACCTTGCTAGAGAAATTGTCTCAATTGCTAGCATCATACTTAGAAAGCTATTGAAGTACAAGTGGTCACTTTAAAAGAGAAAGATCACACATTAGAAATAAGGTAAGACTCCATGATTCAATCAAATAAAAAGTGTGTTATGTTATGGAACCATAGAGGAGAAAAAAAACAATCATGGATGACACAAGCTAGGCAATTCGGGATAAAACTTGGGTTTCAATGGCGGAAACAATCTGGGATTCGGGTGAGTCATAGGCGGGAAATGGGAGTTCTTCCACTAGGAAGTCATAGAGAAATTGATGTTCCTCAAGTTGTAACATGGATTCTAAAGTAGTCATTTCATCAGCTGCTCTATTTTCAAATCTTGGAATTTGCTCAAATGTGATGAAGACAAAGTATTCTTTCAAGTCATCCACCATTATTTTGTAAGGCATGAGCTTATCATCTTTTGTCTGATAGTCACCATTCACCTGATTGATAATGAGTTGTGAATCTCCATAGATGTGTAATTCAATGATTTTCCACTCTTTTTCCAGTTTCAGTCCATTTACAAGAGCTTCATACTCTACTATGTTATTGGTACATGGAAAGATCATCTTATAAGCTTTTGGAGTTTTATATCCTTGTGGTGTGATGAATAAGCATCCAGCTCTTGATCCTTGTTGTGTTAAGGAGCCATCAAATACATTTTCCATGGGTGCTCTGTCAAGTGCATAATAGATTCATCTAGAAACTCCACATGTAATGGCTTGTCATTTGTTAATGGTGTTTCTGCAAGTTGATCAACAATCACTTGTCCTTTAATGGCTTTTCTATCAACATATTCAATGTCAAACTCACTTAGAATTAGGATCCACTTTGCTAGTCTTCCTATTAGCATTTCTTTACTCAACAAGTATTTGAGTGGATCAATCTTAGCCACTAGTTTCACCTTATGTGCCAGCATGTAATGCCTAAGCTTTTAGGATGCAAATACCACTGCAAAGCATACTTTCTCAATCATAGAATAGTTCAATTCATATGTGACCAATGTTCTACTAATGTAGTATATAGCTCTTTCTTTCTTATCCTCATCTTCTTGTGCAAGAAATACTCCCAATGACATATCTGTCGCTGATATGTACAACAATAGAGGTTTTCCATAAATTGGTGCCATTAGGATTGGAGGATTCATCAAATATTTCTTAACTTGGGCAAAATTTTCTTCACATTGTTCATCCCAAGAGAATGTAGTTCCTTTGTGCAGTAGCTTTGTGAAAGCTTGTGCCTTATCTGCTAATTGAGAGATAAACCTTCTTATGGATTGTAGCTTGCCTTGAAGCATCCTCATTTGACTAATGTTTCTAGGTGGTTGCATTTCAAAAATAGCTTTCACCTTGGCTGGATCCACCTCAATTCCTTTTGGTGAGACTATGAATCCTAGTAACTTTCCAAATGATACTCCAAATGCACTTTTTTTGGATTAAGCCTTAATTGAAACTGTTCCATTCTATCAAAGATTTTCCTTAGATCTTCTAGATGTGTTGTTCTTATCTTTGATTTTGCCAATGTATCATCTACATAGTCCGCCATGTTTCTATGCATCATGTCATGGAATATTGTGGTCATTGCTCTTTGATAGGTTGCATTTGTATTTTTAAGACCAAATGGCATCACATTCCAACATTATGTTCCCCATGCGCACGTGAATGCGGTCTTCTCTTGATCTTCAAGAGAAATTTTTATTTGGTTATATCCAGAAAATCCATCCATTAATGAGTACATCTCATAGACTATCATCAAATCTACAATCATGTCTATGTTGGGAAGTGGAAAGTCATCCTTTGGACAAGCCTTGTTTAGATCTCTAAATTTTGTGCAAACTCTTATGGATTTGTCGGCCTTAGAAATAGGAACTATGTTTGAAATCCACTCTATGTAGTCAATGGCTCTAATGAATCCAGCTTTCAATAGTTTTTCTAGTTCTGCCTTGACTAGCAATGCCACATGTGGGTTCATTTTTCTCAACTTTTGTTCAAATGGTTTCACATCAGGTGAGATGGACAAGTGATGCATAATCAAATTTGTATCCAATCTAGGCATATCTAAATAAGACCAAGAAAAATTGATCTTATTTTCTTTGAAGAAACTAGTGAATTGAATATTTTCTTCTTCTGTCAATGACTAAGCAATGTGAATGAGTTAAGGAGCTTTTTTCATTCCCAAATTGGCAAGTTATGTTGGTTCAATCATAACTGAAGATCTTTCCTAAAAAATGCTCTAGGAGGATATCAAGAATCCCATCCTTTCGCGCCTCTAGGAGGTTTTCACCATCATATATGTCTTTTTATTTTTCTCTTTTAGGATCTTACACTGCCACAAAGTGGTTTTCACCATCAGATCTCTTGTTATTTTGAGACTGAGAAACTTGACATCCTCCTCAGTCATGGTTCTCTCTTTACACTGGTGGAAGAAAGGAAAGGTTCACAAGTGTTTAGATAATAGGCTAGGGCATAGTCGTTGTTAAAAGATAACATGCTTGTGTTTGTAGCCTCATTCCAATCTATCAGTTCAGGATGTAGTAAGGACAAAGATTCATTGGGTTCAAGAGACATCACTGCATTATTATCAATGTTATTAACTTGTAAGATGTTTTCCATTAAGTTTTCTTCTACAATGTTAATATTATTAGAGTCATTTTCGTTATTATTAGAGTTCATGTTAATGTTATGCAAATCTAACTCTAGTGACCTAGCATTAGAACTCTCTCCCTCTTCAATCAAGACTCTAGGAGAAAATTTGTGTATCAAATCCACCTCTATATCCATGGTACCATCTAAAAGAGTATCCCATTCATATTCATGTGAATCTACCTGACTATCATCGAAAACCCCCAATAAGTAGGAAATAGTCATCAATATTTCATCTTCTTCATTAGCATTGTTCTCTTCTTGTTGTAATGGTTCTTGTGAAGTTATCATGTCTGGTTCTTCATCAAAATGAGGTGCATAAAGAATAGGATGTTCTTTCTCTTGCTCTCTTTCAGGTTCCTCTGCTTGTTCTTCTTGTGGTTCTTGTTCATGATTGGTACCAATTTCAGACAATGGATCTCCTTGTAAGAGAAACAACCTTTCATAGGAAATAGTTTGTCCTTCCACCTCTTCTTCATCATCAGAGTCTCTTCATCTATCAAATACAAGACCACTTTCTACCAAAGGGTGAGATGTTTCCTCCTTGAATCCTAATCTAGTCTTGTCTTTCAGGTTTCTGAAATCCATGTGTATAGGTTCTACAAGTCCTTTTTTGCTTTGTCCCAATGGTCATTTTCCTTTGTAACCCATTTGTTTCTGTATCATCTTAAAATGGAAGCACTTCCATATTAAGAGTGTTTATCCCTTTGAGTAATTGGTTTGGGGTCATGTTGAACTCCTTGAATTGGTCTTTGCTTGGATCTGGCTCTTTCCCCATTTTTCACTTCTTTTCTGCACTTGATTCCTTCATTCTAGGTGAAATTAAGTTTAGGATCTAGAGGATTCTCCTTAATTTCCCTCTTCTATGGATCTATTTTCTAGATAGGACTTACAAATAGGTCCTCCTAGCCTTCATCATGTTCCTCATAGGATTTTGTGCCTCCCTAGCACTCTACCCTGTTTTGACATTATTTCTAGGTCTCCGGGCACTCCCGAGACCTCCTGTTTCTAATTATGGCATCTCTGGACTGAGACACCGAGATCTGTAACCTCAAGGTCAATGATGACCTAAATGGTTCAATGAAGACCGTAAGGTTCAAGGATGACCTCTTCCCTGACCTAGTTCGGGGTCGACCTTGTCCTTGACCCCGGGTTCAAGTTTCAAGGTCTCGTGATCTCTAGATGTCGGGTTTTAGACATAATTTTTTTCCCACTTCCAGGTCGGTTGTTTTGGTCTCTGAAATGATAAAATATTAAATTATATTTAATTTAGGTCCATTCCTAAAGGGTTGAGGCCTAATTGGAATTTAATTCTGTAAGGAAACTCAGGTGCGGAAACAACTTCCTACGCTAATCTCTATAGGAAAGTATTGTGCAAATTCTTTTAACTCCTTACAATTTCAGATTCGTTAACTACTTTAACAAAGATATTGCAACCACATACCATGCATATAGAAAAATAGAGAATAACACAATGATATACCCTGGGGAAACCTTTCGGTAAAAACCCCAGCACTCCAAAACCTACACAATGTATTGATCAAAACTATTGCAACTTACAATACACTTGCAATGCAAGTTCTTTCAGAAGATTTCAAAACCTTGAAGACAAATCATGGCAGCATAAAACGTTCCAATAATACACTCACATCACATCTCTTCGCAACCCTAAAAGACGCTTATATCATGCGCTTCACTTTTTAGGGCTACTCCCAAAGATAACCATATTAGGGTTTTACCATTCTCTGAGAAAATAGGAACCCCAAACCCCACGATTGGGGAAGAGTGTACAATACTCAAATTTATCAGTTGCCACATGTCTTCACCTGTCATTGAATCTTCCTGACATAGCTCTTACGTGTCATAGGAATTTGTCATAACCATTTTAGCCATGATCTCCTTACACACAATTCAAGATGCTGACACATCAACATTATTTGCAAGAAATACATTTTACAAAACAAATAATAAGAATAGGAATTATCCAAGGTTGAGACACCTTATTCCTAAAAAATTCTCCAAGGTGGCCCCTCTAGAGGATTGTGCCCTAGATCACTATAAAAGGAAGCCTTCCTCTCTCATTTTTTCCATCAAGTTTCCATCCATTTTCATGATCAAGTTTTCATGCTCAAGCACTCTCAAGGAGACATTGGTGATCAAGCAAGCATTCAAGCAATCATCCTCTTCTCTAGTCAAGTTCTCCATTGAAGATCTAGGATTCAAGCATTCAAGCCATTGAAGGGATTTGATTCAAGCACTCAAGATTCATCATTCAAACCCTAGATCTAGTCATCATGATGGTGTGATCTTCCTTCAAGATCCTTTGTTCATCTTCAAGATCCATTCATTCTTCCCTCAAGGTGGATTCCAAGCATACAATCATGGAGGTTTGATTTACATTTGTTGATGTTATGTTCAAGCTTTCGTATTAACATACTTGATTACATTTCAAATACAATTTGCATATCTATTGAATATCATAGCTTTGTTGTTAGATCTACTTCTACTACTTGCTAGCATTCTCTATTTCAATTCCATTATTAAGGTTGATTCCAAACTGGGGTTTGACTAAGACGAACCCCTACCCCAATAAACAAAACCATTTTTCTTGTAGGTACAGGTGCAGGACAACGAATTAAAGTGCAGATCTAGATACCCTTTTCGCCGAACTTCCGAGATCCGCAAACAAAGTCAAAGTTGACCTTCAAAATATTAATGTAGTCGTTGACCTTTTATCAGGGTCAAAGACTACCTACTGTCAGAAAGATAAAATATTTCTAGGTTTTCTCCGTCTTGGCATTTCCAATCTAGGACAAGTTGCAGAATTGCCCAAAACTGTACACAAGTACTAGAAAACTTGTATTTCTAAATTAATTTCATCATGAGGTATGTATCTTATTTATCTGATTTCAAGTATTTCCCTTACAATTCAAATGTATGCGTAAAATATTTGGCTTTGGGGTCTCTTTTATGTGCAAACCATTGTTCTAGGACCCCATCTACATTTTATCTTATACATTTTGGTGAACCCGACATGCTTACCCTCCTTTCTTTTGTGGATTTAGATGCTCTATTGTTTTAGATCTTCCTTTTTATTCCCTTGTGTGTTCACCTTCATTATACATTTTGGTGAGCTTGACAAACTTACCCCCTATCTTTTGTGGATTTAGATGCCCTGTTGTGTTAGATTTATCTTTGTGTGTTCACCTTTATATTATACATTTTGGTGCACCCACGATAGACAACTCTTTCTTTTGGGTGTTAGATTTGCATTTTATGTTAGATCTTACATGCTTTCTTTTATGCTCTTGCATTTATATTTAAAAAATACAAAAAAATTGCAAAATTGCTTCAAAAATACAAAAAAAAAACATTTACATTGCTTTGTGGAATTAGAGGTCCTATTGTGTTTGATTTTCATTTGAATGAATTTGGATATATCTAGATCTATTTATTATCATGTTGCATAAGTTGTTTCAAATGTTGCATGGTGTTACACCTAGAAAGACTTCATTTATTACATGTGATCTCCGTCATATTTCTCTTTATGGAGAGGAGTTGAGGATTGATGTTAATTATTCTCCTAATAGATGTCCTTCTTCCCCCTCTAGGGATCAAGCTTTAGTGAATTATGGCGACCATACAAGGTGCTTTATTGGTAGGGATGATAATCCTCCTATTTTGGATGAACCTTTGGATTTAGATGTCAATTACTCTCTTCCTCATGACACCATTGTGGATGATCCCTTGGATAACGACATTGATTTATCCCCTCCTCATGAAGAAGCTTTGATACAAGAGGGCGATTTATTAATAGAAGACGTATTCATACATGATGATAACTCTTTTTCTAAAACACATGTAGACATTTTAGTGAAAGAAGATGATAGTATAGATCCTTTACCTCCATTTGGGATTCCTTCTAGTGATGAGGCATTAGTGGAGAATGATATGAATTACCTTAATACTCTCCCTTTTAGTGATGATCTTATGGAGAATCAAGATCCTACCTCATCTCCTCCTAGGATGTCTTCTTTGCTTCCTTCTTGTGAATCTATTTGTAGTGTTGAGACAACTAACATAGTTTATCCCAAACCCTTGTTGACTGTCAAAGGTTGTCCTCTCATTACTATCAAAGGTAAACCTATGGATTTTTTCAATGATCAAGATTCGATAGCTCATACATATCGTACAAGGAATAAACCTCAACCTAATCTGGTGGTTTCTACTTCTTTACCACCTTCTCAACCCATTCTTCCTCCTCCACCCCATCTTCCTAGCAAGGAGTATAATTTGATAAAACCCAATTACAAAATACCCCTGCCAAGATTTCTTTATGGGAGCTTCTTCAAACTTCACCTACCTACTATGAAGCCTTGCAAAAAGCTCTAGCAACTCTTCCCACTCCACCTCATAATCAAGAAAACATCAATAACTTATTACAATGCATGCATGCTACTCCAGGTCCTCCTGACATTGTATTTACTCAAAAGGATTTACCTTCTAAAGAAGTTCAAAATCAGTATGATGCTCTTATGGTTGCTGTTACTATCAATAAAAGTATCATTTGTAGGACCTTGATTGATAATGGATATGGGCTTAATTTTTGTAGCATGGACATTCTCAAAGCGATTAACGTTGATCTTTCAACTATTCAACCTAACAATTTTCCTATATGTGGCTTTGATAACATTGCTAAGAACACTTTAGGCATCATTACCTTACCTATCAAAGTAGGTCTGGTCATCCTAAATACTCCTATTCATGTTATGCCTAGACCTCTCAATTATAACCTTCTTTTGGGTAGACCTTGGTTGCATGAGATGCATGTTGTTCCTTCCACCCTTCACCGTAAAGTCAAGTTTATACATAACAATAAGATGTATACACTTCATGTAGATGATGCGCCTAATCCTTGTCTGAATATTAAAACTCACACTACTCCTACTTCTAATAGTAATCTTTCTACCTCTAATGCCCTTCCTGATGATGATTGGGGAACCTTGGATTTTAATCCTACCTTTATTGGAGAGTATAAGGTTAATGATCTTGATTTTATGAAGAAACAAAGAGAGTTTGAACAATGATTTTTTACTTCTAAAGCTCTTCATAGTAACTTTGTCGCTGCTTCTACCAACAATGAATCTATCAAAACTACTAAGGATGATATTGTGACTGCTGAAGTTCCATTGACTCCTTCTGATATGGCTTCTTTTTATGGTCCTGGTTATCATTTCCTAGTTAAACAAGGATTTAATGGTTAAGACTGTGGTAACCATAAACAGGGAATTCAAATGCCCTTACACACTGGGGGGCATGAGCATTCTTATAGATTGGGATTTAATACTCATCAACAAATCAATGTTAATAACATCTCAAATAACACTTCAAAACATGATGAACCTGTGAAGGAATTTGAGCAAGAAGTTCTTTTGCCTAAACTCCTTCATTCTAAGATGATTACTAGACCTAAACGCAAAAAGAAGCATAGTCCACACTTGAAGATTCTTCCTTTTTGTTTATATCATAAATTTCATGATCACTCTACTAATGAATGTCAAGCTTTACATTATAAGATTAGGCAGCTCATTGATAATAATGTTATTTATATATCATGTGGCAATGAGTTGTATTTCAATTATGTTTTCTCTAAATAACATTTATGTTCCTATTATAGAGCTCCACATTATGTAAACAATGTTAGCCTAATCCTTGGGGGCTCGTTGTCTTGCATAGTGTTGTGAGTGATATAATAGGTCCCCTTACATCCTTTTTCCTATGCTTGGGGGGCACGGATGTCATCTCCTTCTTTTCCATCTTTCTGGGATTCACCTCTTTCCTTGGTTAAGCAGTATCTATCTATTATGTGATATCCAATCATACATGAAAACTTTGGTTTGCATTAAGGATCTTTGTCCTTGATCACAACCTATTTCGTTGTTTGACATTGGGTTTCCATGGTTGATATATCTCTCACCATGGAAACTGAACAGTGTGCTATCCCTCACAAGGGTTACTTTTTCACTTCTTGCATGATATCTCTTCACATTCATCCCTTCCATGGCCTCATAGGAGCTATGACCTTCTTGGCTTGGACTGGGTATTTTTTGTGGATATTGTCTTGATGTCGAAGAAGGCTTTATCCTTGTTCTTTTCTTTCCTTAACATGTCAAAATAGTATGTTTTTTCCATATTAAGGAGGGGGGCATATATATGGCCTCCCTAATTCTATATTATGCATTTTTGTTCTAACCTTTTGTTTTACAACATGCTAAATCTTGGAAGGTAACGCACATAAGTTTCTAAATCCTGAAGAGACACACATTTTTCAATTTTCAATATGCTAAATCTTGGAAGGTAACACACATAAGTTGCTAAATCCTGAATGGACACGCATTTTCAATTTCAAAATATGTTAAATCTTCTGAAGGTAACGCACATAAGTTGCTAAATCCTGGGGAGACACACATTTCATATTCATAGTGATACAAGAAGGTGGATCTATGGATACCCCAAAAGCCGTCAGAGGATGCATTACAATTGCAAGCACAATTTATGGGTGAACCTATTGGGCTCTCCCTCCAGGGTGATTCACGGTAAGGTGGGCATCTTACTGGGTGAGGTAATCACTTTCTCCTCTCTCTCTTTTCGCTTTCATGCTATTAGGACTAGATCATGAAGCTATGTTATTTATAGTGTTGCTCTTGTATTTCTTATGTAATCATTTATCCTTTGATGATAGCTTTCCAAATATGATATTAGTATGAGAAATTTTTCTTAGCGAGGTTTCTTATGCTAATTGATTTGGGTTATTTAGTACTAACCCCTATTCTTTTGGTTTTCTCATTTCACACCCTCGTGCGTGTATGTTGAGTTAGAATCCTTAGCCTGGGGGCTTATGTCCTTAGCTAAGTTTTATTTTATCTCATTGTGAATCCACTTGGATCTCTTCTTTCTTCTCCTTTACCAAGAGTTTGCATCGAGTCCATACTCTTCCTAAAGTGGGGGCTTAATGTATCATCTTAAAATGGAAGCACTTCCATGTTAAGAGTGTTTAACCCTCTGAGTAAGGGGTTTGGAGTCATGTTGAATGCCTTGAATTTGTCTTTTCTTGGATCTAGATCTTTTCCCATTTTCCACTTCTTTTTTGCACTTGATTCCTTCTTTCTAGGTGAAATTAAGGTTAGGATCCCAAGGATTCTCCTTAATTTCCCTCTTCTATGGCTCTATTTTCTAGGTAGGAATTACAAATAGGTCCTCCTAGACTTCATAATTTTCATCATAGGATTTTTTTCCTCTCCTTGGCACTCTACCCTATTCTGACATCATTTCTAGGTCTCCGAGCACTCTCGGGACCTCCTATTTTTTATTTTTCCATCTCTGGACTGAGACCCTGAGATCTGTAACCTCTGGGTCAATGATGAACTAAAGGGGTCAATGAAGACCTTGATGGTCAAGGAAGAATTCATCACTGACCTAGGTCAGGGTCAACCTCATCCTTGACCCCAGGTTCAAGTGTCAAGGTCCCGTGATCTCCAGATGTTAGGTTTCGAAAAGAATTATTTTCCTGCTTCCAGATCATCTGTTTTGGTCTTCAAAATGGTAAAATATTAAATTATATTTAATTTAGGTCCATTCCTAAATGGTTGAGGCCTAATTGGAATTTAATTCCCCAAGGTGGCCCCTCTAGAGGATTGTGCCCTAGATCACTATAAAAGGAAGCCTTCCTCTCTCATTTTCTCCATCAAGTTTCCATCCATTTTCATGATCAAGTTTTCATGCTCAAGCACTCTCAAGGAGACATTGGTGATCAAGAAAGCATTCATTCAAGCAATCTTTTATTCAATCATTCAAGTAATCATCCTCTTCTCCATTCAAGTTCTCCATTGAAGATCTAGGATTCAAGCATTCAAGCCATTGAAGAGATTTGATTCAAGCACTCAAGATTCGTCATTCAAACCCTAAATCTAGCCATCATGATGGTGTGATCTTCCTTCAAGATCCTTTGTTCATCTTCAAGATCCATTCATTCTTCCCTGAAGGTGGATTCCAAGCATACAATCATGGAGGTTTGATTTACATTTGTTGATGTTATGTTCAAGCTTTCATATTAACATACTTGATTACATTTCAAATACAATTTGCATATCTATTGAATATCACAGCTTCATTGTTAGATCTACTTCTACTACTTGCTAGAATTCTCTATTTTGATTCTATTACTAAGGTTGATTCCAAATTGGGGTTTGACTAAGGCAAAACCCTACCCCAACAAACAAAACCATTTTTCTTGTAGGTACAGGTGCAGGACGGCAAATTAAAGTGCAAATCTGGATACCCTTTTCACCAAACTTTCGAGATCCATGAACAAAGTCAAAGTCGACCTTCAAAATATTAATGTAGCCTTTGACCTTTTATTGGGTTCAAAGACTACCTGTTGTCAGAAAGATAAAAGATTTTTGGGTTTTCTCCGTCTCGGCATTTCTAGTCTGAGACAGGTTGCAAATTGCCCAAAACTGTACACAGGTACCAAAAAATAGGTATTTCCAAATTAATTTCATCATGAGGTATGTATCTTATTTTATCTAATTTCAAGTATTTCCCTTACAATTCAAATGTATGTGTAAAATATTTGGCTTTGGGGTCTCTTTTATGTGCAAACTATTATTCTAGGACCCCATCCACATTTTATCTTATACAGTTTCATAATCTCATATACTTTCCCATATTTGTTTGTAGCTATCTCAACATGTTTGATATTTCCATCTTCTTCATTTTCTTTATAAAGCCATTACAAGACAACTTTCTCTTCATTTTATTCTTCTAAGGACACCTTTGCCTTGACCATTCTGGTTCCTTCATGAATTGTTAGAGCACTGCCATTGGAAGGTGTAAATGTTGATGAAGGTCTTCCTTGGGATCTAGGAGATATGGGGAGATCCATTAGAGATATTGTAGAGTCTATTTTGTATTCTCCCATGCTTGTTTCTTGAATATTGACCTTCTTAGAAAAGCTTCACAGGACCATCTCCTTTGATGTTTCTAGTTTATTAGAGATTTCTTTGTTATGTGGAACAATGCTCTCTATTTGTTTAAGATTGTTACAAGGATATCTTGTATCCACTGGAATAGTCACCTCCACTCCATTATGAGGAAATTTTATGCTCTGGTGGTAAGTAGAAGGCACAACTTGCATTGCGTGGATCCATGGCCTTCCAAGAAGAATGTTGTAAGCAAGTGGTAAATCAAGAACTTGACATAGGACATCTCTTTCCACCGGTCCCACTCTAATAGGAAAGACAACCAATCCCTTAGAGGATCTTTCTTCTTCATCACATGCCTTGATAGTTATCTTCCTTCATGTATCAATGGTGTGCTAAAAAAAGCCCAATTATTTTACCAAGTTGTAGATACAAATATTCAAACTAGCTCCTCCATCTATCAAGACACACTTGACTCGGTGTTTATGAATAAGGACTTCTAAATGCAGGGGTTGGTTATGTGGTTGGTTTAATGATTTGTCATCTTCCTTGGAGAAAGATAGGTAATATGGGGAATTGAGATGACCAACCATAGTTTGGAATTTGTTTACATCTATATCCTTAGGTACATTAGTGTTAAGCAAAGCTTGATCAAGGACCTCCCTATGACTAGGAGAAATTCTTAGCAACTCTAGAATACAAATTTGAGCTGGCGTGCATTGCAACTGGTCTACAAGATTAAACTTTTGAGGTAATACCAATTGCTTAGATGTTGTTGTTGTAGCCAGTGTATTGGATGTTGATGCTCCTTTGAGAGTGAACTTAGCTTGATTTCTTGTTATAGCATTAGAAGACTCAATTTTTTTTTGCACTCATTTTAGAGTGATCATATGAATGGATGGTTTGCATGGTTCCACCATATGAATTACATTGTCATTATTAGTGTATGCATAATTAATCTTGTTATTCTTAGAAGATTCTCCTTTTTCATAGCTAGGCAATGGAGTTTGAAATGATTTATGATCATTGTTTGTGTGATGTCCATCCACCTTAACTTTACCTTCTTCAATTAGGTCTTGAATAACATGTATTAATTTCATACAATTATTGGTCTTATGTCCTTTATTGCGATGAATATCATAGTAGTCATTGTCGTTCCACCACCTTGGTTTTAAAACTGGTTCCCAAGGTTTGGAGTCAGGAATCGTAATGATTTTATTGTTCAATAGTGACTTCAAGACCACTTCCAATGTATCTCCCAATGGTGTGAATATTCTCTTAGGTCTTGTTGCCCAAGGCTCTGTTCGAGTACGAGGTTTGTTGAAAGTCTTGTTAGCCATTGGGGTCACTGTAGAATTTGAATTCTTGTTTGCTTGAAGGCTCGTCGTGAGATTGAAGACATCTAACTTTAGTTTTGGATTAGGATTATCCACCACTCCATCATTAACGATATTCTTGTTCTTGTTTCTATATTTGTACTTGTCTTTGGAGGGATAATATTTATCCTTATTTTCCTTGTTGATAGTGATTTCCCCTTTCTTGATCAAGACCTCTTCAATCTTGATGGAACTATCTATCATCTTATCAAAACTTGGTGGACCTTGTAATTGTATAGGAAAGTTCATTTCAGGAACCAAGTTATTGAAGATGTCCATTTTTTTAGTTTCAAGTATCTGCCTAGCATATCATGCAAATATTTTCATCCATCTTTGTAGGAAAGTGAAGAATGATTCTCTCATTTTCTGTTTGGTATTGCATAGATCCAACATTGTCACAGTGTGTTGAATGTTATATGAGTATTGTTGTATGCATTTTTCCACTAGGTTGTCAAATGTTTTGATTCTCGTAGGTAGTTTTGAGAACCATTCCATTGCTTGTCCACCTAAGCTCCGTGGAAATAATCTCATAAGATACATTTATTTGTTCATGAATTCCATACTGGTTGTGCAAAATTCCCTTACATGGTCTTATGGATCAGAATTTCCAGTATATTTGTCATATTTTGGAATTGCAACATGTTGAGGAAACAGAATCATCTTCAATCCCTTGTCAAAGGGGAAAAGACATATGTGCTCCCAGGAGTATTATTTCCTTGGTTTGTCCTTTTCTTTCTTGAGTTCTTGGATTTCATCTTGCATAGCGAGTAGTTGCCTTGTTAGAATGGATATAGCAATAAGATCCTCTTTTGGCTTGAGTTGATTTACATCATAGTCCTTTAGTAGTTTCACTCCTTGAGAGGCGAGTTCTAGGAAGTACTTTTCCTTATTTTCTTCCAAAGTTCTCTCAAAGATCTTGTTAAATCATTTGCTTCTTAAAGCTCTCTGGTATTCTTGTTCTGTAGGATCTTCATCATCAAAATCATAATATGCTATTTGGCATTGAGCTTCTTCTTGATTATTGTGTTCATCTTGGTTATCTTTTTCATCGTGTCTTTCATTCCAACTGAAATCTTCTCAGTTGTTCATGTTTGTCGCATCAGGTGTTGGTGTATGAGTAGTGCTAGATGTTGTTCCAAATAGAGGATTAAGTCTAGAAGTTTCTCCTCTTTCAAATGTGAGTAGCGATACCTCATTTGAAAATGGATTGGTTTCAAATTTGTAAGATTTGTGTCTTGTGTTAACCATGAAAGATTAGATTAAGAAATTTTAGAGTGTCTTGTATTAAAGTGGGTCTGAATGTTTGCAAATGTCTAATTGTGAGTCCCAAGGATGCAAAAGTGGGTTTGAAAATGTCTTATGGATCCAATGTCAAAGGGTGTCAAAGTGCCTTGATAGTGAGTTGGGAACCAAATGCAAATGGGTTTGTGATTGGTTTTGAAATCTCTAGCGTCAAAGGGTGTCAAAGTGCCCTGATAGTGAGCTAGGAACTTGATTGTAGCTAATGTAATAAGGAGACTCCATAGTTTGGGCAATGCAAAATAGACCATGTAAGGTGACAAGATGTTCTCAAAAATAACTTTCTCAGGCTTGTAGGTAGATTTGTTGTGATAGCGGAATTTGTCTAAAGGCCAAAATGGGTATCTGAAAATGTAAAAATATGGTTTCTGCCAAATACGTAACTACTCTATCTCCCAAGTGTGACACATGTGATATGATTGACAGTGTTTTGGCCCCAGATGCAACTTGGGAAATACAGGATGTGACACTTTACTCAGCTTTGGTCCCAAATGCGACCCAGGAAATGTGGTGGACACCAGATGCAATCCAAGATTGACCAGATGTGACTTGGAATTCAGGGTGCGACACAGGATATCAGATGTGATTCAATGACATACAGTCTGATGCAAGTTTTAGTTAATTTCAAGAAAATGTGTCTTCTTTGTCAGATTCTAGGGGTTTGTAGGTGTTTAAAAGTGATTGGTGTTTGTTTATTTAGGGGGATTTATCTGAGATTTGCAATCAAAACACATCAAGCATTCATATTATGCAAACACACCTAACCTTCCTTATGCTAGGTAGAGATTGATAATACTTGTTCACTGACTTAGGAACACACACAAAGACTCCTCAAAATATGGTAGTCCAATAACATGCAATGGATATTGGAGGGCATATTAGCTAAGAGGTAATGTCGATGAGGGTCAATATGGTGAATGTCTTGGGGCAATTATTATTTGCCTCACACAAGTGGTACCAACCTTTCAGAGGTGAACCGAGTAGCATCTAACTTAAGGATTTTAATAAAGGCATTCATTCATAACCATCCCCCATAGTCCCACAAGTAGGATTAAGGCCTATAGCCCTATGAGTACTCAAAATTGTGTAGTCTTGCAAGCAAGATTTAAGCAGCTCCGCTCTACACAAATTTCAAGCATGTCCTTGGAAAAAGACCATTAAGATTCCAAGGCCAAAATGAATTATGTCTTCCGAGGCTTTCACCTCAAGGAAGCGCCAAATTTTATAGTGGGGTGGAAGAGTCGGCTTAAGACTTGTCCCCACTTGGGTCATTCCCAAGTGTTTTTTTCCTCAACCGACAGACCCTCTAAAGGATTGCAATAAAGAAAATAGATAAATGATTGTGAGGTTTAGATTTTTGATTCTCCATGAAGGAGAAGAGCATAATCTCTTATCTCAAATCATGAATCCAAAATACATCATGCAAGCATTAAGGCAAATTTCCCCAATTTGACCCCAAATTGCAAATTAACTTTTGAGTTTATGATTTTCCTCAAGGGAAAAGAGCATAATCCTCTGGTTAATTTGTAAATTTACCTCAAATTGTGTTAAATTCCTAGAAATAAAAGTATTAGGTTTGATATTTTCTTCCAAGGCAACTTGCACACATTCATTAGTAGTTTCTCATGATAAAGTCTCTGTTAATTCATCCTGCAAACCACTGCTAGGCTGTTAAAATCCATAGAAAATATCAAATCAATCCATTAGAGGTTAGAAAAATCAAAATTCAATCAAATAACCCCAGATGCAATCCTAAATTTTACTGAATGTGATCCCCTTTCCCACATGCAATCCAATTTCCCAAAAATGACAAAGGATCCTAGATGCGATCTTGAAACTAACCAAAAGCGATACTTGACTAGATGCGATCCAGGAAATCCTGGATGTGATTTAGGAAATGTGGGGTGCGATCTTTCTTCCTAGATGTGATTCAATTTCCCAAGTGTGGTCCCCTGTAGTTAGAAACATGACAAAAATTAGTTTAAAATTGCAAAAATTCAGGGCTTGGCCCCACGGTGGGTGCTAGAAATGTGTGTGTGAATTATTGACCTGCAAAGTTGCAACACAACACTTCAATAGAATATTATATCAATTGTTATAATGATCAATCAAACAAAGAAAATAACAATTTAAATCATCCTATTACTCTCTAACTAACACAAGTATGGAAAGGATCTAAAATTACTCTCAGATTATGATCCTAAACAATGACAATGCATGTTAGAATGAGAGATTTAAGAAAATATGCAATTAAACAAACTAAATTCATTCAAATTATGCATGAAAGCCATTGATTCATCAATTCATTACTATTATCCAAATTTAAAGGTTGTCTAATTAGCTATGAAACCAAAATGAACATATGAAAGCATGAATTCAAAATTCAATTAACTATTAACAAATTCAAATGATTATGAGCAAGTTCAAAAAGTTGAGAGCCATTGGAGATTTGAAAATTCCTCTTTTATAGAATCTTGATAATTTGAGTGGTCAGGATGCATCCATGAGGAGTGGTTGAGATGCTTCCAAGCTTGATCCACGTGAGTGATCCATGTGATTACCTCTCATTGGCTCAAATTGTCTTTGTTGTCCCCTTTAAGGTGACATGTCATTTTAGAGTTGATTTATTCATTTCTTTTAATTAATTACTCTAGCCATGAATTTAATGGGTTTGATTTAATTGATTAGGCTTAGAAGTAATCAAGGTGATTTTTGCTCAATTATTGATGATAGATGCTTGAATTAGGATTT
Organism: Chamaecyparis obtusa; assembly: GCA_027943335.1. Taxonomy (NCBI): domain Eukaryota; kingdom Viridiplantae; phylum Streptophyta; class Pinopsida; order Cupressales; family Cupressaceae; genus Chamaecyparis; species Chamaecyparis obtusa. The sequence continues at coordinate 576,142 of BSBK01004255.1, forward strand.
TTATTGATTTTAACAAATTATGTTAATAATCGGGGATCAAATTAACATAACTAGGATTTTATCCCAAATTAGGGAAAATAGGGCCTTAGGTTCTATTAGCCCAATTTTAGGTGATTATAATGTTATGGAACCATAGAGGAGAAAAAGGGCAATCATGGATGACATAGGCTAGGCAATTATGTTGCACTAGGTGATCCATGAGAGATAGATAAGAAAAAGAGAAAGAACAGGGAAATGGTCTAGTAAATAGTGGTATGCTAGTTTCAACCATCAAAGAGAGTGTAAGAGGGAGTTGATGGTATAGCACATGCTAGTCAACTCATAAAAAATTATGTAAATGAGAGATTGAATGGTCTAGCAAGATATGTTATGCTAGTCAACCAATCTTGAAAATGTATGCAAAGGAGAAGTCAAATGGGATAGTAAGTTGTGTTATGCTAGTTCAACCAATTCTAAGGATAGTCCAAGGAAAGCATTGTATCCAAGGAAATCTGCCAAAATGTAAAAAGGAGAGTGATATGGCCCTAGCAAGTTATATTACACTAGTGTACTCTACCTATCATGGTTAAATTTGTACCATCTTAAAAGTTAGCACCCATTAGTGATCCATGAGAGATAGATAAGAAAAAGAGAAAGAAGGGGTAAATGGTCTAGTAAATTTTGTTATGCTAGTTTCAACCATCAAAGAGAGTGTAAGAGGGAGTTAATGGTCTAGCACATGCTAGTCAACTCCTAAAATTTTATGTAAATGAGAGATTGAATGGTCTAGCAAGCTATGTTATGCTAGTCAACCAATCTTGAAAATGTATGCAAAGGAAAGGTCAAATGGGACAGTAAGTTCTATTATGCTAGTTCAACCAATCTTAAGGATACTCCAAGGAAAGCATTGTATCCAAGGAAATCTGCCAAAATGCAAAAAGGAGAGTGATATGGCCCTAGCAAGTTGTATTGTGCTAGTGTACTCTACCTATCATGGTTAAATTTGTATCATCTTAAAAGTTAGCACCCATTAATGTGGAAGCTCAATGACCTTTTTAGGCCCTATTTTAGTGATCTCCTAGAGCATGGATGCATTTATGCTTGATTTTCTACTTTTTCTTTGATTTTTATTTATTTTTGTCTATTCCTTTTGCACCCCCAAAATCCTAGAGTTTTTCTTGTGGATTGTGCCTCCTGAACTATAGGTCAAAGTCAACTTGTACCTAGGGTACAACTTGAATTCAACTTGTTCTTGGGGTACAAATCAAGGTTGACATGTACCTGGGGTATAGGCTGAGGTAATTAACATGTACTTGAGGCTTTGGTTTTATAGGAATCTCAGGCCCATTTCATGGTTTTTCATATTTTCCCACCCAAGTGTAGTCGACCCTTTTGATTTTGATACCCAAAATTGGTATAAAATGAGGCCTACTCACTTCATTTAGTTAATCCAAGAACATCCAAGAAGATTATCCATAAGTTCTATATGCAATCCACACATGCCATAAGTGATTCATACTTTCATTTGCAAGAAAGCTATCAAGTTCAAAGTGCATTCAAGGAGTAAAATCAAAGAAAGAAAGGATTCATTGAAGGCATTCATTTTATCCAATCAAGCAAGCATTTCCTTCCCTAGATCTAACTTCTTTCTTCAAGGAGATACTGGAGTTGGCTATCAAGGGAGGAGATCTACATACATCAACATTTCATGAGCATTAAAACATTCGAGCATTAAAGAATGCTTGAATCCATGGTCTATGATTTGGCACTTGTAGATCTATTGCATTTGAGAAGTCATCCTACATTCTACATCAATATACTTGCAAGGATTCATGCATCTTTATGGGTAGCGAATTTGAATCCATCCATAAAGTTTTGGCAAACAAGGTGAATATTTACATTTTTCTTTCTTTTACATGCTCTTGTTTCAATTCAATGTTAATTCCTAATTGGGGCTTGACTGAGGCAAGCCCCTCCCCCCAACAAATTTCCATTTTTCTTGTGTAGGAGCAGATTTGCAATTTTTTCAAATTTTCAAGATTAGAATTGGCAAATATGGGATTACAACCTTTGTTGAATATTTGGGTCTCATATTTTTGGATAGTGCAAGTACAAGTTGACCTCGACCTGTACCCAAGTCAACCTATACCCATAAAGTTGACCTATACCTAGGAAGTTGAACTATTCCTAGAGCCTTCAAATTTTCACAATCAACATTTCCTAGATTGCAAGTTCTCGATCCAACACGATTTCAGTTTATGTTACAGTTTGTTAGCCCATTTTCAGATATGATATTGTGACCTCTACTAGCCCTCGAGGTGAGTTCAATTTCCTTCTTTTTCATTTAATAACACTTACTTTGAGATATTAGATTAGGTATTTTTATGTATTTGGTTGTTACATGTGCTTTTATTTTACTCATATTGTAATTAATCAATCAACTAGCATTAGATCACTAAATTTTAATTAGCATTAATCAATTAATAAATTATACTAAAGGGAAAGAAAAATCAAACAAGAAAGAGATAATTAAGTATACACCCTTGAAAGGACTTGGATTTTTCATTGACTCTCCTACATCCATTTGGGTTGTGTTAATCTAATTTGGGTCCTCTTGAAGGTTATATTTGTAGATCCCTCTTTCTCTTTACCTAATGTGCATAAAAGACTTGGTGAAATAACCTTTACAATCCATCACATCAACCAATCATCAATCTTTTATGTTACATTTTGGTGAACCCGACTTTTTCATGTTTTATGCATTTTAATTGGGTAGTTAGATCTTCTTTATGTGAATTGTAGCTCTATCATACCTTATCTTGAACACATTATTGATTAGACATTCTTTATATGTATTGTTGTTCTTAGACATAGGATCTACTTTGTATGCTTTGCATCTTTTCTATATTTATAGTTCATCCCTTTGTGTATGAGCTTTATCACTTTGAGTCCAACCTATAGTATTCCATTTAGAAGAAGTCATAGGCTCATGGGTTCATTTGATCTCGAACTCTCCATCTTTCCTAGGAATCTTGATGAAACCAACATGCTCCTTCATGATCCTAATCCTCAGATGGAGAATAACTCTTCTCATTATTCCCACAATGAAGATGAAGTCTTAAGAGTTACTCCTCAAATTGACAAACTCACTCAAGAATTTGAAAAAATGGAACATTGGTTAGCTCAAGAGAATCATAGTGCCGAGACTATTTCAGCCTTAGAAGCCTTGAGGAAGATTTCCCATAATGATGGACATGGTGTTAACCTTTTGCATAGTATTTCCCATCTTATCAATTCCAATGTCAAATATATTTTTGAATGTGCTCAAGAATTAGGCTATGTTCCACTTACTACACATGTTGAAACCCCTTTTCCTATTTATTTTCCATTCCTAGAATCTCCACTTATGCTCCACCACCATTACAACTTCAATTCAATCTTCTAATCCTATACATGTGAGTCTTCCTAATCCTACTCTTCCATCACTTCCCATGAGTGTTCCATGTATTCCATTGCCTACATCAGTGCATTCCTATCATAATGTGCCTTTTTCATATTCTAATATCCCTTATACCAATTCTCCTAATGTGATTCATGCTTATTCAAACATTCCTTCCATTTCTAATAATAACATTCCTAATATTTTCAACATTTCTCCTATCCTTTTGTCTACTGATTCCACCATTAATAGCCTAGCTTAAATTGTCTCTTCTTTGAAACAACAACTTTTTTCCTGGAATCAATCCAAAATAAACATTCCTAAATGTGACAGTACCAATCATTTTTCCTTAGACATTATTCAATCTGTTATCCCTCAAAATATTGAGATCCCTCGTCTTGAGACTTATAATGGTAAGGGTAATCCTATGACTCATGTTAGAACTTTTCAAACCTTGTGTAGTGATTTTGCTCACAAATATAGGTTCATAATTAAATTGTTCACTAGGACCTTTAAATATAAATATTTTCTATGGTATTGTTCCTTGCCTCCATATTCCATTGATTCCTTTCACAAACTTGCTAATGCTTTTATTCAACAATTTCAAAATAATATTGGTCTTCAAATTTTGTTGGCTGCTTTAATGCATTGTAAACAAGGTGTTAAAGAAAAAGTTAGTAACTTTATTGGTAGATTTAAACATTTGCATGTTAGAATTTCTTATCTTGTGCTTGATGTTGATATACTATGCATATTTATTTCTAATTTACAAAAATACATTAGAGATAAGATTCTTCTTACTAAGTTTTCTTCTTTTTCACAATTATGTGCAGTGCTTCATCATTATCAACTACAAGTGAGTCAGTTTGAGAGAAACACTCTAAAATATCCTATTACTATTGATAAATGTGATACCAATTTCATAAGCCAAACAATTACATCAAGATCAACAAATCATCCAATACACTTGATGACAAGTGGCAACAACATTCAAAGGTGTGGTTCATTTGTCCTCTATTTTTAGATCTTCTCATAATTTTACTCCATTGTCTGAATCTTTGCATAATGTGATGATGAAGTTAATAAATCTTAATATTATTATTCTTCCTCCTATTATTCCAATTGATCCAAGAAAAACTCTTCCTCAATCCTTTGATTCCAAAGCCTTTTGTCAATACCATCATCAACTTGGTCATGATATTGAAAAATGCTATTCTTTAAAGAATGCTATCCAAGATCTTATTGATTCCAATGCTATATCTATTGATACTGACATTAATCATGGAAACAAATCAATTTCACCTCCTAACTATAGTTTTCAAATATACACTATCCTTTTCCATTGCATTCAACCAATGCTATTGTGCAATCGTCTTCTTCTTTTATATACATTATTTGTGATGATAAATCTAAAGAAGCTACCCATGTTGTTAACCATGTTGAGTGTATCCAACCTAATATTTTTCCTCAACATTAGCCTCAACCTTTTATCACCTTCAATCCTTTTGAAATAATTAAAGTTCCCAATGGTCCTCTTTACATAACTATTAGGGTTGCTAGTATTCCTTCCCGTGGTGTTCTTGTTGATTCCACTTGCATGGTAAATGTGATAACTAAAGAGCATATTTTTAGTAAACACTTGAAAAAGGATTCCTATGATAAATCTAATGTCATGATTCAATATTTTAATGCTTTCCTTTATCCTCCTCATGGTTCTATATTTTTTCCTATGGAACTTTGTGGTAAGTTTGTGGATACTACTTTCATTGTCATTCCTACCTCTTATCAATTCCAAGTCAAGCTTGGTTTTCCTCCATGCAAGACATAGCTTCTCTCATTCATAAATGTCTTAAATTACCTCATTATGGTGAAATCAAGACCATTAACCATAGTATTTATTATCCTTCTATGCCTCAAGGTTGTGTTGACCTTGATTTCTTTTGGCCTTCTATACCTCAATCACCTCAAACTCATCCTGATTATCTCTTCTAATCATAGCAAGCTTTCAAAGCCAAGAAGATTGTTGAGCTTAGTTACCTGAAGGCTGATCCTAGTCGTGGTCTTCTTCTTATACCACCCATTGACCCTTTATCAACTTCTCCACCTCCAATTATACCACCTAAGGAAGAAAAGGAGCCCATGATGATTGATCCCACTCCATCTCAAATATCTAGCGAGAATAAATCACTAATACATTTGGGGGCATTTTGCGACGGCAATTGCGACGGCTATGTGTCGCAATAGCGACACCCATAGACGTCACAATTTTTTAGTCGCAAATTGCGACGTCTATGGGTAGCCGTCGCAATTGCGACACCCTCCCGTCGCAATGTCGCTAAGATTTGTTAGCGGCATGGGCGTCGCATGGCTTCGGAGGGCCATTGCGATTGCGACGGGCCTCCCAAGCAATTGCGACGGGTGCCTGCATCGCATTACGACGGGAGCCCGTCGCAATTGCGACACCCGTGGGTGGATAAATTTTTTATTTTATTTAATACATTGCTAATGAACCACATTAATGCTTTTTTCTTTCAACAATCCCTTGTGTAATTGCCACTTGAATGTATTGCTATTCAGCCACATTAATGCTTTTATTCTTCAACAAATGAGGATAGTCACTCTAAAGACAACATGATAATGTACACTCACAGTGAGTGTACATTATCATGTTGTCTTTACAGTGACTATCCTCATTTGTTGAAGAAGAAAAGCATTAATGTGGCTGAATAGCAATACATTCAAGTGGCAATTACACTAGGGACAGTCACTGTGAGATGTCCTCATTTGTGACTGTCCTTACAGTGAGTGTACATTATCATGTTGTCTTTACAGTGAGTGTACATTATCATGTTGTCTTTACAGTGTCAATATATGCATTATTACTTAAACTGAAGAGTACTCTAAATAATATGTCATTGTGGAGTTCTGATTGCTTCCAATTTGATATACGCTTGTTCTACTTATGTATCCAGCATCATGTAAGAAAAGTTGATGCTTTTAAAATAGATTCACTTAGCCATGAAATGCCTGTGCATGTTACATACAAGATTCCAAGGCCCAAAACTGATTACTCATTATAATTCATGTACAGAATGATAATCAACCACAATGAGGCATGCGTAGGCGTTGCTTAGATTTTGAGGCATCAGAAGCTCGTAGAAGAAACTTGACCAATGGCTCATGGAATGCAACAAACTTATTGCCTAAAACAGGAGCATTGGTATTTAGAGAAAATAATGAAACTAATACAATTGCAATACGGTGAAACTAATAATGAAAATAGAGAAAATAATGAAACTAATACAATTGCAATACGGTGGTATTTAGAACAAACAGAGCTTCACAACCATCAAAGAAGAAAAAAGCACATGCATATATCGAGTACTCCGGCTCAATCAGAGAGATAGAGAAGAATTCAAAACATACCCAGACTGAACATGGCCATACCAAGACCAGCATCAGACAATATTCTTATTAACTGCTCTAGGATAGCTGGCATTTCAACTTTCCATCTGCAAAATAGATTATAAAAACATGAAAATATATCAGAGATGTTTGATATTGATACAAAACAACACAGATTCATTTCTTCGTACACCTGTATATCATAAAAATCCTTGCACACTTCAAAAAATTGTATTGCCTTTTACTTACTCAAAAGTAATTTACATAAAGCAGTCATTTGATTAACATGGATCCTAATATTCACAAGTACATGGTCATGTGCTCCATCATAGCATCTTATAGATTTAGATCTATTCTCTGAAATAATTCAATGTTTTGTTTACAATCCACAAAAGAAATATTTTCCCTCGTCTACTTAATCCTAAACAAAAGGCCATATAGCAATATAGATAGAACTATATAATAGAAACCATAAACAATGGTAACCTTAGCAGCAGCAAGAAATTGTTGCAAAAACTTTACCTTATCATACCCAGATTGTTGCTTTGCCTGGCGGAGGGAAATTTGATTAGTAAAATTGACACAGAGTATGCTGTCTCCATTGTCATGCTGGATAACAAAACACCAACTTTAATGGGCATGCACTGTCCCTTGTGTAATTGCCACTTGAATGCATTGCTATTGAACCACATTAATGCTTTTTTCCTTCAACAAATGAGGACAGTCACTGTAAAGACAACATGATAATGTACACTCACTGTAAGGATAGTCACAAATGAGGAAATCTCAGAGTGATTATCCCTTGTGTAATTGCCGCTTGAATACATTGCTATTGAACCACATTAATGCTTTTTTCCTTCAACAAATGAGGACAATCACTGTAAAGACAACATGATAATGTACACTCACTGTAAGGATAGTCACAAATGAGGAAATCTCAGAGTGACTATGCCTTGTGTAATTGCCACTTGAATACATTGCTAATGAACCACATTAATGCTTTTTTCCTTCAACAAATGAGGACAGTCACTATAAAGACAACATGATAATGTACACTCACTGTAAGGATAGTCACAAATGAGGACATCTCACAGTGACTGTCCCTTGTGTAATTGCCACTTGAATGTATTGCTATTCAGCCACATTAATGCTTTTCTTCTTCAACAAATGAGGATAGTCACTCTAAAGACAACATGATAATGTACACGGGCTGTAAGTGTACATTATCATGTTGTCTTTACAGTGACTGTCCTCCTTCAAGTGGAAATTACACAAGGGATAGTCACTGTAAAGGCAACATGATAATGTAGAGAAACGTTGTCATTTGTATTTTCAATAGTGCTGAGAGAGATTCCCTCTGTGAAATCACAGCTACAATTTTTGAGTACGTTGGGTTTATTTTTCTTTTGTCATTATTATGTAATCTGGTATTCAGCTGTTACAGAGCTAAAATACCCAGAAATGAGGACATATCTGTGTTGAATTTATTGTTAGCGGCTTTGGTTATTTAGAAGTTTAATTTTATTTGTTCATCTTTCAAGCACAAACGTTTTGTGGACCGTAACATCTTCATTGTTTCGAGTATGCAATGAAACAGCCCTAACTTGCAACTACCTTCACGGTACTTGTGTACATTATCATGTTGTCTTTACAGTGACTGTCCTCATTCAAGTGGCAATTACACAAGGGACAGTCACTGTGAGATGTCCTCATTTGTGACAAGGATAGTCACACATGAGGACATCTCACAGTGACTGTCCCTTGTGTAATTGCCACTTGAATGTATTGCTATTCAACCACATTTATGGGCCCGTTTGGACCACAACACACAGTAGCATCTATAGAGAAGAATATCCCAGGTGTAACAAGTTGTAAGAATATACCAACAGTTCTAAGAAGTTCCCTAGCACATAGTAGCATCTACAGAGAAGAATATACAACATGAGGGCAGCCACTGTAAAGACAACATGATAATGTACACTCATTGTATGTGTACATTATCATGTTGTCTTTACAGTGACTGTCCTCATTCAAGTGGAAATTACACAAGGGACAGTCACTGTGAGATGTCCTCATTTGTGACAAGGACAGTCACACATGAGGACATCTCACAGTGACTGTCCCTTGTGTAATTTCCACTTGAATGTATTGCTATTCAACCACATTTATGGGCCCGTTTGGACCGTGACACATAGTAGCATCTACAGAGAAGAATATCCCAGGTGTAACAAGTTGTAAGAATATACCAACAGTTCTAAGAAGTTCCCTAGCACATAGTAGCATCTACAGAGAAGAATATGGGTCAACGAGGTTGACTTCAAAGCCATGCAATCTAATGGTAATAGTAATATCATAATTTGACATACTATCAGAAATACTTCCTAAATAGACTATTCAATCTTATAAGAGATGGATTCATGAGAACTATTATTTATGAAATATGAGTCAATGACTTTAATTAAAAAAATTACACAATCTAATTCTTGTAAAAATATCAAAATTTGACACATTGAAAATACCTTCCAAAAGTATCGTTAATTGATTAATATGAATCACTACTCATGAAATATAATTTTATAAACCTAATCTAAAAACTACACAATAAAAATCTTAATAGCAATATTGTAAGAAACTATTCCCAAAAGCAAGCCTAACAAAATTTGATGAAAATAATTTTTGTTTCACTCAACTTTGACATTCACAACTTCCTCTTTTATTATAATAAGAAAAAAAATGTCTTTTTAGATATACCTCATGAACCATACTCGAATAATCTATCATTTTTCTTCTCAAAAACATATTTGCAGAGCTTGCTTCTTTTACTTGTTTGTACTTTTATCTCTCTGATGGAAAGGGTTCCTTCAGGACACATTTTTCCAAGTTCACTGCTTGAGATATTTGAGGAGGGTTCCCCTGCTTGAGTATCCATCCAACCCATATTCGAGTAGTTCTACAATTGCACAGTCTAAATTAATAATACTGACAATTGAATGACGAATGATGATACATAGAATTGATATAAACTAATCCTAAAAACACTAAAACATTATTAATATATTTATATTTCATAAATAAAATTGATATAAAAGATCTGGAAAGATACATTAAAAAATAGAAAAACAGTAATTTATAATAGAAGGAAACTTAAATTGCTATTTAAAAAAAAAACAAGAGTCTTAAATCTTATCATCTTGTTTCATTATCATCCATAAGTACACACCTCTAGCATAATAATTATATTTTACCACCCATAAAATGAAAAAAAGATTTTCACAAGAGAAATTGAAGCTAGATTATAAAAATGAACCATCTTATTGGAAATTGGAACTGTTATCATACCCAAAAGGACTACAAAATTTCACCTTATCATACCCAGATTGTTGCTTTGCCTGGCGGAGGGAAATTTGATCAGTAAAATTGACACAGAGTATGTTGTCTCCATTGTCATGCTGGATAACAAAACACCAACTTTAATGGGCATGTACTGTCCCTTGTGTAATTGCCACTTGAATGCATTGCTATTTGATGCAGGGGCATCCCTAATGCAAGCCAAAGACACCATGATTGAAGGAAGTTGCCATGAAGCCAAGGAGTCAAATCCTATCAATTGGAACATAAGATTTTCACCTTGGAGCTTTGAAGGATTGAATGGTGAAAGGTCCTTTTGATTGACAAATCAGAGTCTTTTTGAATGACAATAAATTAGAATAGGAGTTTTAGATGTTTTCTTGGTTTGTAATAAATATTAAGGATTGATTTTATCTCCTTATAAACATCCACTTGTTGGACACAAGACCCCTTGGTGACTTATAAACCTTGGGCATCTTTTGAGTCCTTGGATGAAATGAGCATAGTAAGTGTTTATTAGGTGTCTTTTAGATGTTGTTAAGAAGTTTGAAGGTCCAAAATAACTTTAATAAGGTTCCTAAAGTTTCACAACACATTTTTAACCTTCTCGGCAAAGTTGTTTGCAAAGTTGTAATGCAACTTTAAAAGTTGCTTAGCAAAGTTGACATTTGTTGGATAAACTGTTCTAACCACCTAGATGGTTGAACCAACATTTGGAGAGCCTATTTTAGGCTTCAAATGGTCGAAGACAGACAGAGAACCAGTATTGTAATCATTTTGCTTTCATAAAAAATAAAAATAACCCTGTTTTAGTGCATTTCTGGTGAAAAATGAACTCTGTACGGCTGTACGGATGGTGGTTGGATGATAAAATTTGCCTGGAAGTTGTAATAGTGACATTTGATGCTTTGGAAGTTGGTTTGATTGATTCTCTTTATTTTATATCTAAGTTATTTCAAATTTTCTGTGCATTGTTTACAAACCCTCATTTTCAGGGTTTGACTGATGTAAAGACCTTAACTCACATTTCAACCATTGGAATTCCTTCTTCCTTGGTGGAATGAGAGTTAAGGATGTATATTTGTATATTCTAAAAGCCCTGAGGCAGGGGGTTGCATCTGCATTTGTTGAGAGCGAGCCCTAGATCAAAAACTACCATGTTTTTGGCTGGGAAGATGGTAATCAGAATAAAATCAGAAGCTTGCATCGTATTGAGGACTTGAAAACTTGTGCATTCTTGTTTATCTGGATCAAGAGAACACTCCAAAACTCTGATCTTGGTTTCATACACCCATTTTTAATGCTTTGTTTTGGAACCCACACCTAAAAGCATGCATTAGGTCTGCGGACTCAATGAAGACATTGATATGTTGGAGTGGAGTCAGGGTCTAGGATGAGTTGGTGGTCTGTTAGAAATCCAAAAAGGGTACTCAGAAAACATATAACTTCTTAGAGTCCTTTGGCAAGTTGTAGAGTTATGGCTGCAGAGCAGGTTTGGGAGACCTACTAGGGTCACTAGGTCAGTTTGTTATTTTGATGTCTTGGGTTGTTTAGATCACAACCAATGCATGATTCTTGTTATTTAGATGATATCTAAGGGGTTTCTAAGTTTTTCTGTAGGAAGTAAGATCTAGAACCTTAAAAGTCTCTTTTGATAGAAAATCAGGGAACTTGTCCCTAAAAGGAAATTTGTTATTGAATGGGATTGAGTCCATAAGTTGTTGTGTGATCCTTGAAACCTTCAAATTCATTACTTTGCAGAGTTTAAACATTAACCTATAGAAATCAGAGCCTAATTGATTGGTTGAGTCATTTTGGTGTCTTCAAGTGGGTTGGGACATAGATCCAAGTTTCTTGCTGACTACTCTGCATCACTATTGAACCACATTAATGCTTTTTTCCTTCAACAAATGAGGACAGTCACTGTAAAGACAACATGATAATGTACACTCACTGTAAGGATAGTCACAAATGAGGAAATCTCAGAGTGATTATCCCTTGTGTAATTGCCGCTTGAATACATTGCTATTGAACCACATTAATGCTTTTTTCCTTCAAGTGGCAATTACACAAGGGACAGTCACTGTGAGATGTCCTCATTTGTGACAAGGACAGTCACACATGAGGACATCTCACAGTGACTGTCCCTTGTGTAATTGCCACTTGAATGTATTGCTATTCAACCACATTTATGGGCCTATTTGGACCACGGCACACAATAGCATCTACATAGAAGAATATCCCAGGTGTAACAAGTTGTAAGAATATACCAACAGTTCTAAGAAGTTCCCTAGCACATAGTAGCATCTACAGAGAAGAATATACAACATGAGGGCAGCCACTGTAAAGACAACATGATAATGTACACTCATTGTATGTGTACATTATCATGTTGTCTTTACAGTGACTGTCCTCATTCAAGTGGCAATTACATAAGGGACAGTCATTGTGAGATGTCCTCATTTGTGACAAGGATAGTCACACATGAGGACATCTCACAGTGATCGATTGCCCCTTGTGTAATTGCCACTTGAATGTATTGCTATTGAACCACATTAATGCTTTTCTTCTTCAACAAATGAGGACAGTCACTCTAAAGACAACATGATAATGTACACTCACTGTAAGGACAGTCACAAATGAGGACATCTCACAGTGACTGTCCCTTGTGTGATTGCCACTTGAATGTATTGCTATTCAGCCACATTAATGCTTTTCTTCTTCAACAAATGAGGATAGTCACTCTAAAGACAACATGATAATGTACACTCACTGTAAGTGTACATTATCATGTTGTCTTTACAGTGACTGTCCTCCTTCAAGTGGCAATTACACAAGGGATTTGTGTTTTCATTTGTGTTTTCAACAGCGCCGTAACCCTCCGCGAAATCACATCGGGATATAAGGGCAAAACAAACAAGAACGTTGTCATTTGTATTTTCAACAGCGCCGAGAGAGATAAACAAACTTAAAACTCAGACTTAAGAAAGATGAAGGCAATGCTTCAAAAGGTCGATGCCCTAAACACGGGAAAACACAATACCACCATTAAACGATGCCCTAGTCACCGTATCAATGCTGCCAGCTCCGTACCAGTATGCTGACTGCTCACTTTCATCCTGTGATAAAGGTAACTTCATTAATCATACTTGAAATGGCAGCATACAAACTAAAGCTGATGAACATTTATAAACTAAAAGTTTAAAACTACAGATTACAAATGTAGTAGTTTCATACGAAAAGAACTTGATGTCTGAAATTTACCATTAGAAGTATCCAAAGGAATACCACAGTACTGTTGAACTTGGAGAATCGGAGATGATCTATGCAGCAAGGTTCAACAGCTGTAAGGACTATTACACCATCTTTAGCATTTGAATACATTTTCTCCTTGGCTTCTGGTGGATCCTCAAAGACCCCCAATGATGTTTTCCCTACAATTATCAATTGTTTGTCAGTATGAGATATTAATAAATAAACATTAATCACAATATTAGGCAAACAATGTTCTTGATGTCTGAATCTAAATCACAGAAAGCTCTAATAAAGCAGTTCTCAGTTTCACATTAAACTAAGTTTCAATTTCAAATGGTTATAATAATTTTTGCAAGTTATAAGTAGCTGGTTACAGTATATGACATAAAAAGATAAAAAATCATTTCTATTCTTTTCTTCTTTTTCTCTTTCAACGAAGCTTTTGCACCACACAAATGCATACCAAGAATTTCTCAGGAGGTTTCAAGACCATTGCATACCAAACTTCTTCTCTGTAGATGCTACTGTGTGTCGTGGTCCAAACGGGCCCATAAATGTGGTTGAATAACAATACATTCAAGTGGAAATTACACAAGGGACAGTGACTGTGAGATGTCCTCATGTGTGACTGTCCTTGTCACAAATGAGGACATCTCACAGTGACTGTCCCTTGTGTAATTGCCACTTGAATGAGGACAGTCACTGTAAAGACAACATGATAATGTACACATACAATGAGTGTACATTATCATGTTGTCTTTACAGTGACTGCCCTCATGTTGTATATTCTTCTCTGTAGATGCTACTGTGTGCTAGGGAACTTCTTAGAACTATTGGTATATTCTTAGAGCTTGTTACACCTGGGATATTCTTCTCTGTAGATGCTACTGTGTGCCGTGGTCCAAATGGGCCCATAAATGTGGTTGAATAGCAATACATTCAAGTGGCAATTACATATATTATAATGTATCTGTCTAGTCCTCATGACTGCTCATAACAGTACAAGTGATATTTTTTTGGGAGTGGGGAAAGGTTCGAGACTTTCACCTGTATGAAGAATCCTTTCTACCTAACACAAAAATGCACCCCATAAAACATCTGATTGGTTCGAGTATCTTTGAACTATTTGGGTCTATTGACAACACTAGACCAGTGTATACAGAATGACTAATTTCATGCAAGACAATGTGATGCAGAGTGGTCAGCAAGAAACTTGGTCTTAAGCCCCAACCCACTTCAAGACACCAAAATGTTACACCTAAGAAATTTAGCCTCTAATTCTATCAGACCAGTTTAAAATCTCTGTACTAGAGGGACTTCAAAGGTTTCAAGATACTTCTAACACCTTATTGACTCAATCCCAACCAAGACCAAATTTCCTTTTAGGGACAAGTTCCCTGATTTTCTACCAAAAGAGACTTTATTGATCCTAGGCTTTGCCAACCCAATCAAACATTTGAAAACTCTTAAGATTCCCTAAAACATGCAGAATCATGCATTGGTTGTGTTCCAAACAACCCAAGACATCAAAATCACAAATAGACCTAGTGACTCTAGTAGGTCTCCAAAACCTGTTCTGCAGCAATAACTCTTCAATTTGACAAAGGACCTTATGAACTTATATGTTTTTTGAGTACCCTTTTTGATGTTCTAAAAATCCTCCAACTCCTAGACCCTGACTCCACTCCAGCATATCAATGTCCTTATTGAGTCCGCAGACCTAATACATGCCTTTGGGTGTGGGTTCCAAAACAAGGCATTGAAAATGGGTGCATGAAACCAAGATCAAAGTTTGAAGATGTCCACCATGCTCTAAAGATCTAGATTCAACAAGGTTTGAGGTCCTTTACTTGCCGCTACCCTCTGATCTTGCATAATCCATCAACTCCTAGTCAAGAACATTGAGATTCTTGACCTAGGGCTTGCTCTCGAAATTCTCTGGCTTAGTATCCTATTCCAAAGCTTTTAAAATATGAAAATAAACCCCCTTAACTTGCATTTTACAAAGAATAGAGGATATCCTATGGTTTATTTGCAAGTTAAGGCCATTTGAATGCAATAACCCAAAAAATGAGGGTTTGACAGAACAACAGATAAGAAAAAGGAATAACTTTGATATAAGGTGTCTTGAATCTACCAAATAAACTCTTAAAGAATAAGATATAAATACTCTAACTTCCACACTGGTCTGCCCTCCCTTTCACATCCGTACACTGTACAGTGCTTGAAGGAAATGCACAGAAAAGGCTCTGAAATAGTGGCTCTATCTGACAAAGAGTCCATGCTAGGCTTCATGACTAACCTAGAGCACATTCCTTGTTATGGAGGAAGTTTGAATGGTGAAGAACTTATGGAATGGATAGAGGACCTAGATAACCATTTTGACTACAAGTATCTTATGGATAGAGGACCTTGATAACCATTTTGACTCATTTAGTATCTTATTGAGCTTCACTTTGTTTCGAGAATATAGTTTAATATTCTCTACTAAACAGGGCCAACCACGTGAAGGTGGAAGCTCATTTGGCCCCACCCCCTTCCCCCTAACATCACTCTACATTCCCCGTTAACATCTAACATTCATTCATTCTTTCAATTATTAATAAAATGTAACATTCAATCAATATCACATGATAACATTCATTAACACATTAGATTCGTTAACACACAACATTCATCAATATGACAATAAACACATAATTCATGAACATTCATTAGCACATAATTAAATTCATTGAGACATAAAATTCAGTCATTATCAATTAAGGTATTTAGATGACAATCATTTCTTTTTTCTCTTTCTAATTTTTTTTTCTATGTAAGCTCTAAGAGGAGCATCAGTGTTATCATCAATACCCCCCTCATCAGTTGTTTTGTTCTCTGTTCTTGATGATCTCAAATTCCTATGCTGCTGCAAAGGGGGGTCCTCTACAATAACAAATAAAAGAGTTAAATTTAAAATATTTAATTATAATTGTTACAAGTATTTAATTATTTTAAAGAACATAACTGTGGCGCTCTTTAATTACCTGATCTGGCCACATCATTTTGTCTAGACTCAACCTCAACATGCTCATGAGCACCGACCCCTCGATCCTCTACAGTTGCTATACAAAATGTTACATTAATCCAAACACCAATTGTAATTACATATAAAATTTTTAATAGCAAATGTATACCTCCACCACTAGGATGCACATCATGCGAACCTTCATTATGCATAGATTGTGTAGAAGGATTGTCAGGCTGCATTCCAATATCCTACACATTGTTATCATTGCTTTCTTAAAATAGATATACTCACTTTATATTAGAACTTAACATCAAATAGACTAATTGGTAAAGTATTCAATTTGAAATAAATTTCATTTAGCTTATTTACCTGTGGCTCAGATGCATCATTATTTGAACCTTGCACACTGATTTCAGCTCGTAGCCATTCAGCCACGGCTCTATAGCTTTGTTGGAAGCCAATTCTCTTGTCCTCTTCTGTGAGGCATCTATTGAACTCTGACCCCTACATTTTTGCTTGGTATGGTGAATTTTACTTGCATTGTTTGATCAAAAAAAATTTCCTTGCAATATATAAAAAAATTGATACAAGTTTTCATTTACTAATACTTACAACTCGTGCTTGAAGTTTGGAAAAACCACCAGAGCCGAGCTTGTGTGTCCCGTGCTTTTCTAATCTTGCCTTTGTTGCCTTTGATGTGTCAGGCAATCTATGAAAAGTTTGAAATATGTTAGAGACCAGTACAGGAAAAATTTAGAGGTTAATTAGTACATAATTACAGGAAAAATTTACAGGTTAATTAGTACATAATTACATTCTCAAAAGTATCACATACCTTGCTCTACTCTCTACTGGCGTAATTCCTTTTTTCATGTCGGCTTTATACTTTCCATCCAAAATCAAAGCCTGCCACTCAGCCTCAAGAACACAGGGCAGACGCTCGTGCCTTGGGTTAACCTCTAAATATTTCCTGTACTGGTCCCTAATATACTTCAAACATAAACCAGCTCTTTCAAGGAGCTTGTTTCTCTCGAATGCACGAGGTCCAAAAAGCTGGGTCATACTATGTACAAGATCATCCTTCAACTTTTTATCTTGGTTATTCCACCTTTTAAGTAAAAAAAAACATGTTAGACTCATAAATGAAGAGAAGCTACCTTTAATATAGTTCAAGAAATTGATGAAAAGGAAAACTATTCTAGCAATGATATGAAATCAAAATAGTGGTTTGGGGTTTTAGTTAGGATATGATGTTCCACCATGTATGTAGGGTGGGCCCGAATATCCGCAAACACTCGTCACCAAGTTTTCGCCAAAAAATATCATTCCCTACAAAATAATCATGGGATCATTAGTCGATGAAGAGTGATCAAAAACTAAATTACTATTATATCACTATAGAATAATAATAACTTTAAAGTACCTGGAACTTTGGCTACTTTTAAGGGAATGCCTTCATCGTCGCTGATGATCAATACACAATCCTTCACCGTTCCCGTACTAGGAACACGGGAACATTCAGGAAATGATGTTGCATCGGGACTTGTTGCATCTCCTATTGCAAAAAATGAAAACCATTATCAAATGCCTCCAAGAAATAATACTTCAAGGGAAATAAATTGGTGCAGAGCACCCATGGCACAAACACAATCAAGGGATCTACATCGTAAACACATAACACTTAAACACATAACAAAAGAGAGAAAAAGAGGGATTTGTGTACCAGTAGATGGTGCAACAGTTGGTGCATTTAGGCTGTGTGTTGTTGACATGGCAGTCGGCAAGACATTTGTGGCTGTCCTGGATGGAGGCGGTGTTGTCATATCATCATGGAAAGGAGCTGAAGAATAAAATTGTTAGAGCATGCATAAATATAGAACGCATGGACTAGCATGGACAAGATTGTTAGAGCATTAAAAAAAAAGATTGTTCGAGCATGTATTGTCAATGATTATGATCATTCCTATATAAATTCAGTGGAAAACACAAGTGGGGAATGGAACATGTGATCTACCTGAACCACTTGCAGTACCGGCCTCATCATGGGAATGGGGTTCAAAATTACGCAAATAACTCTGTAAAGACAATGCATCCATATTTTAATTAATGTCATAAAAGAGCATAACATAAAAACCATTATTGAACTCTTGTAATAATTAAAAATTTCATTAATACTTACTTTAAAGTTTTCAAAAGTGCGCAACAACTCAGCTGCCCTGTCTTTTATTTCCCGAGTCTGAGGATGTATGGATACCAAACGTAGAAGTTCTTTCCCAATTTTCTTTAGCAGCTTATTAATGGAACCGATCGGGTCATCGGTCTCTGCTAAATCAATAAAAAAAGGGTCCACAAGGGGGGACTCCTGAGGGACTGCAGGTTGCTTTCCCTCTCTCTGACCACCGGCCCTCTGTGACAACAATAGTATTAGTATTATCAAAATTACTCCAAAACAATGAAGAAAATAACATTAAAAAAAATAACATTTTGCTTCTATCTAGTTTGCACAATTACAATGAGTTTTACCTGCTCATGTGTAGATGAGCTAGGAATATCATCACCATCACCTTTGGGCGGTTGCTCCATATTGTGCCCTTGTGTCAAAGATCAAGTATAAAAATGTTAGCCAAAAATTTAATAACTACATGGTATGTTGGAGTCATTGATTAGAAGTTGGTTTAATAGTATGTACCACCCCCATGATAGTAGCCTCGTTTGTATCTATGCGGTTCAAATTGTAATCAATAAGCAGCTCTTCCCCTGCATGTATTGATTTTATCGCACAGATGAATACACGATTTCCCTCGCGCGCCTCAAATATGCAATTGGGTTGCTTTATAGTTGACCCAGGTCATGTACTATTTATAAAACCCGCAATATTCCCTGTTGCTTTTGGCCTTCCATCAATGTATATAGCCACACTTTTACTTTGATTATTGTCTTGCTGTTGTATATAATTTGCCGAGAGTGCATACCTACGCATACTTTTTTTATATTGAACAATATGCATCCAACTTTTGTAATCGTAACATGGTCCAACATACTCCATCAATTCAGAAACTTTGTTGTAAGACACCTTTATGCCATCCATAGAAAATAGGCCCAAACCATGTAATGATGATGGTGCTATGCGATATATCCTCTCATTAACACAAAAATCAGTGTTTATTGGAGGAAGTTCCTTGGGTACCCAATGTTTCTGTAGATGTTGGTACCTCAAGGGCACCTCGATGTCGCCTTTCGTCTCATCATCATAAGAACATGACCCCCCTTGAGCAAGGAAAAATTTCATGTGTTTATTGAATTTCCTTCTAGTCCTTTGACCTCTAGTTAATCTCCCTATTCTAGATAAACTGCATGTCTCACTTTCCTCTTCTATTCCTATATTTCCCTCACTCGAGGAAGACACTTCTGACAAATACCTATTTGCTGGTACCTGCAAATGGGAGAGATCTTAGAAGACATCAATCTTACTATTGATAAGTGTATTAAATAGACTTTCTATAAGGTGTATTGACTTATACCTGTCGATCCATGAGACTGTGCGGGATGCTCTTGAAAGGGGTTCAATTTCCTGCAAATGTAATTCAATTATCGTGAGCATAATCACATCATAATCATAATCACATCCATCATAAGCATCACATAAAAATTAAAAACATTAAAACGTACACATTATAACACTTAAATCAGGCTCACATTAATATGTGTTTTAAATAGTTTTATTTAATTAATTTAGATTAATAGTTAATTTAGATTAGCAGTATTCTATTTGTAGTTGAAACTTGTAGCTTTTAAATAGATAATGAATAAACTATGTAACCATTTAAGACAAATATATTTCTATCAAGAAATGAATATTAAATACATTAAGGATTGATGGCATACCTTTAAATTTCATCATCATCATCCTCATCATCATCATCATCATCATCATCATCATCATCATCATCATCATCATCATCATCATCATCATCATCATCATCATCCTCGTCATCGTCATCATCATCATCCTCATCGTCGTCGTCGTTGTCATCATCATCAACATCATCATCATCAACATCAACATCATCTTCATCATCATCATCAGTAGCAGCATCATCGTCATCATCTTCTTCTTCTTCTTCATGAAAATTTGTCTCAGGAACATCATCCAATAATTGTCGATCATGATCATCATCTACATCATCTTCTACTTCTTCGGTATCTTCTTCTTCCATCGCATTATACTTTATCGGCCTTCCTCTCGGTTCATGTCTAACAACAAATGACCAACCCGGTTTATGTGAAACCTCTGAGTAAAATACCTGCTCACATTGGCTTGGAAGAACATAGGGCTCATCCCCAACTGGCTCAAACGACCTTGTATTAACCATTGTAAATCTATTATCATGTTCAATAATAGTTCTATTAGGATCATTTGGATTAAGTCGTAGCCTGTACCATTTGACAACGAAGAGTACTAATTTGAAGGAACTAAAGTCGCACTCAAGTATATCATCCAAAATGCCATAGTATTGATTTTTAGACTCTTGAGGATCTAAGTCATTTCTAGATGAAATATTAGTCACTTGAAAGACTGCAGTTATTCCAGAATCACAAGTTTTCTTCGTGTCATCCAACACTTTGACGCGAAATTTTTGACCATTACAGAACATACCCTTGTGGTGTTTAACCTGCAATAATATGTGAAACATGTCAAAATTATTATATCGTGAGTTGATAAACATACGGGTGATTAATAATTTTGTACGTACCTGGAAATCTCTTAAACCATATGCTAAATCTATTTCCCTTTGCGTAACATTAGAATCTCCATTACGATGAGCTTCTTTAACCAATGAAGATACACCTTCCCATGTTAATGTGTGACCAGAATGTTGACATCGTTCAATCCATACCGTCATCCAATCAAGATTGTTTGCAATATACAAATGTAGTGCATCCCACTCTCGAGCAACTGTACAAAAAAAAAATAGACGACTTACAACCGATTTATTTTGAAGATTAAGAAATAATTTATTACAATAACATCTTATAATTTATTACCTGTCACTTTCCTCAATCTACCTTTCCCCATCAAGTACTCCCCTATGAATTTTTTAAAAGGGTCGAGATCCCAAATGCGATCTACATGGATATTTGAAGCAAACTTAGGAAGATATTCAGTAATGTACACCATAGTCTGGTATACCATGTATCCCTCTACCATAGAACCCTCAGGATGTGCTCTTTGTCGAACCAAAGCCTTCAAAGATTTCAAGTGCCTCTCAACCATCCACATTGACCTAGTGTGTGCAGGTCCACACAATTCAATCTCCTCAACTTGGTGTATGAGGTAGTGTTCTTGTGCATTGAAAAAAGTTGGAGGTAGACACTTTTGCATTTCACACAGTAAATGAGGAATTCTTCTCTTCCAATAGTTTATATCTTCTTTATGGATTTCTTTAGATGAAAACCACCTACATTAAGAGATTCAAGTCACAAAAAATATATAAATACGAGACTTTACAAAATAATATACAATAGATTACATAGCAAGAAAAACAAATCGCGAATATAATAAATATATACAACAAATTGAACAGATATTACTGCTTACCTCATGTATTTTCCAAGATCATATATCACTTGTTTGATGTTATTGTTGAAGTGCTCTGGGAGAGATAGAGGTAGCACGTACTGCAGTAATTATAAACCAATCATTTCATTATTTTCTAACATAACATAATGAATAGTACACGTAGTTTATGAATATATTGTAAATACAGAAGAACATAACTTACCTTGATGAAAGTATGCCAATCATGCGTTTTGAGCCCTGGCCCAAATTCACTTTTCTTTGATATGAGATTGCTTATGTTCCCAGCAAATCCTGTGGGAAATTGAATTTTTCGTATGACTTCTTTTATGGCATCACTTTGCTGCTCCGTTAATAACCAAGGAAGGGCACTTATATTAATCTGATCTCTATTGCTATTTGAGTGAATGAAATTCTTCAGTGCATGATTGGATTCATGAATGTCATTACAAATTTTGACAATTTTTTCTTTGTCACGCCTTCCATCCAGTATTTTCCACAATGTCTCTGTTATATTCTTTCCAACATGCATAAGATCAAACAAATGCACAATTTGTAGGTCCTCGTAGTAGGGCAACCTACTAAATTGTCTGGGATAGCTTTTTAGTCCCTTTGGAAGGTTGTCAGTAGTGCCTTGACGACCTTCACGATCATCAATTACATAATTAGTAAACAAAAATCACAATAGAAATATATAAATTACAAACATAAACCATTAAGTGGAACGACATTACCTCGACGATTAATTCTATTATATTCCAACTTCCATAGGCGAGGTGTCATTCTTCGTGGCTTTGATGTAGTCTCTTCTTTCCCATTGAAAAGATGTTTTTCCATACTTCGATACTTATGATTCCTGTGGAGGAAGTGTCTGTACTCATCAAACACATGCTTTCCTAAACTTTTTGAATGATGAGATTTCATCTTTGGACCACAAACTGGACATGCAAATTTTCCCTTTGTTTGAAGACCTACAAGATAATGATATAATTGGATTATTAAATATGTTGATTTTTATAATTAGAATTATCATGCGCATCTTGAATTCACTATAACATACCACAAAAATGTGTTAGCCCTGGGGCATCATGTATTGTCCATACAAGTATTGCATGGAATTGAAATTGTCTTTGTCCTATTGGTCTAGACACGTCATACATAGTGACACCATTCCATAACTCCACCAACTCGTCAATAAGAGGCTCAATATATACATTCATATCTTTAACTTGATATTTACCTACTTGAATGAACAGTAACATTACATAATTATTGTGACCATTTTACTGTAAGATTTGTAAGTACATGTAAATTAATAACTATCAAATGATAAAATACCTAGAACAATCATTGCCAACATAATGTGCTCCCTCTTTATTGACATCGACGGAGGAATGTTATTGTTGATAACAAAAATAGGCCACACCGAGCAAACAGATCTCATCTCTCCAAATGGATTGACACCATCCGCTGCCAATGAAAGCCTGAGATTACGAGGTTCTTCTTTGAAGTGTTGCCACTTTTCCTCTATGTGCATAAATGCTGAACCATCTGCAGGGATTCGAATAATGTCATCTCGACTTCTATTGCGTGCATGGTAATCCATAAATTGTGCCAAGCTAGTACACCTGAATAATTGTCGCATCCGTGGAATAATGGGGATGTAACGAAGAACCTTGTGAGGCACCTTTTTTGTTATTCGATCTATTTGATATCTACTCGTATGACATACAGGGCATTGTGTTGCAAATTCATGTTCTTTATAATATATAATATGATCATTGGGACAAGCATGTATTGCTTGATACTCCATTCCAATATCTTTCATAATAGCAGATAATTCTCGATATGAGCGAGGTAGAATATTTGATGGTGGTAACAAAAACTCGCCTATCAATCTACAGCAAAAAATATAAGTTGTTAATATAAACAATATTAGTGGTACATTATTCACCCTTTGTTAACTATAAAGACATATATGACATACCTTAACATACGTGACATTGTTATGTTGGATAAACCATTCATAACCTTCAAGTTCAACAACAACAATACAGTAGAGAGAAGAGTTGTTTGGGAGTCTTTGTATAGGGGCTCGTATGCCTTCTCAAGTAGAGGTACATCGAGGCTATCATCATCATCATGATCAGATCCGCTTGGACTAAATGTGTCATGGATCAATGTATTTATACCATCATCTTCAATTGTGTTTTCTGGTGCATGATTGTCATCTTCCATGGGATCATTATCTTCACCTTGGATATTTGCACCCCCATGTTCCTCCATATCATGTACTTCCCTGGGGAGATCAACCTATATAAAATTGATTAACATAAATAAACCATGATCTTCAACTCATCATCAAGTGATTTCATATGTATATAAATTGTTAAAATGATATAATGAACAACTTACCAGTGGATGATAGTCATGCCCCCCTTCAATGTGACCATTCTCCCTACAATGTCTCTTAACTGTTTTGATTAGCAGTCTTCTACGGTTTAAGCCCTTACAAATTTTGCAGGGACAATAACATTTTCCATCACCTTTTCTTTTCAAGTTAGACCACAATCTAGCAATTGTCTCCCTATTTTGTTCTTCACTTATATTATCTGACATGATCGTTCTTCGCAGGAAGCAAAAATTGGGCTATGAAAACTTCGGTCTACAACTTTCAGTGACTAAGCAAAATTGTCAAAAGTACACAAATCTTCTTAGACCTAGTTAAATCCTTTAATATTTTAAAAGTCTAGTTAAAATATACATTAGATTAAAAAATATACAATTTTCATGCCTGAGCGCGCGGCTACGACTAGTGCAATGGTCTTCTTGCTTAGCTCTAGAAGCTCTCTAGCAATCAAAACATATAAGCTACAAGGCCTAACAGCAATTTCAAAACATATAAGCTACAAGGCAAGACATATTACATGACATGGCAAAAGGATTAAAATATACATTAGATTAAAATATATACAATTTTCAAACCTGAGCGCGCGGCTATAACTCGTGCAATGGTCTTCTTGCTTAGCTCTAGAAGCTCTCCAGCAATCAAAACATATAAGCTATTAGAATTCATTAACTTTCTGTAATTGGAAAACTCTATTTGATATTAGACCGTAAACTACTACTATTCTCTCCATAAGAACTAAGTACAAAATTCTTTCAAGTTCACATCCATGATTCCCTTTAGATTAAAATATACAGCAAAAATAAGCTAAAAGTCTAGTTAAAATATTCATTAGATTAAAAAATATACAATTTTCAAACCTGAGCGCGCGGCTATAACTCATGCAATGGTCTTCTTGCTTAGCTTTAGAAGCTCTCCAGCAATCAAAACATATAAGCTACAAGGCCTAATAGCAATTTCAAAACAAGGGTCATCAAAAGAACCAAAAACAATGTGTGCAAACAATACCTTGTGAAGTGGTATAGACAATTAGAAGATGCTACTATGTGCTAGGGAACTTCTTAGAACTGTTGGTATATTCTTACAACTTGTTACACCTGGGATATTCTTCTCTGTAGATGCTACTGTGTGCCGTGGTCCAAACGGGCCCATAAATGTGGTTGAATAGCAATACATTCAAGTGGCAATTACACAAGGGACAGTCACTGTGAGATATCCTCATGTGTGACTGTCCTTGTCACAAATGAGGACATCTCACAGTGACTGTCCCTTGTGTAATTGCCACTTGAATGAGGTCAGTCACTGTAAAGACAACATGATAATGTACACATACAACGAGTGTACATTATCATGTTGTCTTTACAGTGGCTGCCCTCATGTTGTATATTCTTCTCTGTAGATGCTACTACGTGCTAGGGAACTTCTTAGAACTGTTGGTATATTCTTACAACTTGTTACACCTGGGATATTCTTCTCTGTAGATGCTACTGTGTGTCATGGTCCAAATGGGCCCATAAATGTGGTTGAATAGAAATACATTCAAGTGGCAATTACACAAGGGACAGTCACTGTGAGATGTCCTCATGTGTGACTGTCCTTGTCACAAATGAGGACATCTCATAGTGACTGTCCCTTGTGTAATTGCCACTTGAATGAGGAACAAGGAGGAAGTGATACAATAATAGGGGGGTGATCATTTTAAAATGTGTTGGACACAGATATGTCCTCATTTATGGGTATTTTAGCTCTCTAACAGCTGAATACCAGATTAAATAATAATGACAAAAGAAAAATAAACCCAACGTACTTAGAAATTGTAGTTGTGATTTTACAGAGGGAATCTCTCTCGGTGCTGTTGAAAACACAAATGACAACCCGCTTGATTTCGCGGAGGGAATCTCTCTCGGTGCTATTCAAAACACAAATGACAACCCACTTTGTTCAATACACAAATGATAACCCGCTTGATTTCGCGGAGGGAATCTCTCTCGGCGCTGTTGAAAACACAAATGACAATGTTCCTTTTTTTTTTTGCACTTATATCCCAACCAACATAAGGTCCATTTGTAATACAACATGATAATGTACACTTACAGTGAGTGTACATTATCATGTTGTCCTTAGAGTGACTATCCTCATTTGTTGAAGAAGAAAAGCATTAATGTGGCTGAATAGCAATACATTCAAGTGGCAATTACACAAGGGACAGTCACTATGAGATGTCCTCATTTGTGACTGTCCTTACAGTGAGTGTACATTATCATGGTGTCTTTAGAGTGACTATCCTCATTTGTTGAAGAAGAAAAGCATTAATGTGGTTCAATAGCAATACATTCAAGTGGCAATTACACAAGGGACAATCACTGTGAGATGTCCTCATGTGTGACTGTCCTTGTCACAAATGAGGACATCTCACAATGACTGTCCCTTGTGTAATCCAAGTGGCAATTACACAAGGGACAGTCACTGTGAGATGTCCTCATTTGTGACTGTCCTTACAATGAGTGTACATTATCATGTTGTCTTTAGAGTGACTGTCCTCATTTGTTGAAGAAGAAAAGCATTAATGTGGTTCAATAGCAATACATTCAAGTGGCAATTACACAAGGGACAATGTCATGAGCCGTGACATATTGAACTTAGTATAATAATAAAATGATTAGATGATATATAATAATCTATTATTAACGGTATATAACAATAATATATAATTATTATCAAAAGATAATAATAATATATAGTTAGCATAATAAGTAATATGTTAATTAAATAATATTAAAATATTAATAAATAATATAATTATGATTATAATTATAATATAAATTAATAATAAATAATTATTAATAAATTATATATATTATATTATAATAATATATTAAGTAATAATATTAAATCAATTATTGATATAATAATTTTAATATATAAATAATATTAATAAACCTCTCAATATAAAACAATATGTTATCACTATAATAATATTTATTATAATATTATTAATATTACTAACATCATTAATTATAATATTTAATAATAACAATAACATTAATAATAATAATAATAATAATAATGTTTAAAGCAATATCGAATATCTGTAATCGATATACATCTACATTAAACATCTGCATTATCTATCACGATGAGGAATGAAGAAGTGATACAACAATCACTAGTCATTACACATCGATACCATGAGAGGATGATTAATGAACCAAATACTATGAAGTCAAGATCAACATGATATGAATAAGGGATAGGTCGCTATGTGTTTCAGAAGATGTATTGATAAGCAAGAAGGATAACCATTCATATATTATAAATAATCATTAATTGCACAAGTTTAGACAATGACATATCCGATAAAGCAATATCAAACATGAAGACCCGCTAGCAAATATGCACCATCACTTCCTATGTTATCATGACAATAACATAAACTAGATTGAATTCTACTATCTATATCAATAGACACCACATAGGAGGATATTGACTAAAGGATTGAAAGATTATCGATTGTCTGAGATAAACCACATCTTGTAGAAACACAAAAGCATCATTGATTATATCACAAGCTATTGATGAATGAGGCATCAGTCATGGATAATAAGTACAATGTATCCTTAAGTATTAACAGGAATGGAAGTCAATTTGAAGATCAAACTCCATTACTAGCAATCAACCAATAAATGGACAATTATCAGAAAATGATATCGACTTATATCAGAGTAGAAAGATTGGATATAATCATAACAATATGGGATAAGGCAAGAGTTAATATCGATTGACTAAATACTAATGATAGTTAGACCAAACTAATACAAACACAATGGATGTTAACTACTGGTTGCACTACCAATTAGGGAAGATTACCTTCATAAAAAGATTTGATATTGAGTCAATCTGGGAGTTATCTATGATCAGAAAATAATGAAATAATATTATGTGAACTGTCAGATTATGGAAAGGTGTGATTAACAAAGGGACATGGAGGAAGAAACAAGACATGTCTCATTCATAACATCTCTTCATTTGTTAAAGACAATATAAGAATGCATTCTCGTCAGTCACTCAAGGCATCATTAGAACTTTATTTACTTATCCATATTTGGATATACTCAATAGAGCATCTGCCTTTGGCAGTTTGGTTTCAAGTTTATCATTGCAGATCAGAGACAACACCATGATTGCACAGATAGAAAGGATAGTCAGAAACAACATCAATATTTGAAGTTGCAAGCATATAGTTCAGAATCTGAAATAGCAACATATCACTCATAGCGATATTACACATTTGCATAATTACATCATCATATCAGACACAGCAAATACATTGCTGTAAGCAATACTTATTGATTGTATATCGATATTGTTTATATCAGACATAGCATCATTATACTATCACTATAAGTGATAGGAAACATCATATTCATAGCATATTTCATATCATTATATCCGACAGTGCTATTAAACATATTGGTATCAATATCATCTTGCACACATATTGTGATTGAATCTGAAATAGCGGTTGATATCTTAAGTAACCTCCATTACTTAGTTTAATTGTAAGTATCTGATAGAGTAAGTCTGAGAAGTGGAGTAATTGTTCTTGTTTTCCAAGTTAGCCAAAAAGGGGACATTA
Organism: Chamaecyparis obtusa; assembly: GCA_027943335.1. NCBI lineage: Eukaryota > Viridiplantae > Streptophyta > Pinopsida > Cupressales > Cupressaceae > Chamaecyparis > Chamaecyparis obtusa. The sequence continues at coordinate 605,202 of BSBK01004255.1, forward strand.
CAGACAATCACTATGAGATGTCCTCATGTGTGACTGTCCTTGTCACAAATGAGGACATCTCACAATGACTATCCCTTGTGTAATTCAAGCGGCAATTACACAAGGGACAGTCACTATGAGATGTCCTCATTTGTGACTATCCTTACAGTGAGTGTACATTATCATGTTGTCTTTAGAGTGATTGTCCTCATTTGTTGAAGAAGAAAAGCATTAATGTGGTTCAATAGCAATACATTCAAGTGACAATTACACAAGGGACAATCACTGTGAGATGTCCTCATGTGTGACTATCCTTGTCACAAATGAGGACATCTCACAATGACTGTCCCTTATGTAATTCAAACGGAAATTACACAAGGGACAGTCACTGTGAGATGTCCTCATTTGTGACTGTCCTTACAGTGAGTGTACATTATCATGTTGTCTTTAGAGTGACTGTCCTCATTTGTTGAAGAAGAAAAGCATTAATGTGGTTCAATAGCAATACATTCAAGTGGCAATTACACAAGGGACAATCACTGTGATATGTCCTCATGTGTGATTGTCCTTGTCACAAATGAGGACATCTCACAATGACTGTCCCTTGTGTAATTCAAGCAGCAATTACACAAGGGAAAGTCACTGTGAGATGTCCTCATTTGTGACTATCCTTACAGTGAGTGTACATTATCATGTTGTCTTTAGAGTGACTGTCCTCATTTGTTGAAGAAGAAAAGCATTAATGTGGTTCAATAGCAATACATTCAAGCGGCAATTACACAAGGGACAGTCACTGTGAGATGTCCTCATTTGTGACTGTCCTTACAGTGAGTGTACATTATCATGTTGTCTTTAGAGTGACTATCCTCATTTGTTGAAGAAGAAAAGAATTAATGTGGTTCAATAGCAATACATTCAAGTGGCAATTACACAAGGGACAATCGATCACTGTGAGATGTCCTCATGTGTGACCTTTGTGAAGGCAAGTGCCAATTTGTACCCAAGTTACCAATATTGTGGCAAAAGTGGGAATGAAGCATTTAGGGGTCAAATTGGGCACAGAAGTGTAGAAGTGGCCTATGTGAGGTCTAAATAGCCTAACTAAGTCATGGTTAGGGTCTTATGGTGTTTGAACAATAAGTTTTGAACCAAAATCCCAAAGGTTGTAACAAGTTGTCAATGTTGTCATTCACAACATTGACAACATTTGTGCAAGGGAGCATTTTTGAGTAAGATGGTTATGTAACTATATGAAACCATTGAATTAGGCATCAGATCAACTATAAGAGGCCTCCATCGATCTATGCAAAAGGTTGGGGGGAAAAACATTTGGAATTAAGAAGATTTGTAGAGTAACACGGTTTTAGTGAATTCTTGAGTTTTTTTGTTTCTTTGTTTTCAGTTGATTAATGGATTAGATAGCCTGCAGTGTCTATTGGAAAAGTTAGTACAAGTTGTTTTTTTATTCTGTGTTGTGTTTTTTTTGAGTTTTGAAGCATTCCAACTAGTTTGTTAATTCTTTTGTTAAGTACCCTATCATTGGTTTGAACCAGGCAGGTTGAACAAATGGAGTCTTAGCTCATCATTCCATTGTCAATTTTGTACGGGCTCTTGGAATGGGTGAGGAGACTCCATGTACTATATGTTTGGAAGGAGGGGCCCTGGGAAGCTCATTTTCTATGTTTGCAATGATGTCCTAGGTGAGTCAGTTGAGCACAGTTAGGGATGACAAATCATTACAAGAAGATTACAACAAGTTGAATGCATTGGTTTCTTCAACTAAAATCTCATGGAGAGGTAGACACACATCTAAAGAAGCCCCAAGTCAAATTAGAAGATTGGGTGAGTTTCTTTGGCTGCTAAGAAAACAAACTCTTAGTCAGACTGTCCAAGTTGTGTCAAAATACTTGTTTTCAGGCATGGCTGTAGCAGTTGGTGTACAAAAAATCTAGGAGGAGAAGACCTTAGATATCTTGGAGTTCTCAATAAAGGGCATCTGAATCCTAAGCCCTTTAGGTGGCTTAATATAAACAAAAAGGCTTGACAAAGGCCTAATTGCTAGCAGCCTATTTTTGGGTGCAATTGGCATGGTTTGATGAACCGGATTGAAGTACTGATGAAAAGTATAGGTGAAGGAGTAATATTGAAACCAATAGAGGTCCTAGTGGCCAGCCTCTCCATGGAGTAAAGTTCTAGTTGAATGTGTTTCAATTTGTGAAGACAAGACTAGGAGTGTCCTAGTAGCTAGATTGGTATTGAGCAGAGTTCGTTGTATTTCTTGTTGGTGTGCACTAGTTGAAGGAGTGGGATCTTGGGTAGAGATACCTAAAGAGTGTAGGGATAGTTAAGTACCCTATCAAGTCAAAACATTGGCCTAAAGAGACCCTAGTGAAGGATAGGGAGTGAGCAAGACAAAGTGTTACATCAATTAACAAGATCATTTTTTGGTAATTGTGTACATTATCATGTTGTCTTTACAGTGACTGTCCTCATTTGTTGAAGAAGAAAAGCATTAATGTGGTTCAATAGCAATACATTCAAGTGGAAATTACACAAGGGAATATCACTATGAGATGTCCTAAGTGTGACTGTCCTTGTCACAAATGAGGACATCTCACAGTGACTGTCCCTTGTGTAATTGCCACTTGAATGAGGACAGTCACTGTAAAGACAACATGATAATGTACACAAGTACCGTGAAGGTAGTCGCAAGTTAGGGCTGTTTCATTGCATACCCGAAACAATGAAGACATTACAGTCCACAAAATGTTTGTGCTTGAAAGATGAACAAATAAAATTAAACTTCTAAATAACCAAAGCCGCTAACAATAAATTCAACACAGATATGTCCTCATTTCTGGGTATTTTAGCTCTCTAACAGCTGAATACCAGATTACATAATAATGACAAAAGAAAAATAAACCCAACGTAATTAGAAATTGTAGCTGTGATTTCGCGGAGGGAATCTCTCTCGGCGCTGTTGAAAACACAAATGACAACGTTCTTGTTTTTTTTGCCCTTATATCCCGATGTGATTTCGCGGAGGGTTACGGTGCTGTTGAAAACATAAATGACAACGTTCCTTTTTTTTTTGCCCTTATATCCTGACAACATCGCAATTGCAAGTTAGGGCTGTTTCACTGCATACCCGAAACAATGAAGACGTTACGGTCCACAAAATGTTTGTGCTTGAAAGATGAACAAATAAAATTAAACTTCTAAATAACCAAAGCTGCTAACAATAAATTCAACATAGATATGTCCTCATTTCTGGGTATTGTAGCTCTCTAACAGCTGAATACCAGATTACATAATAATGACAAAAGAAAAATAAACCCAACGTACTCAGAAATTGTAGCTGTGATTTCGCAGAGGGTTACGGCGCTGTTGAAAACACAAATGACAACGTTCTTGTTTTTTTTGCCCTTATATCCCGATGTGATTTCACGGAGGGTTACGGCGCTGTTGAAAACACAAATGACAACGTTCTTGTTTTTTTTGCCCTTATATCCTGATGTGATTTCGCAGAGGGTTACGGAGCTGTTGAAAACACAAATGACAACGTTCCTTTTTTTTTGTCCTTATATCCCGACAACGTCGCAATGGTGATGTTGCCAAATGTATTGTCGTCGCAAATTGTGACGGTGTCGGGCTATATTTGAAAAAAAAAAGCCAAAACCGCATGACATTTGCCTGTCGTCACAAATTGCCGTAGCAATTTCACCCCAAATGTATTAGTGAATGTAACCGACATGCTCATGATCACCATCGCAAGCCTTGAGTTAGAGCCCATGCACATGTCTCTCATAATACATCTTCACCTCATACACCTTCTACTTCACTTTCGTTTGATCAACCTATTCTTAAACCTAGGGAGTAAGTGAGTAATAACATTGTTCAAATTGACAAACATGATAATTTTCTTCGTATCTTAGATTCTATTACAATTAATATTGATGAAGAAGATACTCTTGGTGATGATTTTATTGATACTAACAATGATTTGCATGCTAGTGATTCTGATAATTATGAAACTATTGATCTTGATAATGATTTACCAACTATGCTTTCATAATAATTATCAATCACTCCTAGTAATGAGCATAATGACCTATCTTCATAGAATGGTCCTTGTTTGGAACTGGCTATCATTACTTCTATTGTGATTGATGTTACTCCTCTTGTGAGTTTCCCACCTTCCCTAAACACTACAGACTAAGATGGGGGGTTGGGGGGTAGGCGATGCGCTTGATTAGCCCTTTTTGCATGGTAATCCTTTGTGTGTTAGTTTGTCATGATGTGTTCCCCCCATGATGTGTTGATTGTTATATTTTTGTTTAGATTTCTTTAAATGACCCTTTTTGCTCCATTGGTGCAAGGTGATAAAGGAATAAAAAATATCATAATCATTCTTCTAATTTTATCTCATTTCTTCTATATGTTGTTACATGTTGTATCGTACATGTGCCATTTTTTGTAAATGTGCCTTTGTGTAGTCCACTAGGGATGATGCAAAATGGTAGCACTTATTCTTTTTGGTCTCTGTGATGTCAGCCCAAAAAAACTCTTCATTGTAACTCTTACGTGTCTTTCTTCCATTGTGTTGTAGTTCTACTTCCTTTGGGGAATGATGAGATTTCATTTGGACATAATATTTTATATATTATCATATCATCATACTAACCCCAAATTTGGTAGATCCCTCTTGTGCTCTTTTTTTTTCATATGCTCATTTCCCTTGATATGTCCTTTCTTTGGGGCATTTCATAGTGGAAATATATTTAGTGGATGCATATATGCTCCATTAAAGTCATTTCTCCAATTAATGCATTTGTAATAGCTTTAATGTGGGGGCATACACTCCACTTACATTTTTCACACACACACACACCATGTTTGATGATCTTATACATTTATATCCCACATGGAAACACAAATGCTTAAGGATTGATTTCTAGATTTGCATCTTCCAATCCCCTAAGGATGCATAAATCCTTATTCTTGGATCGCCTTTGTCAAATTCCCCTTTTTGGAAATGCAAATCCTTAGGGGTGAATCCTTGAAGGGTTGACTAGCGTGGCACACAAACCCACTAGACTACCAATGCCATCTTTTGTAACATGCCTTTTTATGAGATTCACAGTAAGACAAGTATTCTTATTGGGCCTAGACAATCACACCTCTTTTTATTTTTGTTGTTTAGCAATGTCTCTATTGTCTTAGTTTTGGATTTGATGATGACTCAAGTCTATTGGGGACTTGATGTTTCCTTGTCTCCTTATATTTGATAAGATCATCTCATGCACTTGATCTACTTTATCATGATTATGAGTTTGGCTCATACTCTTGCAGAAGTGGGGGCTAAATGTACTGTCTTAAAAGTTAGCACCCATTAATTTGGAAGATCAAAGACCTTTTTAGGCCTCATTTTAGTGATCTCCTAGAACATGGATGCATTTATGCTAGATTTATTACTTTTTCCTTGATTTTTGTCTATTTTTATATGTTCCTTTTGCACCCTTGAGATCCTAGAGTTTTTCTCATGGATTGTGTCACCTTGGGTACAGGTCAAGGTCAACATGTACCTGAGACATTGGTTTTACAGGAATCTCAGATCCATTTTAGGGTTTTCATATTTTCCCACCCAAGTGCAGTCGACCCTTTTTATTTTGATGCCTGAATTGGTATAAATTGAGGCCTAATCACTTCCTTTAGTTAATCCAAGAACATCCAAGAAGATCATCCATAAATTCTATATGCAATCCACACACACCATAAGTGATTCATACTTTCATTTGCAAGAAAGCTATCAAGTTCAAGGTGCATTCAAGGAGTTCAAGCAAAGAAAGAAAGGATTCATTGAAGTCATTCATTCCATCAAATCAAGAAATCATTTCCTTCCATAGATTTAGCTTCTTTCTTCAAGGAGATAGTGGACTTGGCTATCAAGGGAGGAGATCTACATACATCAACATTGCCTAAGCATTCAACCATTCAAGCATTCAAGCATGCTTACATCCATGGTATATGATTTGGAACTTGTAGATCTATTGCATTTGTGAAGACATCATACATTCTACATCAATATAATCCATCCATAAAGGTTTGACAAGCAAGGTGAATATTTACATTTGTCTTTCTTTTACATGCTCTTGTTTCAATTCAAGGTTAATTCCTAAACCTAGGCTTGACCGAGGCAAGCCCCTCCTCCCCAACAAATTTTCATTTTTCTTGTGTAGGAGTAGATTTGTAGTTTTTTTAGATTTTCAAGATAGGAATTGGTGAATCTAGGGTTACGATCTCTGTCAAATATTTGAATCTCATATTTCTAGATAGTAAAGGTACAGGTCAACCTTGACCTATAACCAAGTTAACCTATGCCCATAAAGTCAACCTGTACCTAGGAAGTTGACCTATTCCTAGAGCCTTCATATTTTCACAGTCAACATTTTCCATCTTACAAGTTCTAGATCCAGTGTAGTTTTAGTTTTTTGTTAAAGTCTATTAGCCCATTTTCAGATATGATCTTGTGACCTCTACTAGCCCTCAAGGTGAGTTAAATTTACCTCTTTGTCATTTCACAACACTTACTTTGAGATATCATATTAGGTCTTTTTATGTGTTTCTAGTTGTTACATGTGCTTCTATTTTACTCGCATTGCAATTAATCAATCAACTAGCATTAGATCACTTAATTTCAATTAGCATTAATCAATCTATAAATTAATCTAAAGGGAAAGAATAATCAAATAAAAAAGAGATCCTTAAGTATACACCCTTGAAAGGACTTGGATTTTTCATTGGCACTCGTACATCCATTTGGGTTATGTTAATCTAGTTTGGTTCCTCTTGAAGGTTATATTTGTGGATCCCTCTTTCTCTTTCTCTAATGTGCATAAAAGACTTGGTGTCATAATCTTTACAATCCATCATATCAACCAATCATCAATATTTTATGTGAAAAATTAAACAAAATATTTTCAATAATGAGGCCATGTATGCCCCCCCTTAAGATGTAAAATGATTATTGCTTTGACATCTTAAGCAAAACATGAACAAGGATAAAGCACTTTTAACACCAAGAGGGTATCCACAAGCAATACCCAGTCCAAGCCAAAGAGGTCACAACTCCTGTGAGGTCAAGGAAGGGACACATGTGAGAGATACAATGCAAGGAGTGTAAAAGGGATCCTTTTGAAGGAGTTTGAAAATAGATGCATCACAAGAAGGGAAGAATTGACACCTTCCCCATTGCCAGGTAAAGGGATTCTTATAGGAAGGATAACACGCTTTTAGTCTCCAAGGTAAGCGATCTATTTACCAATTTAATTAAAAATAATGAATAGGTTATGATCAAGGATGTTTACCTCGTATAGAAGAGAATAATTAATGAAAACCAACATGTATATGTAGCTTTGGATATCACATAATCGAAAAATATTGCTTAACCAAAGGAAAAGTGGATCCATGGATGGGATGAGAGAGATTGATATAATACCCTTCCCCCCCAAGTGTGAAAATAAGAATAAGGAGAAAAAGGACCTATTATGCTACTCATAGAGTATGATCACACCATGCATGACAATGAGCCACCAAAGGATAGTCTAACAATGTTACATAGTGTGGAGCAACATAATAGGTACTTGAATGTTATTCAAATAAATCAAGATTGAAAAATAACTCATTGCGGCATGTTATATGAATGATATCATTATCAATGAGTTGTTGAATTTTGTAATGTAAGGCTTGTCATTAATTAGTAGAGTGGTCATGGTATCGGTGATACACGCAGAAAGGAAGATTCATAAGATTTTGACTATGCTTCTTTTTTCATTTAGGTTGAGTAATAAACTTAGCATGAAGAAGGTTAGGCAAAATGATTTCTTTATTAAAGGTAGACATATAAGAAATGTTAGATAATAAAGGAGAATATTTTGACAAAGGAGGAGACTAGAAACCAAATGCTTCAATAGGTTTCTCACTATTCTCAATGCTTTATCATGCACATCCTTAACCATATTTGAAATTGTGAGTTGAATTGTTTTGAGAATCAAGGTTAACCAATGACACACTAGGTCCTATGAAGGGTCCTGTGTTAACATTATAAATTTTTTATTCACCCGCAAAAGATGGTTTAAAGTGTAATTATTCCCAATCATAATCTAAAGGGGCACTTGTAGGATAAGAAGTATCTTTAGGAGAAGATGTTCTTTCTTTAAATGGTGTAGGGATAGAAGGAGAATCAACTTTAGTTTGTAAGCAATTATTAGCTCTATCATCAACAACAAGGGTATACACAATGTTTTATATATGAACTTCACTTTGTGATGAAGAGTTGAAGGAAAAGTGTGCATAGCATGTAACCATGGTCATCCTAAGAGAAGATTATAATTAAGAGTATCAAACATGACATGAATAGGTGTGGGTTAAATAATAGGACCTACCTTAAAAGGAAAAGTGATAACTCCTAAGGATTTTTTTACAACATTTTCAAAGCTACGAATAGGAAGAGAATCAAGTTTGATTGATGAAGTATCCATATTTATCTTTTATAACAAGTCAATGCTACAAACATTAAGTCTTGAGCCTTTATCAATTAAAGTTATTCGAATAAGGAAAACCACCATAAGAGAGTCATGTTGATCTTGTATTTATTTAGAAGTAAACTCATCTTGATAAAATGCAATTTGAGCTTTGTTATTAGCCACATTCATGCATTTTAAAGTGGAAGTGGTATTGTCCTGCCTAGGAGGTGAGACAATCACATTTATAAATGCTTGTTGTAATGCTTCATGATAAGTAGGATAAGTTTGAAGAAGCTTCCAAAGAGATATCTTAGAAAGAGTAGCATGAAGTTGTTCTACTAAATCACACTCCTTTCTAATATTTTGACGGAGACGGGGTGCAAGAGGAAACACTAGTTGAGAATGAGGAAGAGGAGGAGGAGCAATTAAATTTTTGGGTTGTCTATTGTTTCTTGTGTCATAATTGTGGGCAACCGATGATAGTTAGGTTGTTGAGCACCTTTCACCACAATGATTGGTTTATTTTGAGGTAGAGGGTTATGTTGAAAAAGATGGACAACAACCTTAGGATTTTCACTACTTAAAACATTAACAACATTGACTTGATCAAGCTCTTGATTGTTCATGGGTTCACTACTATAGGGAGAGAATTAAGGAAACTAGTAATGATATTAGCGTCTTCATCTAAAATCTCATTATAAAATTATTATGTACTTTCTTTTTAATGCTTGATTTATAGAAGGCATGTCAAATGAAGGAAAGGTGATATTAAGATAGGTATTTATGATGTCCTCCTCTTTCTCTAAAATATCCTCATAAAAGGGGTTATGTCTTAGGAGAAGGATCACCATCATATATGAATGTGTCATCTCTAGATGGAGTAAAATAAATGTCAACCATTGTATCATCTTCTTTTACCAAGGTTATTTCATGAGGATGATAATAATCAACGTTAATGTCTAAGGGTTCATCCCAAATAGGATAATAATCAAGGGTAGGAATGTCTTTATGAATAAAGAACACTTTAGGAGAGGAATAATCATGACTCACTATATCTTGATCCCTAAAAGGGAAGGGATGAGAAGGGGAGTAGGGTAAAATATCCTTCTCTTGCACCAAGATGTCTTCATGGGGGAGATACATTTTAGGAGAAGGATCAATATAATCTTTCAAGATATCATCCTTAGGAGAGATAGTCTTTGAAGAAATGTTAATTGGCTCTTCTTGTGCTAAAATGCTCTCATCAGTGAGATTGGTTTTGAAGAAATGTTAATTGGCTCTTCTTGTGCTAAAATGCTCTCATCAGTGAGATTGGTTTTGGGAGAGGAAATATTGTGATTATAGATGAAATTAAGAACTAAACCATCATCATATACATGAAAATAAAATTCTTGAAAGAAACTTGAAATTAAACTAGTAAATGATGCTAACAACTCGATTCATAGAATGGAAATGCAAATACATAAAATGATGCACGAAATAAAATATTTTTGTGTTTTTTATTGTTTAAAAAAATGTAATCATGATATAAAAGAATGAAATGGATCTATGCAATAATATAGTACATAAATTTTTTTTCGAAATATGTATATAATGTAAATATTGATTAATGAAATGCATACAAAGTAGATCTAGAAACTACATCAAAGTAGAAATGACATTAAGCAAGATCTAACCATCCAAAATCAAAAGGAGGAAATACCATAAGTTGGGTTCACCAAAATGTGATGTATGAAATGGTAAACAACATATAAGCTAATATTGGCCAGTTCATGACACACATTAGAATACCAACCACCATAAAGAGAATCTAATTAGCACAACCAAAGGATATGGATTCTAGTACAAGATCTATGCTCCTATGGTTTCCATTCCTTTGTTTCTATGATTTGGAAATGAAATGCTAATAAGAGATCTAATCTAATAAAATGGAGTAACAAGGAAAAGGGATAAGAATCAAATGCACCTAGAAATGAAATAGGAAAGGTGAGTTTTAGACCCGAATTTATGACTGTCAGAATGTCAAAATGAGCTTTAGCTATAGATATGGGACCTAGAGGTTGTGATTCGACTCTCTCCCAAATTTGAGCTAAAAATGGTAGGGAAAAGTTGAATTTATGGGTACAAGTCAAATTTTTGGGTATAAGTCAACTATTTGGGTATTAGTAAACTTTTTGAGTACAAGTAGATAATGGTGACATGTACCTGGCACTTTTTGATAAAACTTTCACATATCTTGTAACTACTCATATACTATCAAATCTAAAATCTTAGCTCCACAACTTGTTCCTACACATAGAAAAATGGGGAAAAGGTGATGAACTACAACTGATTTGAATAAATTATATAACTTGAAGATATGTGATTTAAGATCACTGAGGTACTGATTAGATATGTAACATGATTATCAGTAATATGTTGTCATTGATGTCAACTAGTTTTGACAATACTTATCTTGTAAGTTACTATACCCAAACATCTATAGAAAGAAGAAGAAAAGAGATGAAGAACAAATATATCTACATGAGGAAGATGGATATGATAGATGAGGATAATGAATACATTGGGTAACTTATGAATGAGTCTATGACCTTATGTTATTGACTTGACTATGTGGCATTCATCTATGATGAAGGATAGAGAAAAATACACAAAGCAGTGTTGTTGGTTAAAGAAGCATTTTAGTATACACCGATGTAGTGTAGTGTATACCGAGCACGGTATAAACTGAGCTTGTGTTCACCGACACATTTCTTTGTTAACCGAGCAGGAGAAAAGAACTAAATGACTAGTTTAGCCGACAGAAGTTGATGAGTTGTAAAGTGTTATGATTACGGAGTTGGAGATAATGTTTGTTATGAAGATCAATGACTAACATAATTCGAAGAAGATCTAAGGGATTGAAATAAAACATGTTACTGAAACATCAGCCGAGGAAGGTTTAAGCAGCAAAATCAACAAAGGAGATTAAGCGAAAAAATCTGATGGATCGAATTAAAATGGTTTACTTGTCTATTTAAGAGACTAGGCTTTCATTATGAAACTCATGCTAGAAGAAGGAGACTGTAGAGATATCGCGTGAACAAGCTTCATGCATGCCTGATCAGACTGGTTAAGGAGAACCGAACTGCAGAGATTACCGAGTGTCAAAAAGCTATTCCCGAGTGACAGTAAGTTACTGAATATTGATTGAAACATAATTGATATATTGATCAGAGGATGTGAATGAGCTTAACATAGATTTGATAATCTATAATTGAAGTTGTATTGTAATTCGATCACTTGCTGTTATAGTTTAACCATTGTAAACAAATAAATCTCTTAATAGAGTGGACTAGAAAGTCTTGTAACGTCATTCATAGAGTGTACATTTGTTATCCTGTCAACCCCATAGTGAATACTGGTTGGACAATAATGATTGGTCTAAAATCCTCTAACAAGGTCACACCTCATAGTGTGTTTGTAGCCTTTAACAGGGTTGGGTCTTCACCAACCTCACTTCAGAAGAGTGAACAATTTTTGGGTTGTCGATCCCAGGTGGTTTTTCCCTTTACAGGGTTTCCACGTTAAATCTCTTGTGTTATGTGTTGACTGTGATGATTGTTTGTTGTCATAATTTACATGTTGCATATTGGATTTGATCAATAATCACTATATGTTATTAACTGGTAATCGGTAAAAGCACATACATAATACTATTTTATGTTACCGAGCTGCAGAAGTTTTAGTAAATTATTTTTGGATATACATTTTGTGATTGGGACTGTGGATAACTGATTCACCCCCCTCTCGGTTATTCTAGCAATTGGTATCAGAGCCTTGGTTGCTTGGAATAGAGTTTTAAGGAATTTAGCACAAAGATCTCAAAATGTATAAGAGGGAAGTGACAAAGCTGAACAAGGATAACTTTACAATATGGCAAAGTCGAATGAAACTGCATATATCTGGAATCGGGAATTCTGCCCTCACACTAATGGAGAATGGCTACATTGCACCGCCCACTAGTCCCTTGACCCTTAATCAACTAAGAGACAGGCATGAACATAATGTTACTATGATGGAGATTGTTGCTGCTTGTACAGATGCCAAATTTGAAGATATTAAAGATTGCACTACTGCTAAAGATATATGGGATAAACTTGCTTAATTTTATAGTGGTGATGTGAATGTCAAAAGAACTAGAGTTGAAAGATTAAGGGGAAGATTCAATGACATGAAGATAAAGGAAGGAGAAAATATTATGCAGTATACAAACAAACTAAAAGAGGTAGTCCATGCTATTAGAGCATCTGATGGTGTTATTGATGAAGAGACAATGGTAAGCAAAGTTCTCAGAACCTTATTGCTGGTTTATGTAATCAGAATATCTGTAATTCATGAAACTAGGTCTACATCTGGTAACAACCTTACTCTTGATAATCTGATTGGTAAGCTTATAACCTTTGAACTAAATAACTTTGATAATAGTGTTGTACCATCTGTTGAATCTTCTTTTATGTCTTCTCTGAAGATTGGTAAGTCTAGTAGTAGAAATAAGAATGATGATAGTGATAGCAATACTGATGATGAGCTTGATGAACTTGAAGCTCTTATGGCCAGAAGGTTACCTAAAGGTAAATGAAGATATAGAGGTAAATTACCTTTAGCATGCTTTAACTATAAAGAGTTGGTCATATTGCTACTAGATGTCCACACAAGAAAGATGATGACAGGAACAAAGACCGATCTAGTGAAGGAAGCTATGGGAGAAGAGGCAACAAAAGTTACTGACACTACAATAGAGACAACCATGACAATAATGATAAAGGAAAGAAGGTGTGCTACATTATAGAAGAAGATGTCACTGATTCTGACACTGATGAAGATGTGGAGGTGGTATTTATTGCAATGAAGGATGACTCAGAGGAAGATGAAAGGTACATAGAGACAACACTTATCTCTAAGGTTAATAAAAATGATACATGGATCATAGATAGTGGCTATACACATCACATGACTGGTGATGAAGAAAAATTTGATCAACTTAAAGAATACAATGGAGGATCTGTGAGAATGGGTAATGATGCACCTTGTATGGTTCGAGGAAAAGGATCCCTGATGATAAATGATAAAATTAGATGTGACAATGCTTATTGGGTAAAAGGACTAAACTATAATTTGCTAAGTGTGGCACAACTGAATAATTCAGGCCACCGATTTGCTTTTGAGAGTAAGAAAGTGAAGATATTTGATGATGGAGGAAGACTTGTTGGATCTGGAACACAATCGAGAGGTAATTTGTTTTATCTTGATAATGATCAGTCTTCTTGTTTAATGATGAAAGATGAAGATGCATGGTTGTGGCATAAAAGGTTATATCATGTGAATTTTGATAACATGATTAAGATCAGTAAAAATAAAAAGGTTAGAGGTCTGCCTAACTTATCAAAGCCTGATCATGTTATGTGTCATGAATTTCAGAAAGGTAAAATGGCAAAATCTAGTTTCAAAAGAAAGATTATTCAACAAAGAAATTACTTGAGTTAGTGCATACCGACCTATGTGGTCCTATGAGAACTCAAAGTTACTATGGAGATAGATATTTTATCCTTTTTGTTGATGATTACACTAGATTAATGATAGACATGTTCTTGAAAGAAAACTCAGAGGCATTTAAGATGTTCAAATGGTATAAAGCAAAAGTTGAGAAAGAGACTGGTAAAGAATTGAAATGCTTAAGATTTGACCGAGGTGGTGACTTTATTTCTGATGAATTTACTAACTTTTGTAATGAGCATGGTATCAAAAGATAGGTCTCTACACCAAGGACACCTCAACAAAATAGAATAGCTAAAAGGAGGAATAGGTAAATCATTGATTGTGCAAGGACATTGATGTTACAAAAGAATGTTGCTCAGACATACTGGAGAGAAGTAGTCAACACAACTGTTTATGTTCTAAACCAAGTACAACTAAAGAATGACACTAATAAGACACCCTATGAGTTATGGTTTGGCCACAAACCCACTGTAAGTTATTTCAGGATTTTTGGAAGTAAATGCTTTATTCTGAAAGATGAAAGAAATGGGAAGTTTGACTTAAAAGGTGATGAAGGGATATTTCTGGGATATTCCACTAAAAGTAAAGCATACAAGTGTCTTAACAAAGTAGCTAATAAAATGATTGAAAGTACTAATGTTTGGGTTGCTGAGTTTGATGATAAGAATGTAGAGGAAAGCACAAAGGAACTAGAAGACTATGGTAGATTCACTTACACTGAACAACCAGAGTACCTACCGACACCACAGACAGTGACAACCGGTCAGCAGGAAAACAATACTGATGGATAGGAAAGAGAAACCAACGAGCAGGAAGGACCTATCAAGAAAGAAAATGAACTTGCACAGGATGAACAAGAAAGAAGAGAGTGGATACTGGAAATATATGTCAAAAGACATCATCTTGAGACACAAATAATTGGAGACAGACAAGCTGGCATGCAAACAATAAGTAAAGCAAGACAAGGTACATGTCTAGTTTGTGAATATGAACCGAAGAATGTAAAAGTTGCATTAGAGAATGAAGAATGGGTTAATGCAATGAAAGAGAAAATAGAACAGATAGAGAAGAACAAAACCTGGAGTTTAGTACCCAGACCTAAGGACAAGAAAGTTATCAATACTAAGTGGATATTCAGAAACAAGCTTAATGAGAATGGAGAGGTGACAAGGAACAAAGCTAGGTTAGTATGCAAAGGATATGCACATGAGGAAGGAATAGCTTATGGTAAAAAAATTTCACATGTTTCTAGATTAGGAGTTAGAATGTTACTTGCATATGCTGCACACAAAAAGTTCAAAGTTTACCAAATGGATGTTAAATCTGCTTTTCTGAATGGAATACTTGCAGAAGAAGTCTACATAGAACAACCTAAAGGGTTCATTGATCCAGACAACAAAGATATGGTATGTAGATTACATAAAGATTTATATGGTTTAAAACAAGCACCAAGAGCTTGGTATGAGAGGCTGCATAACTATTTGCCGAGTATTGGATTTTTTAGAACTAGTGAGAATAGTAATTTGTACATGAAAGGAAATTCTGATGATACTATCTTGATTGCTGAGATATTTGTGGATGACATAATATTTGGAGGACAAGATCACATTTGTAAGTCATTTTCTAATGAAATGAGAAGTGAATTTGAAATGTCTATGTTTGGAGAGATTAAGTTCTTTCTAGGCTTACAAGTGATTCAACAAAATGATGGTATATTCATCACACAATCTAAATATATAAAGGAAGTATTAAAGACATTTGGCATGGAAGATGCTAAACCTATGGGAACACCAATGGCTACTAGATGTAAATTGACTAAAGAAGATGGAACTACTGAGGTAAACTAGACACTGTAATGATCCATGATTTGTAAGTTAATGTATGTAGTTCACAATAGACCTGATATAGCATATGTTGTTGGAATAGTTGCTAGATTTTTTGCAAACCCTGGAGAGTCACACATGGTTTCTACAAAGAGAATCTTAAGATACCTAAAGAAAATTGAAGATTATGGACTATGGTATCCTAAGAAAGGCAATTTTGAACTTAAGGTATACACCGATGCTAATTGGGCTAGAAATGTGGATGATAGAAAGAGTACCACTAAAGGAGCATTCTTATTTGGTGAAAGACTTGTTACATGGATAAGTAAGAAACAGTCTTGCATTTCCTAGTCTATAGCTGAAGCAGAGTATGTTGTTGCTACTACTAACTGTTCAAATATTGCATATATCAAGCAAGTGTTGGAAGGTATGAATGAGGTAATCATTGAGCCGATGATTATATATTGTGACAACACTAGTGCAATTAATATTTCAAAGAATCCAGTGATGCACTCTAAAAAAAAGCACATATCTATCAAGTATCACTGCTTAAGAGAACAAGTATAGGAGAAGCAAGTGAAGCTAGGATTTGTTACATCAAAAGAACAACTTGCTGATATTTTCACAAAGCCTCTATTGAAGGATACATATGAATACTTGACGACTATACTAGGGGTTTGTCCCCTGTCTACCAGTCACTAAGGTGATCTAGAGGTTGCATCAGCCTAATCTTATCAGAAGATCATACATGTTGATGCAGCAGAGTTCACACTTTGGATTTCTGTCTAAGGTTATGAAAGGTTGAAGAACTGGCACAAATTTGCACATCAGTATACCAAGATACAGAGAATGCATTGAACAACAGAGAGTTACATGGCTACTACAGAGCTGTATGTTTTTATTGTTCTTTGAAATTATTGTCAAAGGGAGAGAGATCTCAATATGAATCCAAAGACAAAGGGAGAGAGATATAGAAAAGGGAGAGCATTGAAGATCAGTTACTAAGAACAGAGAAAACCTGTGAGCTGAAAAGATCATATCTGTAGAAGTCAGTCTGCACTTGCAAATACTTTTATGTAATGTAGTGATTAAACATTTTAAGCTAGGGAGAGCTTGTACCATTACAACATTTATTGACAGAGTTGTAGAATACATGATTGGTATGTGTATGGCATATTTCATATTGTTTG
The DNA here is from genome assembly GCA_027943335.1 of Chamaecyparis obtusa. Taxonomy (NCBI): domain Eukaryota; kingdom Viridiplantae; phylum Streptophyta; class Pinopsida; order Cupressales; family Cupressaceae; genus Chamaecyparis; species Chamaecyparis obtusa. Next base: position 622,257 of record BSBK01004255.1, read on the forward strand.
TGTTGCCATCAATGCCAAAGGGAGAGATTGATGAACTAAAATTGATTTGAATAAATTGTATAACTTGAAGATATGTGATTTAAGATCACTAAGTTGCTGATTATATATGTAAGATGATTAAATCATTAATATGTTATCATTAATGTCAACTAGTTTTGAAAATACTTATCTTGTAAGTTACTATACCCAAACATTTGTAGAAAGAAGAAGAAAAGAGATGAAGACCATATATATCTACATGAGGAAGATGGATATGACAGATGAGGATAAGGAATACATTGGGTAACTTATGAATGAGTCTATGACCTTATGTTATTGACTTGACTATGTGGCATTCATCTATGATGAAGGATAGAGCAAAATGCACAAAGTAGTGTTGTCAGTTAAAGAAGCATTTTAGTATACACCGATGTAGTGTAGTGTATACCGAGCATAGTATAAACTGAGCTTGTGTTTACCGACACATTTCTTCATTAACCGAGTAGGAGAAAAGAACTAAATGACTAGTTTAGCCAACAGAAGTTGATGAGCTATAAAAGTGTTATGATTATGGAGTTGGAGATAATGTTTGTTATGAAGATCAATGACTAACATAATTTGAAGAATATCTAAGGGATTGAAATAAAACATGTTACTGACACATCAGCCGAGGAAGGTTTAAGAGGCAAAATAAAAAAAGGAGATTAAGCGGCAAAATCTGATGGATGGAATTAAAACAATTTACTTGTCTATTTAAGAGACTAGGGTTTCATTATGAAACTCATGCTAAAAGAAGGAGACTACAGAGATATCACATGAACAAGCTTCATGCATGCTTGATCAAACTGGTTAAGGCGAACTGGACTGCAGAGATTACCGAGCGTCAAAAAGCTATTACTGAGCGACAGTAAGTTATTGAATATTGATTGAAACAGAATTTGATATATTGATCAGAGGATTTGAATGAGCTTAACATAGATCTGATAATCTGCAATTGAAGTTGTCTTGTAATTAGATCACCTGTTGTTACATTTTAACCATTGTAAATAGATAAATCTCTTAACAGAGTGGACTAGAAAGTCTTGTAATGTCATTCAAAGAGTGTACATTTGTTATCCTGTCAACTCCATAGTAAATGTTGGTTGGATGATAATGATTGGTCTAAAATCCTCTAACAAGGTCACACCTCATAGTGTGTTTGTAACCTTTAATAGGGTTGGGTCTTCACCGATCTCACTTCAGAAGAGTGAACAATTTTTGGGTTGCCGATCCCAAGTGGTTTTTCCCTTTATAGGGTTTCCATGTTAAATCTCTTGTGTTATGTGTTGACTGTGATGATTGTTTTCTGTCATACTTTACATGTTGCATATTGGATTTGATCAGTAATCACTATATGTTATTAATTGGTAATCGGTAAAAGCACAGACATAATACTATTTTATGTCATCGAGCTGCAAAAGTTTTAGTAAATTATTTTTGGATATACATTTTGTGATTGGGACTATAGATAACTGATTCACCCCCCTCTCAGTTATTCTAACAAAAGGGGTTTTCCTTGGTCAAACCCCTATTTAGGAATCAACCTTTAAATTGAATTGAAATTGCATAAAGAAAGATGAAATGGAAGCTAGATCTAAAACACAAATCACCTTATACCTTGATGATGCAATGCTTGTTTATATGTGATCATAAGTTTTGATGCAATAGCTTTAACTCCCCAAAAACCTAATAGGAAATCATGAAACTAAATCCTTGAATGATGGATGTTGTCATTTTCCACAATTCTTGATGCAAAGGAAGAAGAGTGCCTTCAAGATCTTGAATATTTTCTTGATTATTTGATTGCTTGGTAGGATCCCTTCTCCTTCTTGTCTCTTGTTCTTTTTTTTGTGAAAGAATAGAAATGGGGGGCCTTTATATAGAGATTTCAAAGTGAAACCACCTTTAGTTCAAATTATAAAAATGATAATGACCTATGAAGCTAGCTTTGGGTACTGTGAAACCATAGTATCCAATCCTTAAAATTTCAAGTGAAACTTTCATGCACATATTGCTAATGGTGACATGTACCCCCCAAAAAACCATGTACCTAGCAAAATTCAGAAAAATTTTATGGGTAGAAAGTTGACAATTTCTAGGCCCTAAAAGATAAATCACACGAAGACATGAGATTGGTAGATGTGGAAATCACGCCTTAAAATTTAAAATGAGGTAAGACACATATTAGAGTGATGATTTGGTGAAAATAATTTAAGAGAGGACTCAAAATATTAATTTAAATTAATAAAGATCCAATGAACATTAGGAGAACATGAAATCAATGTGGGAACCCATATATTCTAAAATGGGGCTGAAATGATCACCTAATTAAGGGTGCTTACTTTTTAGGATGATAAAATCCAAAACTAATGGTAGAGTGTTGGGTAAAAGGCCAACTCATACAAGGCCTATAATTATCTAAGGTAGACCCTAAGGGATCCAACTCTTTTTGTTGTTTGTAGTTGTTTTGGATAGCTTGGCTAAAGTTGTACCTCACTCCTTTAAGTATTTTATTCTATTAATTCTGCAATTTTGGCATATATTTTATCTTTCCTTATGAAAGCTTTTGTAAATAATGTTGGATTATGGAGAGGGAGGGTGAATCATTAATCCCTAATTCCAAATACCTTAAGAGCTTTTCGCTGATTAACTCAGTAGAAGCTCGGTAAAACAAACTTCACTGTTTACCGACAATAGTACATAAACTATAAAAATTAGTAAAACATTCACACAAATCATTCACAACATGTAACACCAATATTTAAAATGGAAACCCAGCTTTGGGAAAAACCACTGTGGGACTTTTCACCCACTAAGAAAATACTCTTTCGAAGTACGTCCGGTTAAGAGTCAATTTGGTTAAAGATTACAATACACATTGTTAGGTGTGACCCGGTTAAGGGATTTAACTCAAATCTGTTATAATATTCACCATGTTAGGAGTGTCCTTGTTAGAGGGTTTCAAACACTCTTTAGAATGTTACCTTTTTCAAGGATTTTATAATTATACTATTAAGTCCACTCTGTTAAGAGACTTCTCTGTTACAAATGCTAGTAAGCAACAATAAATAAATTGACCTGTAGATCTACAACTATCTTTTCTCAATCAAATCCTTTGTGTGCTCTTTAATCTTCACTTCAATTCTTCATTATCCATTGACTTCAACACTTCATCAAATATTTCTTTTCCACTCAGAATCTCTTCATTCCTTCTTCACTGCAACAGTCGGTGAACCTTCAACTATTCAATTTGCCAGCCATTTGTTCATAAAAATCTATCCTTTTATATAGACAAATGTTTCCTCTTAATCTCCTCTATTACATTTTTCTTTGATCAATCTTAATCATCTAATTCAGTATGCCTTGAATCTGGATCTCGGTAACATGTTTTCTTTTCACCTAGGAACTTGAAATTTTCTTGAGACTTGTTCCATCTCTTTTGTCATTTAGATCTTGTCGTAGATATTCACCTTGAATTTTCTTGTCCATAGATATCTTATAACTAACTCTCCTTGTCAACATGATCATCCAACTCATCATAGCTAATCATTAAATGTTGATTCAATCTTTATTTAATTTTTGTTCCTCACTCGGTGTTCTCCATTTATATTTTGGTTATCTTCACTCAGTGCCTAAACCTTTCCTTGTTGTTCAGTGCCTTTGGTTCCTTTTCCTTTACTGAGTTACTTCCTTTTTTCTTTTTTCCTTTACCGAGTGACATATCTTGCTAGGTAGCCAAAACAACTTAACTAACCAACTTGACAAATTTCCATCACCATGCTTTATTGATTTAACATAATCATATGTTAGGTAGAAAAAAATTATATCAACATAGTGTAATCATTGTTTGATCTGTATCAGCTTCTCATTTAAGTTCTTCCACTTCACAACATCTCATTTCTTCTTCTTCTTAACTCATTCAACTTATATCATTACCGATTGATATGGCAACATAATATAAACTAGAAATCAATTGCTTGACATCAATGATAAGAAAATAACTGATCTAATCTTTCCACTACTATGTATTCCTCTTATCTTGTTTGGTCTTCATCATCATCACCATCAGATAATCAATCTTCAACATTACTATTAGTTATGGTAACAATCTACCTCTTTGGGATTGATGGAAACACTAGCAATATTCAGTGTTCAATTGATGATGGTAACACTTCACTGTCATTCCTATACTCCCTCTGAGCTTTAGCTTTTCCTTTGGTGTACTTGATCTTCTTGTGTATTCTCTCTCCCTCTATCTGTAGTAGTCTTCTTTACAATTTACTTTTCTGAATTTCATTAGCTTTATTCTCATTCTTTCATATATTCTCCTTCTGCTTTAGTAATCAATTAGTTTACTCTCCCCCTTTTTTAAGTAAACTTATCCTTCTCTGTATTCAACAATCATCAATGATATTCTTCTTCTAGACTTCTCCAAACTTCTCCCTCTTTAACAACAATGCCAAAGAAACATAGACTTCTCAAATTATACCTCTAGTGTATAGATTTTCTATTGCAATACATGAACATCCTTCACAACTTCAGGATTTGCCTAAAGAGTGAACACTAACATCAAATCACAAAATAGATATTCTAATGAGTTCCTAAATTGATGCAGCATGCGTCTTGCCTTAGTGCACATCAGATAGGGGAAGAACACCTAACTTACCTTGGAGATACTCAAAATCATCATTCAGTAGTGGTTTTGTAAATATGTCATCTATTTGTTCTTTAGAATTCACATACTCTAATGTCACAAGCTTATCTTGTACTTTCTCTCTCAAGTAGTGATACTTAATAGATATATTCTTTGTTTTTTAATGCATCACTAGATTCTTCGATATGTTAATAGTATTGGTATTATCACAATAAATTGTAACTAGATCAGTAATCTCTTCATGCATACCTTCCAGTAATTTTTTGATCCAAACAATGTTAGAACAATTCATAGTTGCAACAACATACTTAGCTTCAACATTAGATTGTGAAATACAACTCTGTTTCTTGCTTAACCTTGTCACTAGCCTTTCTCCTAAAAAGAAATCTCTGCCACTAGTGCTCTTTCTGTCATCAATATTTTCAACCCATTCAACATCACTATATACCTTGAGATCAAAATATCCTCCTTTTGTGTATAACATAATCTAATCATTGTCCGATCTGTATCAGTTGCCCATTTAAGTTCTTCAACTTCATAACATCTCATTTCTTCTTCTTCTTAACTCATTCAACTTATATCATTACTGAATGATATGGCAACATAATATAAACTAGAAATAAATTGTTTGACATCAATGACAAGACAATAACTGATCTAACCTTTCTACTATCATGTATCCCTCTTATCTTGGTTGGTCTTCATCATCATCACCATCAGATAATCAATCTTCCACATTACTATTAGTTATGGTAACAAATAATTGGGACCATTATTTCTCGCTTATAATTCTAATGAAAAAATGAATGGCGAAGATATAGTTTCTTACAAATAATTTGCTAAAATTAACTTCAATATTAATGATGAATTGGTAAACACAAATAAAGATTAGTTTCTCGAGGTTTTAATGAATTTTTTGTTTAAGGTGCTAAAATGCCTACGATTAAACTTGTTTTAATCTTATCTACAAAAATGAATTGGCCCATCTACCAAATGTCTGCTAAAAGTGTATTGTTAATGATGATTTATATGATGATATTTGCCTCCACCATAATCTTTTCCTATGAAATAAAAAGAGTATTTAATTTGATTTTTTTAAAGAAAATCTCTCAATCCATACAATATCTTTGAAAGTAGTAAAAAATTATTTATTAAACTATAACATAAAATAAAAATGATCCAAATTTATGAATAAAAAAAGATGTAATCAAGGTAAAAAAATAATGGTGCAAAAGTATAAAAGAGAAATTAAGTGCAAAAGCGACCCAAGGCAACAATGTGATCCTTCTCTTGTGCAATTTTCATCATTGGAAGAAATGAAAAGTGAATGTTTTGACATCAATGTCTCTTCCATATTTGATAAAGATGTGATTTTTGTCCACCATATGGCCATAATTCGAAGAGTTTTGGGTGGGTATCAAAGGAGGGAGGAGATAAGGGATTGGGTCAAGAGTAATTTCTAGAATCATTTTTTCTTGGTTGATTTTGATCATGAGGTGCATATGGATTTAATTTTAGTAAAAATTCCATGGAAAATCATGGATCTATTTGTATTTACCTAGAAGTGGATACTAAACTTTAAACCTTGGAAGAAGAGTGTATTACAAAGCTCCTTCTAGCTTAGGTTGTATAATCTTCCTTTCAAAAATTGGTCCAAATACTATTTAAACATATCCAAAACTACCTTGGTCAAATCCTAGAAATTGATATGTGTGATAGAGATTCCACACTCTTTGTTTGCATCCAACTCATCACCACTAAAAAATTACCATTATTAATACAACTTTATACCTCGACAAGGTGTTGCCTAAGTTTTGGTCCCTCCTTTAAAACTTATGTTTTTGGGCCCATGTATGAGTCATCTGAGTCCTCTTCAAAAGTTGTTTTATTTCATGTTAATGAGGCCAATTTGGTTTATGATTTCATATGTTTTTATGGCTAAGACTTGGAAACTTTATGAGTTTTTCATGGACTTATTCAGGCTGCTTATGTTTTTATTGCTATATGTGTGTGTACTTTGATGCTTTTAAGTTTAAATGAATATGCTGAACATATATGTTATATGGTTGCGTGGAATGAAATCTTGTATCTTTCTATCTTGCATTGATTTGGTAGCTTTTCTTGTAGCCATGTGATAAGAGAAAAGCTAATGTAGAAAAACTAATTATGAATTATATCTTGGATATGTATTGCAATTTTTGTATGTGCATGCTAATCTCTTGCAGGGGATGGCGAGTCAGCAAGAGAAGAAGAAGTTAGGATCAAAAGACAAAGTGGTGATATGAAGTTGGATAACTATTTTGAGTTCATTATGATTCCATCACTTTTAGTCAGTAGTGGTTATCAATGTGGACTGAGTCAACACAATTAGCAACCATTGTGGAGTAAATCTAGAAGTCATGAATTCCTAAACTAATGTGCAAGTAAACGCAACCTACTCCTACATTAAATGATGTTATTTTTGTATCTTCAAAATTGGCATACCCCTAATGTTGGAGAATCCTAAATTAAGGGAGTTTTGTTCTAAGTTGCTGTTATAAATAAGCTGGAATTTAGATTCCCAAGTTAGATAGTTTTTGTGTGGAATCTTTTTGTAATCTAGCAGTAGTGATAAATATAATTTTGATGCTACAATATGTAGTTGCATTTTTACTTAATGAATGAAATGAGGTTTACAGTTCTTAATCTTTGAGTTGTTCTTCATTCACTCTTCCATGGGGGCCCACATGGGAGGTGAACTTAGTTTATAGCTAGGTAGGAATCAGCTTTTAGTTTCAATAGAAGTATAGAATTTGTTGCTCATGCAGCCATATGGTAACAAAACTATTGGTTTTTTCCTGAAGCATAGACAAATAATTAGTTCTCAATTATAGCGTTATTCTAGAACATTATATCAGACTGTTACCATCTTTTAGCTTGATATTTACTTCAAAATTTTAATTACATAAGTTTTAATGACATTCAAAATGGATAGAGCATATACCTTGTAGGCATCATTTCAAGTTTACTTCCCTGGTTGATAATTTAATGAGTTCAGTATGTCATTCTAGTATGATACTTGGCACTACTTAAGTACATAGTCATTGTAAAAGGGATGTCCATGTTGGAAATTTGGCTAAGTTAGATATCTAGATGTTGTCATTATGGAAACATATGATCTATGTGAAGACCGCATATGACAGAGAGCAGTTATGACAGAGCGCAGAGCAAATTTGTCTAAGTGTAAGCAGCAGTTTTCCTAGTCTAACCAGAGATAGTTTTGATTGGCGACGTCAATAGAAGTAAGTTCAATACTTGCACACTTGAACATGGATACTATGATGTATATTGAAGACTCACCTGAGAGTGAAAGTCTTTACAACATGTATAGAAGAAGTTATTGCAGTATTATAGGAACAGAGTTGAAGCTGATAGGATAAAGAAAGAAGACAAAATTAGTAAATAGTTAAGGGATTGTTTTGTTTATCAAAATAATAACTTAATCATATAAAGGGATGACATCCTAGATGTTAGCCCTTGGGTAGAATGAGTTAATATGCATTTTGTAAAGTGCTTTATGTTTTGTAAAGCTGATTGTAAAAGTTATTATTCTTAATAACTTATATAAATGTAAAACATATGTAATGTGAAGAAAAGAGAACATATGTATGCGAAAGATATTGATGCGAAGCTGTAAAGTGTGAAAGTCAAGAAAGCAGACTTTGTATGTGCAAGCGAAGCAGTAAAGGTTATATACCTTACCCTTTTTGTAATCATAAATCATTATACATTACATGTTTGGGTAGTGGGCTCATCTTGTTATCATTTCTATTTGTACTACCAACTCTTAGCAGGGTTGAGGCTCCTAACAAGGCCTAGAGTCCCTTAATCAGGACTGAGACACTATATGTATGTAACGGGCTCCTAATAGGGTCAACATCCTTAATAGGATACTTTTGATTAGTGGATTATTGTGGGTATCATCCCCACCAGGGTTTCCTCGAGAACAAATAATGTGTTATGAGTTCATTTACTTTATTGCTATGCATGTTATTTAGTTTACTCTATTTTGCAAGTATCAAGTTAATTTGTTATATCCATAATTGGGTGAAAGTAAAAGTTTGTAGAATACTGATTCACCACCCCTCTCAGTATTCCCTATTTATAACAATTGGTATCAGAGCTTAGTTACTTGGAAAAGAATCATTCAAAAAAAGCCTAGTAGTTTGAGTAAGATCTCTATGGATATGGAGCAACTATAGAAGAATCTTGAAGAAGCTCTTGAAAAGATTGATATACTTACTGAAGAAAGAGATACTCTGAAAGGAAAATATGATGATGCAAAGAACCTCATTGAGAAGCTGAAAAAGAAGCTGGAAGAACTGAAATCAGAAAAGGAATCTGTAATTCAAATTGAAGATTGTGATGAAAATCTGGAAAAAGAAAATGAGATCCTTAAACATGAATTAAAGATAGTGAATCTAAAATTGAGTTTGAAAGATGGAAACAACAAGAATGAAGCAAATCTGAAATTTGAGAATGAAGATCTGAAATCAAAACTTTGTAAAGTGACATTTAAACTTGAGAAAACAAAATTGCAGTATGTTGAACTTGAAAAGTACAATACAATTGTGAAAGGTGAACTGACTCAGTCTAAGCAACAACTTGAGAGACTATATTCCACTAGTGAGAATATTAATGAACAAATGTCTTATCAAAATCCATTCTATGATAAAACTGGTCTTGGATTTAACTCATCTAAGGTAAGTGAAGAAAGCAAGGAACCATATCTGAAAATTTCTGAAAACATAGATGAAAAGAAGTCTGATGAAGGTAACAAATCTGAGGACATACCTAAAGAAGAAGAATCACCTAAACAAGAAGAATGACCTAAAGGTACACAGAGAGAATTTAAAGGTAGATTTTTTGCATGTAATACTTTTGGTCATATGAAGAAAGATTGCACAGGTAAGCAATTTAAACCTCTTAATGGTTATTGTTATAATTGTCATGGTTTTGGACATAGAGCTATTGAATGTAAGAAGCCTAGATCTAATGGTAATAATAATAATAGAATGTTTAGAGATACTAACCATGTAGATAAGAGACCTACCAAAGATATGAATAGAAGAAATGGAGTAGTATGTTATAGATGCAACAAGGTTGGACACATTGCCAGGAATTGCAGATCACAAATCAACCAGACTGGACTGAGATATGGAAACAATGGAATAGTTTGTCAGATATGAAACAAATTTGGTCATACAACAAGGTTTTGTAGAATGAATAACATGAGAAACCATAATCCTAGAAGTTATACAAGGAGAAATGAGAATGCAAGCAACAATCAAAAAGGAGGCTGTAGTAATTCAAAAGAAGTAAAGTTTGTTAAAGCCACAGATCAAGGAGACACATTCAGCACATAAGGTAATATGAAAGGTGAAGTATCTAATGGTAAGAGTGAATCTCTTCCTAACCCATCTAAAAGTACTTAACTCATAAAGAATGCATTAGAATAGGAACTTAGGATAGTGTAGAAATTAGTATAGGATGAATTGAGTCTTGCACAGTTAATGTAAGGTAGTATATGATGTAATGATGCTATGGTTAAGAGCGCATGAGCTAATATGAAGTTATGCGAGTTCGCAAGAAGTTTGAAGTTTTGTAGGAAAGCAGGAACAACTTTTTGGAAAGAAGTGACAAAATAATTGAATGCGATGTCAGAATCTTGAAGTTAAAAGCTTATGATTGATATTAGTTAATCATTCAAGTGACTACAAGTGTTAAGGAGATCGAAGCAATAGAGATTGAAGGTAGTTTGAAGGATTTGGTGAAAGAACTTCATGCCGGATCTACGCAAAGCCCTAAATCATGAAATTAAGGTATTTTACTAAGCAAATATATCAGTCAGTTAGAGAATTTGTAGAAGATATGGATGTTTCATTTGTTCACAGCATAAGAGATACAATTAGACCTAAGATCAAAAGGGAACCGGTAGAACCCTTGGAAGAAGACCCTAAACTAGCATTATCATCTATACCAAATGAAGTTTTGCATTTAGAGAATGTTAGAGGCTATTTGGGATGAAAACTTGAAACCCTCAGTGAAAATGATTTTACTAAGGAGCATGCGAAACTATATAATCAGGATATGTCATTGAAAGTAGATTTGAATATTTGAATGAAAATGAGATCATAAGGTATTCACTACAACATAAATTTGATGATGATGAATGCACCAAAATCATTTTGAGCCGAATTCATAATGGGAATTTTTGGTTAGATGACAGAGTGATTGATATAACAACAAACCTAATTCATGAAGTAACTAGTTTATCAAAATCAGGAGTTATACCATTTAATGAGAAAAATGTGAAGAAAATAGTACTGGACAATACTAAGTCATCCTACAATGGTAGAGGAATAGTAATCAACAAGATACAACAAGATGATGTTAGATATTTATGCAAGATCTTAACATCTAAGTTTTGTGCTAACTCTAGAGAAGATGACATGGTAGCTAGCATGATTCATGCAGCCTATTTGATGTGTGTTGATAAAGTTCAAGTGGATATGTGTGAAATTTTGAGAATTCAATTATTTGAGAACCTTGAGAAGATTAAGAAGACTAAAAGCTCACAGTTTAGATTCTCATCATTGATTACATATATGTTTTTCCATTTTCTAAGAAGATTTCCATTTACTATTGGAGAATAATGGAATGATAAAAGAACCACCATGGAAAGAATTAAGAAAGTGTATCTGAGATACCCTATAGACAAGGTTAATGAGAGTGTAACCTTAGTGATCAAATCATTTCAGAACTTGATGAAGAAAAGATCAACAATCCCACAGGCTATAGTTGAGAAGTATAAAAATGAAATATGCTTTATGGTTGACACCGACTTTACCTTTATTGAAGCAGTTGAACCTAGAGTAGAATTCATAGACCCTCTTGGATATGAAATTTCTAAAGTTGAAGCAAAAGAATATGTGAATAGATTGTTGAAAAGTAAATTGGATGTGAACAACACCAGATTTAGGACTTTTGAGGAGAACTTAAACTCCGCAAAGTCTATTCAAGAAGAAAAGTTATCTAAGAAGAGAGTGGAAAGCACTATAAAGAAAATTCTTAAAGATACAGGAATGTCAGAACAAGAATTCCTAATTGCAAAGAATACAACAATAGCACTAAGAGATATTGGACAAAAAGAAGTTTTGTCTCTTCAACCCCTATCATCAGTTGCAGATTAGATTGGAAATTTGCAAAATGTTGTAAAAGTGGAGAAAGTAGAGAAGTAACAGGAAATAAGAAAATCTACAAGATCTTCCGCCACTCCACCAGGTAAAAGAGTAAAGGAAATAGCTATTGGACCAAGTAAAAGATAGAAAACAATAGTTACCCCAGTACAAAGGAAAGTATCTAAAATTAAAGATGATGAAGATACTGAAGTCAAGAAGAAGAAATGGAAACCAAAGATAGAAAAGGTAAATGAACAAATTATTAACGATGGAGAGTTTTCCAGGATGAACAAGTATTATGAGCTATGCAATTATTCAGAAAGGTTAAACTTGGAGAATGCAGTTGTCAGGCACATGATTTTAGTAGATAAGAAATTTAATACCATTAAAGGGAATATACCTGATGATTTGTTTGAGAAATTAGTTAATAGGAAGAAGAGAGTAGCTGAAGAAGATAATAAGATTAGAGAAAACTTTGTAAGGAAGCTCTGTGACATTAGAGATGAAGACCACTTCAAGAAAATCATGAAAGATCTTGGTATTCATCTGAGAACAAAAAGAAGAACAATTTAGATAATGGGAGGAAATTATGAAGAAATCAATAAGGAAACTGAACAGGCAGTCATAAAGGTGATGACTACAGGTGTTGGTAAGCACTCAAGTGCAGCAGATCAAGCTTTGGAAGCTGAGCACCAGAAAAGTCCCTCTCCACCACCATCAATTAACATTGAAGATGAATCAATGAATGCGGAAGGAACTCATATTATACTAGATAGTGATGATAATCCTTTTAACAACCTTGAGAACATTGTTGACAATTCAGCCTTAGAAGAACATGATAGATCAGTTGAGGTAGAAAGGAAGGAAACAAGGAAGGAAGAAGAAAAACAAGCAGAGATTCAAGAAAATACAGTGGTTGAAGGACAGAAAGGAGAACCAAGAAAAGTAGAAATTAGTCCTACCCTTGAGATTGCAGCAAAGAAACCATAGATAGAATTAATTTTTGCTAACTTTGGGAAAGAAGTTGATGATGATGATCAAATGGAACTGATCTCATCTCTTAACAAAATTATTGGTAAGAACAAGAAGGTAAAAATCCTTGAAGGATTATTGCTGGAAGTAAAAGAGAAGTTGTAGAGTGTTGTGACAAATCAGATAACAGAGGTAGATCCACAAGAAAAAGCTAGAGAAGTTATGAAGGCATTTGACAATGAACTCACTAACTTATTAGATATAGCTACAGTAAAGGCACAAGCAACCTATGAGGCTAAAGTATTTCATGATATTTGTCAGAATATCAGAAATGATATCAATAATTTGGATGTTTGTATAAAGGACTTAAGAATGAATTTGGACACAGGAAAAGCTTTGTATATACAGTGTATGAATTCAGAGAATCATGTATTAGAAGTAACTGAGAAGATAAGAATAAAAGAGGCTGAAATTCATAAAGAGGTAAACCTGTTAACCAACCCTAATGTAAAGATATTAGATTGTGAAAAAAAAATCAGTAAACTGAAAGATGATATAAGAATCCTTAGTGATGAAAGAGACAGGAAATTGAGAAGATTCTCTCTTCTAAGAGATAACATTTCAGTTAAGATAAGTATCATTGAAGGACAATTGGAAGAATGTCTTTCATCCAAGACATCTTATGAGAAGTTCAACTTTGCAAACCTTCATGCATGTGAGATCGCATCTTATGGTTTATGTGCACTACTCAGTGTTGCAGACACTATTAAGAAGTCATGGGATAAGGAGTTAGAGAGCATCAAAGTAAATTTTTTAGATTGTGTTGCAAGCCTACCGGCTCTGCAATTTTGAATCTAAGGTAAACATTTTTGAGAACATAGTTTTTGGCACTCTTTTTTTGTCATTGTTGTCAAAGGGGGAGTGATAGAAGAAAATTGATATATTGTTATATATATGGAAGTATATTCCTAGGGGGAGTATAGATGATATATAAGATATATGGAGATATAAGGATAGTAAATATATATTTTGATTTGGCCACAATTTTGAAGTTTTCCATGACTTAGCCAATTTTATCATATGTTGCCACCAATGACAAAGGGGGAGATTGTTGGCAATTTGGCTGAGTTAGATATCTACATATTGTCATTATGGAAACATATGATCTATGTGAAGACCACATATGACAAAGTGTAGAGCAAAATTGTCTAAGTGTAAGCAGTAGTTTTCCCAGGCTAACCAGAGACAGTTTTGATTGGCGACATCGATAGAAGTAAGTTCAGTGCTTGCACACTTGAACATGGATACTTTGATGTATATTGAAGACTCACCTGAGAGCCCAAGTCTATATGACATGTACGAAATAAGTTATTATAGTATTACATGAATAGAGTTGAAGCTGACATGATAAAGAAAGAAGACACAATTAGTAAATAGTTAAGGGATTATTTTGTTTATCAAAATAATAACTTAATCATATAAAGGGATGGAATCCTAGATGTTAACCCTTGGGAAGAATGAGTTAATATGCATTTTGTAAAGTGCTTTATGTTTTGTAAAGCTGATTGTAAAATTTATTATTCTTAATAACTTGTATAAATGTAAGACATATGTAATGTGAAGAAAAGAGAACATATGTATGCAAAAGATATTGATGCAAAGTTGTAAAGTGTGAAAGTCAAGCAAGCAGACTTTGTATGTGCAAGCGAAGCAGTAAAGGTTATATACCTTACCCTTTTTGTAATCAGAAATCATTGTACATTACATGTTTGGGTAGTGGGCTCATCTTGTAATCATTTCTATTTGTACTACCAACTCTTAGCAGGGTTGAGGCTTCTAACAAGGCCTAGAGTCCCTTAATCAGGACTGAGACACTATATGTAGGTAAAAGGCTCCTAATAGGGTCAACATCCTTAACATGATACTTTTGATTAGTGGATCATTGTGGGTATCATCCCCACCAGGGTTTTCCCTTGGCCAGGGTTTCCTCGAGAAAAAATAATGTGTTATGAGTTCATTTTCTTTATTGCTATGCATGTTATTTAGTTTACTCTATTTTTCAAGTATCAAGTTAATTTGTTATATCCATAATTGGGAAAAAGTAAAAGTTTGTATAATACTAATTCACCCCCCCTCTCAGTATTCCCTATTTCTAATAGTCCAATCCTCAACTATAAGAGTTATTATATTGACTAGTCATTTTTGGCACCATTGTTGGGGATGGTGTCAATCTAATCTAGTCCTAGAGTCATTGTCTTAGTTTTAAGTTGTGCATTATTTTGTATTCATAGAAGAAGAGATCACCTTGGGAGATTCCTACCTCAGAATATCTAGGTTGAACCATTTGATATCTTTAACCTTGAGCCTGAGGAGCCCCAAGTTTAGAACGAAGAAGAAAAAGAACCATTTGAAAACCCATTTTCTGATGCACAAGAACAAATATCTTCACCATCATCTTTTGTAGAATCATTACACTTGAATGATCTCTTTGCTGAACCAATGTATCAGGACAATACATTAGCTCTTGTTATTTATCATCCACAAAAACAACCAACTCCACCACTAAGGATTGCCAAACCTACTTTTCATTTCCCCATTCCTGATCAACATGGTAACAATAATTTGAAAAACATACTTGCCTATGCACTTCCCAAGTTTTATGGCCTTATCACTAAAGACCCTGAAACCTTCCTTTTTTAATTTGACATCCTTTGTAGGAGTTATGATTATACAACTGATCCCCATAAAGTGAAATTATTTCCATCTACTCTTAAGGAGGCCGCTCTAAGATGGTTCATGGGGTAAGGTGCCAATGTTATACCAGATTGGGATGCAATGAAGAATATATTCCTTGCTAAATATAAGGAGTACTGTAGGGGTCATGATATGAGGGGAGATGACATCTTCAAAATGTCATAAAAGGAGGATGAGACCTTGGAAGACTATGTTTCAAGGTTTATGTTTAACTTGTAGTGCAATACCCAACATTAGTTGAATGAGGAGTCACAAAAACATATTTTCCTAAAAGGTGTAAATAATGGAAGTATTGAGGCCTTAAACCTTATGGCGAGAGGAGACATCACTCAAAAGAATTGGGATGATATAAAGAATATATGTCTGAATTACTCAAGGGCTACTATGAACAAATGTAGAGGACTTAAGGATATTCCTACTAAGTCCAATGGTTCAGGAGTATCTAAGGTGGAGTTGTCTAATCTTCTATCTGATTTCAAGAAGGACATCATTAATGATGTTGCCACTCAGCTGGATAACATGCAAGAAAGAAGGAAGAAGGAAGAAGCTGAAGCCATGTTACCTGAATATTGTCCACATTGCAGAGAATGAAAGAGGAATTACAAATGCAAGACTGTTGCTAGTCTGGAGTCACAGCCAATGCCTATCAAATTCAAAGCTATTGATGAAAATGGAGAGGTGCTTTATGTTTCTCAATGCAGGCCATGGGCCCAAAGACTAGGTATGCCATAAGATCCTCTACAAAATTTCAATAACAATAATCAATGGAAAAATTACAAGAATATAGGTTCCCAAGGATTTATTGGGCATGGAAATTGGTCCAATCAACCTCAACAAGGTTGGAAACAACCTCAGTAAGGTTGGAAGCAACCTCAGCAAGGTTGGCATCAACCTTAGCAAGGTTGGCATCAACCTCAGTAAGGTTGACATTAACCTCAACAAGGTTGGCATCAACCTCAACAAGGTTGGCATCAACCTCAGCAAGGTTGGCATCAACCTTAGCAAGGTTGCCAATAGCCTAATCAGTGGTCTAACCAATCTAATCAACATGGCTTAATGCAACCACCTCAGCAGTAGGATATAATGCCTCCTCTTGTAGCCAATAGACATCCACATAAGAAAACCCAGCTGCCAACTCATCCTAATCCTAATCCTAATAATAACAAGCCACCAGGTTAGCAACAGAGCTATGCCAGCTCTTTGAATGATATCCATCTAAGGTCAGGAACCACTCTTGATTCACCCCAAAGACCTATAATCATAGAGGATGATGATCCTCTTGTTGAAAAGGTAGATGTTCCCACTCTGTAAACTTCTCCTACAGAAAAAGATCCCCCATTTCCTCAAAGGCTTGAAGACCCAGCTGTGCCCATAGAAAACCAAGCTATAACATATTCGCTCAACCAATTGAAGTAAATGCATTGGTTGACTTAGGAGCATCTATAAATGTAATGAAAAAGGAAGTCTTGTCCCAATTTCATATCATTGGCCTTCAAGAAATAACAACCATTTTGTAGCTTGTTGATAGTTCTACTATTAAACCAGATGGGATGGTAGAGGATGTTATAGTCACACTAAACTCTTGGAAATACCCTATGGACTTTGTTGTCCTTTCCCTAAAGGCCAATATGGGTGGGTGCCCTCTCATCCTAGGAAGACCATGGTTAGCTACTGTAGATGCTTATATAGCTTGTCAGTCTGGAAAGATGATAATATCTAATGGGACGCATACTAAGAATTTGACCCTATACTCTCCTGCTCAACCTTTATTACAAGATGATCAAGCTATTTGGCCTAATTTAGGAGATGATGAATCAAAACTCAACTCAATCCATTAGCTTATGATGATAGGAAGAGATCCATTTATGGCCCCTCAATAAGATGATGATGTTCTTACATCTATTGTCACAAATGAATATGGTATAGATTCTCAGTTGTGTTCATAGCCAAATTGTATCTTGGAAACTATTCTACCACCTCCAAATGCACCTCAATACTCAACATCCTCTCAATTCCTTCACTCATTTCAACCCCATGAGATGCATTCTTCTCTAGCTACTCAATTATCCATGATGGACAAAGTAGTTAAGATCAAGGTTAATCCAGGAAAAGAACTGAATGTTAGTAGCGCTTTGTCACCACAACATCAAAAAAGTATATATAAGCTGCTATAGGGGAATCAAAAAGCATTTTCCTAGGATTATACTGACATGAAGGGATTGGATCCTAAGCTTTATACTCTTAGGATTTACATCAGCACAGAATATTATTACAAGTAGTAGTTGTCATTGCACCAAAAGATCGACTTGTTAATGCCCGATACAACCACTAGACTTATAGAAGACACATGAGGTGGTTAAACCATCTCATGAATCCTGAGGGGAGTGCTATTTTTCCAAAAATCTCCCTCTTAGCATTACCTGAGGGGATTCAAACCTATGACCAAGCTCTGATACCACTTGTTACAAGTAGTAGTTACCATTGCACCAAAAGATCAACTTGTTAATGCCTGATACAACCACTAGACATATAGAAGACACAGGAGGCAGTTAAACCATGCCAAAAATCTCAAGGGGAGTGCTAAACATTTTTTCGAAAAATATAAGCCTGTAAGGCAACCTCAAAGGATAGTTAATATTGTCTTAAGAGACATAGTCAAGACTGAATTACAAAAATTATTAAATGTTGGTTTTATCTACCCCATCTCTGATAGTCAATGGGTTTCACCATTAGTCATAATGCTAAAGAAAGAGGAAAATGGATAGTTTATGTAGATTATAGAGAACTGAATTCAACTACAAAGAAAGACCACTTTCCATTGCCCTTTATAGATCAAGTTCTTGATAATCTAGCTGGAAAAAAGTATTTCTCTTTCCTAGATAGTTTTAGTGGCTATAATCAGATCCAAATAGCTCCAGATGACTAGGAGAAAACCACCTTTACATGCCCCTTAGGAAGTTTTGCATACTCAGTCTTGTCTTTTTGCTTGTGCAACGTACCAACTACATTCCAAAGAGCTGTTATCAGTATATTTTCTGACATATCTGCTGAATGTATGGAAATATATATGGATAATTTTACTACCTATGGAAACACTTTTGATGAAGCTAAGGACAATTTGGAAAAGGTTCTCAAGAGATGCCAAGAATACAATCTTTCTCTCAACAGTGAGAAATACTTCATGATGATGGAGGAAGGTGTTGTATTGGGTCATTTCATTTCATCACAAACATTCAGGTTGATCCAGCAAAAATTAAGGTAATCTGCACCTTGCCTATGCCTGAAAAGCAGAAGGATGTAAGAAGTTTTCTTGGACGTGCTGGATATTATAGAAGATTTATCAAGGATTTTAGTCAAATTGCAACACCTCTTTATAACTTGTTAAAAAAATATTTTGAATTCTCCTGGGATTCTGAATGTAACAGGTCTTTCTTGCAGCTTAAGGAGCTTCTAACAAAAGAACCAGTATTGAGAGGTCCTAATTGGAGATTTCCATTCCATATACACACGAATGCCTTAGACTATGCCATAAGGGAAATGCTCAGATAGAAAGAAGAAGTAGTAGAGCATGCTATTTATTTCATAAGTAAAAATCTGCAGGGAGCATAATACAATTATACTATGACAGAAAAGGAGTTGCTTTCAGTTATTTATGCACTCAATAAATTCAGACATTATCTTACAAGTTATAAGATATTTGTCCATACTGATCATTCAGCTATTAAATACTTGATGAATAATCCTACCACATCAGGGAGGTTGGCCCACTAATTGTTGCTTATGCAAGAATTTGACATCACTATTGTGGACAAACCAAGAAAGGAAAATGTAGTAGCTGACTTGCTCTCCCATTTGCATGTTCCTGATGACCCTGTAGCCATTGATGATAGTTTTCCAAATGAGCATCTTTTTCTGTTATCAGCACACAATCCATGGTATGCTGACAATGTAAATTACCTCACCATAGGTAGGACACTAGCTCACTTCTCTTCCAAAGAAAGGAAATTATTAGCAGAGAAAAGTTTTAACTTTTCTTGGATTGTTAGATTTATGTTTTACACCAGTCCCGATCAAGTAATGCATAGATGCATAAGGGAAGATGAAACTTATGATATCCTTCAGGCATGTCATGATGAACCATGTGGAGGTCATTTTTCCAAAAAAAGAACAACATTTAAAATATTGACCATTGGATACTATTGAACAACTCTCCACAAAGATGTAACTAAGTACACAAATAAATGTGATAGGTGCCAATGAATGGGAAGGCATACTAAATCAGATGAGATGCCCCTACAACCTCATGTAGTTGTAACACCTTTTGATAAATGGGGAATTGAATTTTTTTGACCTATTGAGCCTGCTTCATAAGGTAAATCTTATATTTTGGTTTGCAGTGATTATGTCACCAAGTGGGTAGAAGCCAAGCCTATGAAACATCCTAGGGATAATTATGTTGCCAAATTTTTATATGAATTCATTTTCACAAGATTTGGTGTCCCTCAGGAATTAGTATCTAACCAAGGAGGTTAATTTAATTCAAATCTTATAGCTACTTTAATGGAGGGATACAAAATTAGGCATTGCAAATCTTCTCCTTACCATCCACTAGCCAATGGCAAGGTAGAGGTAACCAATAGGGAGCTTGAAGCAATCCTTACCAAGATAGTGTTAGTTTATAAGAAATATTGGGAAACCAAACTTCCTGAAGCACTCTGGGCTTATAGGACTACATGGAAAACTACCATGAGATTACACCCTTTCAACTTGTCTATGGTAAGATGGCTATGATGCATGTTGAATTTGAACACAAGACTTTAAGGACAACATTGAAACATGATCCAGATCTTACCAATACCCAAAAGGAGTGAATTATGATGCTTAATGGACTCGATGAATAAAGAAAATCTACCTTACTTAATACAAAACTAGTGCAACAACAATGAAAACAATGGCATGATAAATTTATCAAGGACAAATAATTTGTAGTTGGTGACTGGGCTCTCCTTTATGATTCTAGATATCAACATACTTCTAGGAAGTTTCAAATATGGTGGTTGGGACCTTATGAGATTATTGTTATTTTCCCAAATGGTGTTGTTTAATTATCAATTGTTGATCCTGTACACTTTAAATTACTGGTAAATGGACAAAGGCTTAAGTTGTATCATAAGCCTTAGAGTAAAGAAGAGTTCCTGTAGTAGTTTCAATCTAATGCTGACAATGGATCTCATGTAGCATTTGGCTATGAACCATCCGCTCATGTCAGTTCTTCTCTTTAAACGTTCACATCACCTCATAGTAAATACTTTCTTTATGAAAGTATCCTCTTTGTAATAAATTCCACCTTCCACGTTATCATTCTCCACCAATGGATGGCACTTTATTGCTACTGTCGACACCTTGTCAGGTTCGTATATACTATCCAAGGTATTAATTTTATTAATTTGTTTTTTAATTCAGCTGCACTCTTGTCACATGTGCAATTGTGGGACCAATTGCTCAATTAAGTTGGAGGGAGAGATATCATCTTTTTATTTTATGTCTCTATATAATTATTATAGATGTTATTCTTTTAAACCATACTTGTAATTTGAACGCTTTTGCCAAATTTAGCTTTGCATGATGTGACAACTTTAAAGGAATTATTTATTTTGCACATAATTTGCAAAGGTGGCTGGTATGAGAAATTTGAAGAGGTAATTATGAATAGTTAATTTGTGATATGTCAAAGATTTGCACTCATGTTTCCATAAGGGCCTAAACTTCAGAAACTCTAGAAATTTATTCATTTGGAAATTGCCTATAAATACTGCCTTTGTCGTCTTCACATTTCAAACATTCTCTCATAATCCTTGCTGTAATTTGTTTTGAATCACTACGAATTGTTTTGAGGGATTTGGTACTCCAAAGATGGGAGGATGTTTGATTCGGTGTGAACCTACAATCCATGATATTTTGTTAAATGATTAAGCATGCATGCCACATTTTTAAGAAAGGGGTTGGCTTGACTACATTTAGAAGCTCACCAAATGGGATGGTGAAGTAGCTTCTCAGTTTCTAAGAACACTAAATGATGGAGCAGCCATGTTCAAAGGATTAAGAGTGTCGTTCACTTAGGCAATTGTGGCAGAGGTCATGGGATTGCCACAAGAAGGGGAGGAATTTTTGGAAAGTCTTGATCTGATAATTGCTAGAGCCTCAGTTTACCCTGCATACAGACCCACCATTGGATATTGACAAGAAGCCAAGTACAAGTAGATTGTCATTGCTAGACCCTTATAAGAAATGTGTAGTCTATATCATAAAATATTTCACCTGTGAAGGTCGGTAAACATTTCTACATTCTGTCCATTTCAAGTTCTTGAGCTACTTATGACATGACAACTGGATAGTGAATGTACCTAGTTTCTTATTCCATATTTTAAAGAATAGAGCTTCGCTTGTATAGGAAGGTAAGCCCAACATTGTTTCTCACCATTATTTAATTAAGTTAATTATGGAAAGAGCGTTAAGAGAGAAATCAGATATGTCATGGGAGGATTTTATTTTGGGAGAATTTGAGAACCAAACCCTAAGTCCTATATGGAAGAGAGTAGGGAAGAGGGTTCAAACTAAGCATGGGGTTAGTAAAATTATTGAAGATCTAGAACCAACATCTTCTTTAGGAAAGTCTAGAAGATCTAGGTGTAGAAACCCTGAAAGTTCTCCTAGAGCCTCTATGTTTGGATCAATCCATAATAAAGGCAAGAAGAAAATCTCTGAAGAAAAGACTACACCCCCATCTATGAAAACTAGGGCTTCTGTGAGGAAAGAACATGAAGGAAGAAAAATGCCATCTGGTTCTTGTTGGAAGACAAAGGAAAAACTTCCTATAGCTCCAACTACTCCTAGGAAGTAGAAAATCCTCATCAAAGAAAAAGAAACCCTGGTGAGGAGAAGTTGTATAAGAAAATAGAATTTGTCTGCAAATATACCACAAACTAGGGCAGTTGTTGATCCTAAAAATTTTGTGCCATGTGAGCCAAGAATGGATGAACCTAGAGATAATCAACAAGAATTGTCTGATTCATTTCTTGAAACTGAAAAAGAGCAGCCCTTTGTGGCTAGAATGGGTGAATAATGCATAGTGATTAGGGATGATTCCAGTTCTGATGAACAAGTCTATAGGTTTTAGAGGAAGGGTTCATCCCCAAAAGGACCTCAAATAGTTAATGACCTCATTGACTTAGAAAATAATGTTATGTCTAAGGAACGCTTCCCAATGGAAGAAGACATACTAGAATCACCTCATGCAGCAATAGGAAGAAATTTGTTTGAAGAAGATTTTGAGGTTAATATGAGTTTTGTGAACAAAGTGGTTGAACAAATATTTAATTAGGGTTTAGATGCACTTGCTACAACTACTCAGCAGTGTGGTAATTTTGAGAGGTCTATGATAGTGTGGATAGACCCTACAAAGGATAAGAATCTAGGTAATAATAAGATTGTTGTTCTACATACAACAGGGGAAAACCTTGGTGCAAATACCATGCCAGGTGCTTCTTATCCCATGTCGCTATTTTTCATTATTTTTTAGTTATCTAACCAGTTGATCATGGAAAGAGAATAATGGAGACAACAAAAGAAAAATTTGAATCAAGCCATTGATAGACATTATCAAGAACTTCTGTAAAAGGAAGAGAAAGTGGAGAAACTACATACAAATCTTACTAAGGTAACATCAATTATACCCAAACTAATGAGTTGCCAATCTACATCTCCTATTTATGCAATGTTCCTTAAGGAACAAATTTTAAATTATCAAATGAATTGTATAATGAGAGATAAGTCTCCATCATTAGTTGAACCCCTTGAGTTTTCTCAAGCCTTCCACAGTTCTCCTGTAGCCATACAAAATCTGTTATGTGAACTTTTTCTTCATAATATTGTAGTAACCAATGATAGGGAATGGAATCCCTTGTTATATGTTGGCGATATCCAGTTAAGAGCCCTTATGTCATGGATACAAAATGAAATAAGTAGGGAATCCCAGGCTAAACTTATAGGGAATTAGAGGAATAAACTCTCCTTTACCTAAGGCCAAAAGCCCAAGATCCCAAGACTTATTATTATGATTGGCTGAAAATTACTTCTTCAGAATTAGGAAGTCGAGCCATTTACCCCTTCAGAAATGTATCTTTTGATGAGTATATTAGAATGGCTGAAGTTGAATTGCCCGAGGCCATGAATTCAATATAGTGGCATTGGATTTTCATGTCTAAAGAACTGAGAAAGAAGGAGCCACACTCACCCCTCAATTTTAACATGGAAGATAGAAGAGCCCCTTGGTATATTACATTGGGCAGAGTGAGACAAAGTTTCTAGATTTTGCTCACCTTCCAACCGCCCATGCTTATTTCTCCTTTATTGGAAAATTCAAGAAATTTGGATGATTATGATATGGTAGGGGAAGTAAGGAGGTGGAAGAAATACATGGAAACAAAAGGATTCTATTGGAGCTTTACAGAGGGAAGTGTAGGGCAAAAAAAAAATACAGATTACAGGATGACATCAAGGATCAAGAATTTCATGTTTGCAAGAGGACCAGCAAAAGGCAAAGCTGGGGGGAGATGATGAGGCCAATTTGAGGCCTATTTGGTTTATGATTTCATATGTTTTTATGGCTAAGACTTGGGAACTTTATGAGTTTTTCATGGACTTATTTAGACTGCTTATGTTTTTATTGCTATATGTATGTGTACTTTGATGCTTTTAAGTTTAAATGAATATGACGAACATATATGTTATATGGTTACGTGGAATGAAATCTTGCATCTTGTCATCTTGCATTGATTGGGTATTTTATCATGTAGCCATGTGATAAGAGCAAAGCTAATATAGAAAAACTTATTATGAATTCTATCTTGGATATGTATTGCAATTTTTGCATGTACACACTAATCTCTTGCAGGGGATGGAGAGTCAGCAAGGGAAGAAGAAGTTAGCATCAGAAGACAAAGTGGTGATATGAAGTTGGATAAATGTTTCGAGTTCATTATGATTCCATCACTTTTAGTCGATAACAATTATCATTGCTGACTGAGTCAACACGGTTAGCAACCATTGTGGAGTAAATCTAGAAGTCATGAATTCCTAAATTCATGTGCAACTGAACACAACCTACTCCTACATTAAATGATGTTGTTTTTATATCTTCAAAATCATCATATCCCTAATGTTGGGGAATCCTAGATTTAGGGAGTTCTATTCTAAGTTGTTTTTATAAATAAGCTGGAATTTAGATTCCTGAGTTAGCTAGTTTTTGTGTGGAATCCTTTTGTAATCTAGTAGTAGTGATAAATATAATTTTGTTGCTACAATATGTACTTTTTTTTTACTTATGAATGAAATGAGGTTTACAGTTCTTAATCTCTAAGTTGTTCTTCATTCACTCTTTCATGGGGGCCCACTCGGGAGGTGAACTTAGTTTATAGCTAGGTAGGAATCAACTTTCAGTTTCAATAGAAGTATAGACTCCATTTCTCCTTCAGCCACATGGTAACAAAACTATTGGTTATTTCCTACAACATAGATAAATAATTAGTTCTTAGTTATAGTGTTATTCCAGAGCATTAGATCAAACTGTTATTCCATCTTTTAGCTTAATATTTCCTTTAGCATTTTAATTACATAAGCTGTAATGACATTCAAAATGGATAGAGCATATACCTTGCAGGAATCATTTCAAGTTTACGTTCCTGGTCGATAATTTAATGAGTTTAGTATGTCATTCTAGTATGATGCTTGACATTGCTTAAGTACAAAGTCATTGTAAAAGGGATGTCCAATCCTCAACTACAAGAGTTATTATATTGACCAGTCACATGTGACATTATGGAAGTCATTTCAAGATCTGATGTCCCTTTTAGAACACAAAGAAGTCCTCTATCCCCATTAAGTCTTTTATTTTTGTCTTGTTCCATTTGCCTTATCGAGTCCCAATTTCATCCTTGGATCTTAATTGTAAAAGTTATATTTAATTGAATTTTTCTATAAGAACTTAACTCTTAGTTAAAAATATCCATCAAAGTCCAACGTCCTTTCTAGAATATTCTAACTTATGAACGTTTGAGTGTGTCATGGGCATATATCAAGTCTTAGTCTTGTACTTTTTTCCTTGTCGGTTGGACCGAAAGCATAAATGTCATTTACACTTTGCATTTGGTTAGTTTTGAATTTTCACTAGGCATATGAAACTTAATGCAAATTCAAGCATTAGTTCATCCAATATTGATTTTGAAACTCTTGTTAGAATATACAACTCGAGGTAGAACTACAAATTCAAAAGTAAAGAGCCACTTGGAAAGATAAAAGTTGATTACTCAAGTTCCAATATCATCATCGGGAAATAAAAGAAGTTAAGGAACTTCCTATTTAAAGTGTCAAGCCCAATAATCAGTTCTAGAAGTGGTGGTCATTTCTGACAATTCATAAGGAAAACTTCTTAAGACTGAAAAGAAAGAGTAAACTTATATTAAAAAGGGAGTTCCAAAAGCATCATAAGAGCTTAATGGAAGATGCTACACTTTTATAAATCCTCTTTGTGCCGACAAATAGTTAGTGAACTTGTTCCATTACCAAAGGCATAATTCATAGATCATGAAAGAAGGAATGGGGATATCATTTATAAAACACTTCTAAAATATAAAGTGGAGTCTAAAAAATAGAATGGAAACCTCTTTTTCAAAATTTGAATATTCTAACCAATGTCATTAAAGAGGGTATTAATGACAATAATTATAAGCATTGAATTCTCATGTAATTAGATTTTATGGTGTACCATCTTAATTGTAAGACCCTATAATTAGATTCTCAACTAGGCCCCATTTTAGCACGTATGGGCTCTTACAATGATTTTTGATACTCCAACCCTGTTATTATTTTCATTCCAACATCTTCTTCACAATCCTAATTCCCCCAAAAAAATTTGAGGCTTTTTTCGAAGAATAGGTTGCGCAGACTGACCTATTCCTCAAGGTTTTCCCCAAAATTTAAATCAAGGGCTTGTCTCATTCATTAATAAAGAAATCTAAAATTATGTTAGAAACCTTCCACACTCTTGAATGTTGTGAGAGGTATAAAATTAACCTACCTCTTCTCATTTTTACAGTCATGAAGTTAAAATTCAAGTGTTTTCCTACAATTTTTCATCTAAGCATTCTTAAGTAAGCTTTCAAGCATCCATAACATCCTTTGAAAGCAATCTTCTCCATTATATAAAGATACTCCCTCACAAAGACCAATTAGAGAAGACCTCAATAAAGAAAGAAGATCCTTTATCCATCCACATTCATTGATTCCATAATTTGAGGAGTATTTGCATATCTATGCATTTGTGAAGGGCATCCTTTATTCTTCCCTACATTCCAAGATCCAATAAATACATACAAAAACATACAAGTAATCACAATAATCTTCATAGGCATTATGACCTCAAATTCTGTTTATGAAGTTATAAGCATTTACATAGTAGATCTAATATCCACTTTAATGTTGATTCCTAAATTGGGGCTTGACTGAGGCAAACCACTTTCTAAGTTGTACAAAATTTTCCTTATTTTATGTGTGTAGGTACAGGTGGTGCTCAGATCAAATTGAATCTATAAATTTCAAGACCTCATGGATAGTCTGATATTGGAAACAATAACAAGTGTAGGGAATAGGTCAGCCCAAGAAACCTAGTCCCACAAAAAGGTTGGCCCAAGTGACCTAGTCCCTCTATATCTCCTTCAAATTAAATTTGTAGGTTAATGCCATCCTTTGGTTTATATTTCTAGCATCTATACTAGTTTGTCTACTTTTTGTCAACTTACGCATCCTGAAACTTACATTTTCCTCTTTTATAGCACTCTATCTTGAATCATCCATCCATATCTCCCTAATCAATCCTCAATTAAAGTGAAGGATAATTTCACCCATTCACTGCTTAAGCCTTCTTGAGTGTAGTGAGTCATATTCCTTTCATATTTTCTATAAGACATGGGATTAATCTCCCTCGATCCTTTTTCTTATATTACATTTTGGTTAAACTAACTCCTTAAATTTCACTTTTTATTTGGATGGTTATATTGCTATCCTTTGGTTCACCTTCACATTACATTTTGGTGAGCCCAATCCATGACATTTCCATTCTGATTTGGTGTCTAGATCTTGTTTGTATGCATTTCATTAGTTCATGTGCAATTATGTCCTAATTACATGCATGCATAAACTTGATGATTGTTTGCATCTTGATTTAAAAGTTTCTACTAATATTTGCATTATTTAGATATGTCTTCCTTACATTACTTTGTGCATGAGTGCCATAACCTTATGTCCTACATATAACATTTTGGTGAGAAGAATTTGTAGAATTATGGGTTCCTTTGGTCTTGAGCACTCTATGTTTCTTAGGAATGTTGATGATACCACTATGCATACTAATGATATTCCTACTATTGTTGATAATCCCTCTTCCTTCTCTTCTCATGATGAATATTATCCCTTAAGAGTGCCTCTTATCCAAGTGCAAAATCTTTCCCATGATTTTGAAAAATTTGAGCAATGGCTAGGACAAGATAATTCTAATATAGAATCCATATCCTTAGTAGAAGGTACAAGGAAGTTAATTCACAATGGTGAGAATGGAGTTGATTTGTTGCATGTTATTTCCCATCTTATTCACAATAATGTTAAGCCTATTAAAGATTATTCTCAAGATCTTGGTGTATCTCAACCTAACACTAGTGTTGAGACTTCTATTCCTACTTCATTACCTAGTGTTCCTATATATACTCCACCTCTCATGACTACATCTGATTCAAACACTAATCCTACACATGTTAGTCTTGGAAGTATTCCTAATCCTATCACTCCTCCTCCTACAAGTGTTTAATGTACTTCACAACCACCAACAATGCCTACTTACAATAATGTGTCATTTTAATATTTCTGTATACACCTATAAATGACTTCAGATATTAGTTAAATATTAATTATTTAATTAATATTCCTTTTTCTATTGCTAAATGAATTATTTAATTTATTTAGTTAATTCATTTTATCTTTTTCCTCTAAGCCTAAGTTTTCTAAATTCTATTATTAAATAGTTTCCTAAAATTATTTAATTATCATATCATCACATGAATAAGTCTCCTAATCCACCTCATCTATGGCTAAGGAAATTAATTTATTTAATTTTAAATAAGCCTTTTTTATCTTCAACAAAAAATATTTATTCATAAGGGAAGGAAAAGGCTATGTGGCCTCATGATACTAAATCACATGACTATGTGTTCTCATGAGATCAACTCATGGCCACCTTTCCTATCCTTTAGCCCATTGTTCATCCACCTCACTTGGCCAAAGGTGACTCAAAGGATACTTTTCCTAAAAATCCTAGAATTTCAAATCTTCTTCCACCCTTCTCTCTTTGGTCATGGAGAGACACTTGACAAATTTCTCTCCCTCCCACATAACCCTCTCTCACAATCTAACTAATCCCTACTTCCTCTCTACCTTCACAACAAATTAAATTTGAACCATCCATTCTTCCAAGATTTAATCTTAGCCCTTGGATTATACCACATGAGATCATGGTGAGGAAAACTCTATAAAATGTGTCCTTATTCCTCTATTTTGAGCTAATTAGCAATCTTGTATTTCAAAGAATTAGAGCATTTGAGAGCATTTTAGCATTTTGAAAGTGTGCCTTTGGCTTAATTAGAGTGCATTTTATCTTTTATCAATTAGATATAATAACATTCTCATTATCATGGCATATAGCATAGCAATCATTTTGTTTATCATTATCATTTTAGGTTAATATCATCATCATTCATGTAGCATCCTAGATTGAGCATCTAGTTGCATCTCCTACCATCATTTCAAATCCATTGAAGTCATTTTAGAAGGTGATTAGTTCTAAGAGCACATTATCTTATTAAAATCGCAAGGAGGAGAAAATCAATGGAACCAAGCTAAAGCAACAAGGCAAAACAATGATTTTGTTGTTTCTTTATGTTTCAATGAAATGCTTTAGAAAGGTAGGATTTTGATGTTAAATATAATGGTATAATAGCAGATTTTGCACTTAGACATTTCATAAGCATACATTTTGGTGCCCATCGTGGGGCCTAGCCCCATTTTAACCAAATTTCCATTTTTAGTAGGTTTCTATTTTAGGAAAGTTTCCATTTTTATAGGTTTCCATTTCTAGAAAGTTTTTATTTTTGGTAGGTTTCCATTTTTGGAAAGTCTCCATTTTTAGTAGGTTTCAATTTCTAGAAAGTTTTCATTTTTAGTAGATTTCTAGTTTTAGAAAGTTTCCATTTTTAGTAGGTTTTCATTTTTAGTAGGTTTCTAATTTTAGAAGGTTTTCATTTTTAGCATGTTTATAATTTTAGCAGGTTTCCATTTTTAACAAGTTTTTATTTTTAGTAGGTTTCTATTTTAACCAAATTTCCATTTTAGTAGGTTTTTATTTTTAGAAATTTCTTTTAATAAAACATTGTTAAGTATTTTTGTGATAAGAAGCAGGTACACAAACATTTTTGCACATTCATTCATGTTGAGATGTGCATATACAACAAAGAAGACATTTTCCTAGATTTGACAAACAAATTCATTTTTCATCTCTGTCTTTCAAAATTTGTAATATGTCATCCCGCACATACGTTAATATCTCTTGTGCATGTATGACCACAGTTAGAACTTAGGATAATTGTTAGGATTAATTGCATTTTCATTTTCAATTTTGGGACTAACATTAGATTGCAGAATCACATTTTAATTTGGGTCATAAAATTTAGCAACTAACTTCAATCTAGTTCACACTTAGTTTTGGGTTTTAAAAAGGATTAGTTTTCACATTTCAATTTGGGCTCATAAAATTCACCAACTTCAAACTAGTCCACACTTAGTTTTCGGTTTTAAAAAGGATTAGTTTTTACATTTTAATTTGTGCTCATAAAATTCATCTACTAACCTACAAACTGGTTCACACTTCTTTTTTGGGTTTTAAAATGAAGCAGATTCACATTTTCTTTTGGGTTTTAAAATTCATAAAACTAACTACAATCTAGTTTAAGACTTCACATTATCATTTGGGTTTTAAAAATCACTTACTAACCTACAATCTTGCATAGCTATATTTTTACTTTTGGGTTTTTAAAAATAATTGTGTCTTGTGTGTCTTATGTACTTGCATTTGTAGAGTGGACAAACCATTAATACACACTATCCTCTCCCCTTTTTCTCATGGTATTGGGTGCAAGATAAAATTGTTAACAACATTCAATTTTTATTTTTAGGTAGAGGGTTTTCCTTTTGAGTTTCCTTAATATGGCCAATAAGAGGGAATGACCCAAGTGATATGGGCTAAGGCCAAGCTCTTTCAAATCACTATATAAATTTATAAATGGGATGAAAGTCTCAATTAATAGGATATGGTGCACGATAACTTTCCCCAATTATGTTTAAGATGCATAAAGCCCTTATTCTAAGGGTTGAGAAACTTCTTGAGGGAGTTATCACTGCATCCCCTGAATTGGATGCCCTTACTAAAGAGCAATTTTTTATAGATTTCCTAAAACCTTCTTCAAGTTGATGTAGGGTTTTTCATTATGTGCATCCCAAAGATACCCTCATGTATCCCTTAATTTGAGATAGAAAGTTTATTGAGTTTTTTTAATCTTAGGAAACTCGATTGCTTGGTGTTACCGAGAGTATGTTCCATGGAGGGGAGCTAGTGTTACTAATCATCTATCTATCCAACTAAGTAAGACAATTTATTGCAAGGATATTCGATGAGTATTGTCCTTTCCTAGCCTAGTTTGTATATTGTGTATTTGTATTTAAACTTTTAGTCATTTTTTAAAGGAAAAAAACATTTGTGTCAGCATTTTATGATTTACTTTCTGTCAAAAAAAATAAAATAAATAAATAAAAAACCAGAGAGATTTTCACAAAAAAAGTCCAAAACATAGAGTTGCACATTCACAACAAAGAGTAGAATACCAAGTGTTTAAATTCATAATCACCTTTTCAACCACCCATTTTGGATAGTATCCTTTTTGCATAACAAAAGTTTAGTTAGGAGCCCTTTTGATATAGTTTGGAAATATCACTACCAAGTTTTCACATCCAATATGCATACCATTTTCAACTATAATATTTCCCTATGTGCTTGCAAAGATCAACTATGTCTAGCATAACCAACATTAGTGAGTTTCATTATCAAGATCAATCATCCTCAACTTAAAAAATTAGCTAAAAATATTCTTGATAGCTATAGTCTTATCATAGTGAGATACCATTTCTCCTATTAAATTTCTTTAAAGGGTGTCATAAATTAACCAAGAGATCACAAACTATCACTTGTGATGTCTTACATCATCACTTTCACAAAACTCTCATCCAACCTTTCCCATATTTCATCACATTTGCATGGTAGTTTAAGCTAGGGCCCAAA
The DNA here is from genome assembly GCA_027943335.1 of Chamaecyparis obtusa. NCBI lineage: Eukaryota > Viridiplantae > Streptophyta > Pinopsida > Cupressales > Cupressaceae > Chamaecyparis > Chamaecyparis obtusa. Next base: position 654,367 of record BSBK01004255.1, read on the forward strand.
AGAAAAAGGAAAAAGAAAAGGAACAACAAGCCACAATAAAAGGACTTTGTGATGACGAGACTCCATTTGCTAAGTTTCCAAAGTGGTCCTTGATCTCACAAACTCAAGATGATGAACCTACTGAAGAAAAGATTATGGAGTATCAACAAGACCCTATATTTCAAAAGTTCTTAGAAAGGGTCCTAGATAGGGATAAGGAGAAATATTTCCTCATTCTTGCACATCAAGGTGCTAAACTACCTTCTTATTTTGATGCATGAAAATTAAAAAAAAGAACCTAAGGTATAAGATCAAGGATATTCTAGAACTCAACAAAACAAGCTATAAGCAAGAACTCCTTTCGAAAACTTAACACAATAGATCCAAGGTCTAAAACAACAAATTTATAATATTCAAATGGGATAAAAAACTAAAAGGTATTCTTTAGAATATATTTGTCCATATCCCTTTGATAATAACTTACCAATGATTCCATTTCCTCCACACATTGAGATCCCAAAGTTTGACAAATACAAAGAGGCTACAAATTCCTCAAGATCATGTGAGGGAATTTCACACTTCATGCATTGAGGTAGCTCACAATGAAACCTACTTAATGAGACTATTTATAAGAAGCTTGGGAGTACAAGCTATGAAATGGTTTTCAAAACTATCTCTAGGTATCAAATCGTTTGGTAAACTTGTAGATAAATTTGTCACTTAATACTCCTACAACATCAAACATGAAGTAACCATGCTAGATCTTTGAAATGCAATACACAAGAATGGGTAACCTTTCCTCACCTTTTTTCAAATATGGATACAAATTTTTGGAAAGTACCTGTGCACTATTATCGAACAAGAAAAGATGGATATCTTTGTCCATAATTTGAATAGTGAAATGAGCTATAGATTGTAATTGCAATGTCCTCCCAACTTTAATAAGCTCATAGAAAATGAAATAAAAATTGAAGAGGCCTTGGTCAAGAGAGGAGAGTTAAAAATTTATGGGGTTGGTACTTATCCTTCAAACAACAACAATAACAATAATAATAACAACTATACCAACAACAATGTGAATGATAAATCAAGGTTTTGGATAAAGAGCAAGAATTTCATTAATGATAGAGTTGTAGATAGAAAAAATGTCAAACCATCTCAAACCCTTTTGAAATTATCAAGTAGAACAAGAAACACTCAACAAAGCAATTGAACTATTTAACAAATAAGACCAAGACAACCATTTAAACCTAAATGTTCACTCCATTTAGGGAAACACTTGAATCCACTTTAAGGAAGATTATCATCAAGAAACTTATCACACTTCCTAAAGTGAGATATTATGAACCAAGAGTGAAACCAACATGGTGAAATGATTTATATTTGTAGGATTTGAGCAATAAAAATCCACAGAATGCCAAGATCACCTGCATACAAAAAACCTGTTACAAGGAAGTAGAGAGAAGAAGAGGCCAAGGGTTTGACTCAGAATATGAAGAAGAAAATATCCTCAATAATGAATGAATAATAATGTACAATGGATCATCCTTATAAAGGAGATTGAAAGCCTTGAAAGGCAAAGTCTAGTGCATGCAATAATCAGTTTGACTATTACATGACTAATGCATGAGTTTAGACCAACTAATGCATGTGCTTTTAACTAAAGAAAAAGGAAGTTGACATCTTAAGAAGGGAGTAAAGATTAATTAACATAATTAATACTTTACTCTAACACCCCCCCTTAAGATGAGCAACGATGCATCTACAAACAATGCAAAAAGAAAGCAAATGGGTCCCGACAACAAAGGCCTGATCAGGTACCCAAGTACAAGAAATCTCTGTAAAGCGGAGAAATAGAGAAAACCCAGTGGGAAAAACTCTACCCCAAAAAGAGATGAACTAGATGAAGGAAACAAAGCCTCCAATCTAGGGAATGTCCCAAAGAAAGGAACAAGAAAGAGCATGAAGCATCTCTGAAGCATGAAGCTGCAAACACTGTCAAAAGAAACTACTGGAACCCCCACTGAAATAGTGCATGACCAGGTAGAGAAGACAAAATCTGAAGAGCTGATCAATTGAAGAGGTGACCTCCAAAAGTAGGAATGAATGAGTGTCTATATAGTAGATGAGCCATCTCACCGAAATGCATAGGTTCCTAGCCACTACATCCACCTAGTACATAGGAACAAAAACTAAATATGTAGATCACTCAATCGAACCAAGGAAGCAATAGAGCCAATAGGTGAACCCCCCCCATAATGTTGAACAGGGAGAGGGGTGACAGGAACACTAAAATGCAATGCCAGAAACATCTGCAAGAAGAAGAATCAGGAACACCTACAGTGCAACAGAAGTACAAGCACAGGATAAAGGGCGGTGTCACAGACACACAGCATGGGCTAATGTCATGGAAGAAACACTCACTTGACAAAGGTGGATGAGCACAAAAGGCAAAACATCATAACCCCCCATGGCACTTTATAACTGAGTGCGAGTACAAATAAACACAAGGTGCTCAAGATCCCAGATATGCAAAAGCAGACACTTTATCTTAGTGCATTTATAGAATAAAAAATGCTATAAAAGAGAAGCATACAATGCTCAGAAGAAGATCAAAGGAGTCTGAACCAAAAGAATAGCCTAAGATGAGCCATCCCTCAAAGGGAAGAGATCCCAGGCTCTGATACCATGTAGGATTTGAGCAATACAAATCCACAGAATGCCAAGATCACCTGCATACAAAAAACCTGTTACAAGGAAGTAGAGAGAAGAAGAGGCCAAGGGTTTGAATCAGAATATGAAGAAGAAAATATCCTCAATAATTAAAGAATAATAATGTACAATGGATCATCCTTATAAAGGAGATCGAACGCCTTGAAAGGCAAAGTCTAGTGCATGCAATAATCAGTTTGACTATTACATGACTAATGCATGAGTTTAGACCAACTAATGCATGTGCTTTTAACTAAAGCAAAAGGAAGTTGACATCTTAAGAAGGGAGTAAAGATTAATTAACATAATTAATACTTTACTCTAACAATATTATTGTAAGTATCATAGAAATAAGGGTCATAAAACCAACCAATGATTGTCTAAGGTTGAAGAATGTGGTACAAGATCTTATTGAAAAAAATGAGATAACTTTTGATGGTCACACCTCTAATGAAACACACCAATCATTCAAAGATCTTCTTTCCAACTATGAGAAACAAAGCTCCTATAATACCAATGATGGAAACAAAGAAAAATATAAAAGAGTGTCATATCAATATATAAACCATATATCTACTTGTGACTCATATGCCAGTGTGATTGCCATTAAATAAAAACAAGAGCATAGACTAGTCAATGTTACCACTTGTGGTCATGCCAAAGTAAGCCTACAAGGAGTTTCAAACAAGTTCTTGTCCAATCCTAACAAGTCTCCACCAATTCCTCTAAAGTATTCAAACTAATATAAAATCTCAGATCAATTGAAGAAGACACCAACCCAAATATCCATTTTAGAGCTTTTACGCCTTTCACCATCTCATAAAGATATACTAGAAAAATCTCTACAAGACACTATCATTCCCACATATCTAGACCAAGACAACTCCAACCTATGGTGGGACATCTTACTACACCACATTACTTATCATTCATAGAAAATGATGACCTTTCAATCAACCAAGCCCATAATGAACCACTCCATATAGAGGTTCTCATCCAAAATCATAAAATAAAGAGAGTCCTTATAAATGGTGGAATTGGTTTGAATATCTATACTATAAAGTTAGTCATTGCATTGGGATTTTTAGAAAATGCACTTGATCCTTAGAAAAATATTACCATAAAGGCATATGATGAAGAGGAAAGATATTCTAAAGGATTATTTGTATTGCCAATTAGAGTTGGACCCATATTTAAAGATGTCATTTGATAAGTTTTAGACATGGAGCTAGCATATAACATTCTCTTGGGAAGGTCTTTGATTTATTCCATGCAAGATGTACCAACAACTTACCATTAGTGTCTAAATTTCCCCTATAATGGCCAAGAGATTACAATTCAAGGGGATTCAAATTGATTTTAGTATTGCAATACTATTAGGATGCACCAGAGTTATTTGTACCTCACACTAGAGCATCATCTTCTACTCCTAAAATTGACCCAAGCAATACCAAATCCACATCCAATTATTCCAAGTTGAAGATTTATATCAAGGACAAAGGCATAGGAGAATACTCCATATGGAAAAAAAATTTCATAACTAAACTACCATTATCTCCTAGGTCTTATGGAAGAATATCCATGTCTAGACAACAAACTATGGTCCCTACCAAGACTCTTGAGGGAACATTTATCAGTGGGGGCACTTTTCCAGATGAGATGGAAGAGAAAAACATAAAGAAATGGCTTTATAAGAACAATAAAGATGAATCCAATCAAAATGTAAATTGAATAACATTTCCAATTGATCAATATGGAAAAGAATTCAATATCATGTAAAGAATGGGGTATGATGGTACATGAACCATACAGATAAGAAAATAAGGCATCAAGAAACCACTCCAACCTTGTCAAACTATTGAAATAAATACTCATGGACTTGTTTATAAAGACAAATGTAAAGAAAAGATGACAAAAATCATTCATCAAATCAGATATGATCAAGAAGATAGTGATTCAGAATCAAATGACTGTGAATGGGATAATCTCTCTATTATTTCTAAAGAAAAGTAAATAGATGTAATCAATAAATATAAAAACTCACACCATGAGGGAAAAAGACCAAAATATAGAGCATTAGATTCAACTTCAGATAGTATTGAGAGTGATGACCAAGATGAAAGTGAGATGCCAAATGTAAGGGACACTTTTGAGGAGAGTATGGAGATAGACCTTTCTAGTACCATTATTAACATTGAGATCTTTTCCACCAATACAATTACCAATTTTGAAATTGATCCAAATGACCCTTTACCACTCATCCATCTTGAGCTTATAGACTGGGACTTACCTGATATTATTGAATTAGATACCATTCACAATGTTGATGCTATTTTTAATTATCTAGGAATCAAAGAACATTTACCATTGGGGGATCATAAGGAAGGGTTTTCTATTGAACTTAATGATGTGGCTTATTTTGAAGAGACTACCAATCCTTTCACTTGCAAAATATAAAAATTAAAAAATAGATCAAATGCTGAAAATTGTATTGTGGTAGAATTAGATCATGAAAAAAATAAAAGAAAAGGTACATCTAATGGTGAAAACCTCTCTGAGGTGCCAAATGATGAAATACTTGATAGTCTCCCCAAATATATGTATTGTGAGAAATCTGTTATCTCTATTTGAGCATTAAGGATTTTCATTAGTATCAAAGATGAGTAGTCAGTTACCTATGCTATTCAGTCAGTAAAAGAAAGTACTACAAGCTACATATGCTAGTCGGTTAACTACATAAGACTTCACACTGAGTAGTCACAAGGTACTATCGAGAACTATAAGGATACAGTTCTAACTGAGCACTAGAATAGTTTTACCGAGCATCAGTGTATACCAATACTAAGCGTCAGTAAACACTAAGTAGACTAGACACCGAGCACTAGTGCATTCACCGAGCAGTATTGACAGTGTTTACCGAGCAATCCAGGAAATGACATAGTAATCAATTTTGACACATTTCTCTATGCAAACAATTACAACAGAATCACAAAATGTTTTACCAAGATCAAGGATCATTTAATGTAGATGTAATCATTAATTATGATGATGATCTCTATGTAATTGTTAGATCTAGGTTAATTTTGTATACCATAGATCTTAGGGTTTTTCCTAAGATGATGTAACCTAATTAGGTCATGAAAGTTAAGCGGCATTAGGAAATGAAAGTAGTTTTCTATATAATTTTATTTCATGATATTTTGAAAGAGTGCGTAATGAAATGAGAAGAAGATCTTGAAGCAACAACCACCTTCAAGACATCAATTTTCAGACAAGGTTGAGCAGTAATCAGACATAGTCAGTTATTTAGAATTAGACAAGGCTACCAAGTAGTACAGAGGATATATATCTACACACTAAGGTGATATACATTTGATATTTCATAGATCTGATTCAGATAAGTATAAGTTGTCAATTTACAGATACCCTACTGTTATTCTCTAATCATTGTAATAGATATTTCGTAAAATCTCCTAACATAGTAGACCTAACAGTCTTTATTGTAAATCTCTTAACAAAGTACACACTCAAGTAGTATTTTTGAAATCCTTTAACAAGGTAGATCTAGCTGATCTTTTGTTACTCCTAACAGGGTAAGATCACTGTAAGTGATCACAACTTGTAGCCCTAACAGGCATACTTTATTATCTGCAGTAGTGAAGAATTTGTGGGTGTCATCCCCACCACAGTTTTTACCTTCTAACAAGGGTTTCTGTGTAACCAAAATACTTGTGTTATGTGATTGATTTATTGTTTGATTTCATGAAATTTACATTTACAAGTTAATTGAATGAATGATGCATACAATGGATTCAACTGATAGATGGGTTTAGTACTATTTGCTGATTGAATTTTTTGAGTTAAAATTTTTGAGGGCACTGATTCACCCCTCCCCTCTCAATACCCTATCTCTCCATTCCAATAATTGGTATCAGAGCCCAAATCTCTTATTGGATGGTTTAACCATTGAAGAGTAAAGATCTAATCATGGAGATATATTGTAATCACCAAAAAGTGGACAAGATCATTCATGTGATTAACCAAGGCAAATCAAGGCAAAATCAAAGCAATTGAATCCAAACAAGTATTTAGCCAATCAAAATTAAAATCAAGATTTAATTCAATTTAAATCAAAATCAAGAGCATTTTAATCAAGTTAAATCAAATCAATGTGCAATTAATTCAATTAAATGTATAGTTTGGAATTAAATAAACTCAACCCATTCAAGGGGTACACTTGGCTAAACAAATGAATTAAAATCAATTAATTAAATCCTAATTTCTCTCAACACCACATGGGAGGAAAAAACCTCAACCAATAGGATTTAAGAAAAGAGCTCACATGGATCAAGCCAAATTCAATCTCAATCACTCAAATTGAAAGAGCATCTTGTCTTCTTGTCTGAAGATTTGAGGACACAATATTTAAATTGTCTTCAAAGGGTGGAACCAAAGACTTAACCCCAACTCAACCATGATCAAATCCAACTACACCCCCTACCCTTGCCAAATCCTATAAAAGAAAGGCTAAATTCACTCATAAAAAATCCACAAATATGAGAATTACATCTAACGTCTTGAGAATTATAGCTAAAAACATAATTTAGAAGTTAATTGAGCATTTAAATTTGGAATTGAATTAATTAGCTTAGCTTATCATTCATTTCTCATTCTAGGACTATCATTAATGGAGGCTTGTTGAGAGCTTCACCATTAAAACTCTTAATTAGAGAGCCATAGGGTGCTTAATTACTCATTTATTTGCTAAATAGATTTGCTATTTGTGGTAACTTAGTTTCTATTTGATTTATTTGACAATGCTAACTCTATGAAGGTACAAATTCTAGTACACAAAATGGTGCCCACCATGGGGCATTAGGCTTCACTTTCTAAAAATCCGTAAATCTCATTTTTGTTCAAATTTTTGCATGTTAAGCTCTTTGTTTTGTAGGTGAAACAATGCTTCTAAGACTTTAAATAGCATGTTTGAGCAGTTAAATAGTGCTTCTGAGCACTGTAACAACGCTTCCACAATAAATTTGTGTGCCTTTGCATAGAGAAACAACACTTTCAATTCTTTTTGGCTTCTATCTAATTTCTATCAACGCTTATTACTTGACTATCCAGCGTGTTTGACTCGATCTCTAGTGCATTTGATCATTTTTTTATGCCTTTACGCAAGATTTCAACGCTTTTACTCTTTGTTTTTGCGCTTTTAACATTTTTTTTAGTGCTTTTAATTCGATCCATAACGCGTTTAAGCATTTAAATAGCGCTTTCAATCATTTTAAGATTTCAATTATTTTAAATAGCACTTTCAATCATTTTAATAACGGTTTTAAGCATTTAAATAACACTTTTAAGAATTTAAATAGCGCTTTTAAGCATTTAAATAGCACTTTTAAGCATATAAATAGCACTTTCAAGCATTTAAATAGCACTTTCAAGCATTTAAATAGCGCTTTTTCTTAAATTGAAAATTTTCATAATCTGACTATCGAAAAATGATTTCTATGTCTCTGTAGGATGACTGATCACATAAGAATTAAAAAACCAGAGAGCAGATTCAACAGTGAGGGAAAAGCCTTGACAAAGAAGATAAAAAAGGAGAATATTGCACATATCAAATTGGTTTTAGAGGATTCACAGCAAGAGAGAAAGGTACATGAACATTATCTCAAAGTTGTAGAATCATATAAGGCAAAATTTGTTTCATTGAATTGGATTTATTCACCTTAATCATGTTTTTCTTAAATTTGACAAATAAGGCTTTAGATTCAATTTTATTTTGTTTTCTTCATTGTGGCTGGTTTTGTTGACTAACTTGTTGGAGGAAAAGCACATTGGAAAGGAGCTATAGCCACTAGGTAAGCATAAAATTGCAAAATCAATAAAAAATGCCCCTAGCCTTTGCTAGCTTCGTTTGAAGGTAAGCCTAAACTTAGTCATTGTTTTACTTAAATTGTGGTTTTGTTATTTTCAAAATCTAGTAAGTAAAAACAACCTATTATTGTTTGATAAATTTTGATATTAGGCCTATGCTCTTCACTTCTTTTAGTGAATCAAAATGCCAAAAGTGTCAATATTTCTTGATTAAAAGAAAGGTTAAGGAAATCAAGCACTTAAAATTTGAAACCCCTTGTTTGTGGAAGAGAGTAGCAATACTCAAATCCCATTAGTTAGTGGGTTTGGTAATTGAACATTGTTAATTGTGTTTGGGAATTGAGAAATAGCTAGGGATATGCTCTTCATCTTTTGGTGAATCAAATTCCCAAAACCTATCTCTTAACTCCACTTTATTGCTTTCAAATGAACATGCTAGATCAATAGTTGGGCTCACCTGCCAAGATTTTCCTTAACGAGGCCAGTGAGAGGGATAGCCCAAAGTGGGATACAATCACCTTTGCCACGATCATCCAACCCACTATAAAAAGAAATACATGCATCCTGTCATGCCCATATTTCTACGAGCAAAAACACACCAACTTTTTTTTTTAAGGGTTAGATTAATAGTTGATTAAAAGTTAAAGGTACTAGAACTTCCGTGATGATTAAAATTTATTTAAAGTATATAACATTTACGATGATCAATTTACTATACTGAAAGATGTGGTAGTTGTCTCCCTAAAGATAGTATTATTTTGAATAACCTTGTTTATTGAAATATGCCAACCAACTAGATTTAAACCCTCCAATAATAAATTTTCGTATTATAATGATGTATGGAGGTCCATCAATAACAATAATTTACCTAGCCTAAGACTAGGGTTAAATTGCGTTTATTAATAATCCGCCCATGGATTCCACTTTTATTTAAAGGGGTAAAACTACTCTTTTTTAAAAAAAGAAAAGAAAAAAAAAACATCTAGCAATGAATAATAATCTAATCTGATAACTTAAATTTTCTACCCAAGGACTTTAATAAATTAATAGTCTGTCAAATAATTTAACGTAAAGGAAACTTAAAATTAAATCTTCTAAATAAGAATCTATTTCTCTTAATATAAACTATTGCTAAGAAAGTGTTTTAAAAAAAATATTAAATTAAGCATTAGTCTAAATTGAGTTCAATTCTCCTACATCAAGAACCCCTTCATTAGATAAATTAATTCAACTACATTTGTGTTAAAATAATTAACTTGCCAAAAGTACCTTAATAAAACAAAAATCCATTTCTTATTCTTTAGAAAAAATAAAACTTACACACCTAAAATTGAAAAGACACATCAAAAGCCATTAAAATAAATAAATTATCAAAAGGGTTTTTTTTTTTTGGTGGGGGGGGGGGGAAATAAAGAGATGAGGAAAAATAAATTTCAAATGGGATTTGACTTTTCCTACAAACCCTAACCCTAATCCAGAAATTAAGGATAGGGGGAAAAATGAAAGTCCCAAAAAGACTTCCAAAACCTCATTTTTTTCTCTCAAACTCTTTCCCAACCAAACCCTAATGGTTTGGCTTAGTTTTTTTTACTTGGTTTCTACTTGCAGGTTTAAGAAGATTGTCAACCATGGACCCAAGATATTTCATATGTATGTGATATATTCATAACCATATATACGTGTTATGTATATGTTTATGAGTATACCACTTATATTCTATTCACAACCAACAAGAGAACATGGCGGCTCCTGCAAAATATTGGTATACTGATTTATTTTTCTTTTGTTTATAGAAACTCTTTTGATATTTTCCCAAGGTTTAGATATTGTATTTTTGTGTAATGTATACACTATATTTTTTTTGTATATAATTTAAAAAAATAAAATAAATGAGAGGGGGGAGGGGAGCTGAGGGCTCTACCCTCAACCCCGACTGTCGCCCATGGCGGCTGCAGTTGTGTGCTGCTCCTCTCGTCCATCACCCTTAGTAGCTGCAGCACGGGCCACGGTTGCTGCATGAGCCGTGGGTGCTACCATGGTCATGGCAGTGCCACAACTTGCAGCAACAGTGGCTGCGAAGGGAGAGGGGGAGGGGGGTTCGATTGTGCTGGCCCCCCAAACCCTAACGTAAATCAATTTTTTTTTTGAATCATTTTTTTTTTAAACATTTTTTTTTGTTAATATTTTTTAAAAAATTCATTTTTTAATATAACATTAAAACAGTAAATAAAATTGCCTTCCCTTTTTAAAGGAATTTATACAATGCAATTTTTTTTCATTTAAATAAATAGTTTAACATGCCCTTTTTTAAATGCTTAAATACATAGATACGAAATTGTATTTTTCATGAAATGTAGTAAGGTGAAATGCACCTGTTCTAAAATATATGTATGTATTTTTATTTTTTTAACAAACATAAATTAGAATATTGCCCCTTTTTTTTCAATATTTTTATGGAATAAATAACACTAATCATATTCAAGGTGAAACAAACATATATATATTTTTGTTTTAAATATGCAAACCTAAACAACATTTACAACATAAATATACTTATGTATATTTTTTTATTTCACAACTTAGTTCTATACTAAATCTATCTTTATAAGAGGAGACTAAGCAAGGGATTATACTGTTTTTAAACAGTCATTCACTAGAGTGAAAAATAGTTTAAAATATAACTATTACTAATTTTACAACATTTATAATAAACTGATGAAATCTGAAACTCATACAAGCACTAATTTTTGCACTTAACATTTATGCATTTAAGAACAAAACTTAAAACTTTGTTCACAAAACAACTCTAATGAAATTTTAGATGTACTTTTCTAAAGACAAATTTAGTCATATATTTGAAAAGGAGAGATAAATTTTATCAACTTATTTGTTTACATTTATTTTCAGATTTCTAACATACTATGACAGAACTTTCTACTTAAATGAAACTCTCCTTTTTTTTTTACATGATTTCATATTCAAAAGAAAATAGTTCACTAATACAAAATAAGATTGCCAATGCATTTCCATATACAAGCTTGCATATTAACAATGAGCTCAAGGGATCTTTAAGATTCCTTTACAATATAAAAAAATACTTCCAAAACAAAAGTGAACCAAGTCAAATTGAAAAAACATCCTCAAGCTTTCTTCTTCCAATATCATGGCTCCAAATTCTACAATGAAAAATATGGACAGACCATGGGGAAGCTCACCTCCTAGCCTAGGCTTCTAAGAAGCCACCCCCAAGCTAGGGGAACCAACACATAGACTGGATTACATTCATGCATAACCAACAATAACATCAACACAAAAAACACATAAAAATCCCAACCAAGGATGAAACAATGGGCCTCACATTGACCCTATTCTTGGGGTGAAGGTGGACTAAATACCAAGTGGAGAAAGCTCATTTCTAAAACTTGATACAAGCCTACACATGGATTTCCCAAAAACACATTCTCACAAGCCCAACAAAATCTCTTATGTCCCCCAAGGCATCAAGCCATACAAATCCCTTATGACCCCTATTATACAAAAAGAGAAATGGCTACATGGAGCCCATACTTCCATGTTTTCTTCCTTCTCCTTACCAAGGAGAGACTCTACACCCATGGCTGTCCAAAGAAGAAAACTCCTTCACCCCCAAGGCTACTCTTCCCCCCATGGGTGAGTGTGGCCTTGAGACTCCCATAACATTTCACAAAAATAAGAAATCTATAACACAAAACTTCACATTGACAACACAAAAGACTTGCACAAAATAAGCACAAGATTTACATACTTATCTAATAACATATAAACAACAAGATTTTCAACATCTAGCAACATGAAGAAACAAACTTCCAAGTTTCTCATACACACAAGAAAAGAAACTACATGAGAATTTCAAGTGGAGCCACCAACCTAGATCCAAGCTTATGGAAGATATTTGATGAAGAGCCTCCTCTTTTCTTAAGTCCCCTTCTTCAAAATTAGCAATGTCTCTAAGTTAGAGAGTGGGTGTTCAAAATCTTCCAAAAGAAGAGTCCCCTCTAAAAAGGTCTCCACACATCTCTCTACAAAATCCTAGGGATAAGATTACATTCCCATTGGGTGGTCTTCCCTAAGTCCCTTACAAGGTTTCCAAAAAAGGTCTCTTACAAAGGTAAGCTTAAAAGGTGAGATAAGGACTACCTTTCTAATGGGTGGTGTTCTTACCAAAACATGGTCCTAAAAGTTGATTTTCGGCCATCTTGGAAAGCCCACTTTTGGATGGGTCATTTGGTCAACTAAGGGTTGTCCTATGGTGAAAAATGACCCTTACCCATAGGTATACCAAGTGGGCTAACTAAAAATGGCCTAAACACTCCCCTAGGCACCTTTTAAACCCTCCAAAAGTTCATGTTAAGTTCAAATTCGAAATCCTTGAGTTGACACTACCTCAAGCTCCCTAACCAAAGAATTTTCACATGGGGATCCTCATGGTACTATCCTAGTTTGATGGGCATCCAATCCTCAAGTGGACATGTCATGGCCACAAGTACACATACAAGTGTCAAGTGACACAACAAGAATGACACATCACAAGCCATGTGGTATATCCACTTGGGCATTCTAAAAAACAATTAACACTAACACTTTAAACATATTAATTAGATACACACATGCACATAATGTTCACAAATAAAATAATTTACAACAATGTTTTGTCTCTTATTAGACACAACCTTGGCTAACTGAATTAACAAATGTCTATGCTTTGGTTCCCCAAATTTACCATGGTCTAATTCCCTGCACACTAAAATCTAACATCAGTAGTCCAAGGAAATATACATGTAAATTCATAACATTCACGATCAAAATAATTTCATCTGCAATATCCTTAATTAAATCATAATTCACATGGCATAATAATTCATCTATGACATACATACAACTCATCATGTAATATACACTTTCACCACTTAACTAAGCTCATAACAATAATCATTGCATAAATAATTCATTTGCAAAATTAAACATCATCATGACATCATAACATTCATACAATTGAATTAATCACACAAGTAGAATCCATAATGATATCACAGTAATCATCAAAATAAACATAACATAATGTGCATCTAACCTATATGGTGATAAACTCCATAATATAAAGTGTCAGAAAACCATAGAGCATCAAAATATAGTATCAAATAAGTCTATCTAAAATGTAGAAATTGAAAGACTATGACGGGCTCAGGGTGAGGCCTCACACATCCTTAATGGGGTGTGTGACAAAAGAATGTTCAATTTTTGAACTTCCTCGAGTAGTCCTTCGGGATTGCACAAAAATTTGACATACCGGTGGTGGGAAGCCTCTTAATATACTTGGAGGATGAAAGTTTAATATCCATTTTGAATGGAATCTATACTAAATCCTTGATAAATTAGCAAGCCTACCTCATTAGAGCCATTTAAAAGCCTAATTTGACCTTAGGTAGATTGCTTAGAAAATTTCTTGTGATAATTGATAAAAGTATTGTGTTGTGATTGAAGGTCTTTGATTACAAAAAGAAACATCCATTAAGATCCAAAAATCAATTAACAATAAAGATTCAAAAGAATATTCTATTCACAAGAATTCAAGAAATGGAAAAAAAAATGGAAACGTTGATTTCAAAAATCACACACAATCAAATCCAGAAACGCATATTCAATTATCCAACCAATTCTCATCAAGAACATTGTTTCCTTACCTCTATGATCAAGAAAAATATCATGAACGCCATATCTTTGATAATTCAAAATTTGATCAAAAAGAATATCCTAATGATAAACCAATATTTGATGAATAACCTATTTCAAAATATCAAGAGAATCTCATCTTTGATCAAGGAAATTAAGAGGAATTAGTCCCGTTTCAAAAATATTCATCATATGACAACTCTTTGAGAAACACGAATACATCCAAATATCCTTGGGATAGATCATTTACTCCTTTGGGAATTTCATACGAATCAGATTTGGAAAAAATTCTTGAAAATGATCTCATCACGTTGCCTCAAATCACTTCATGTGGTTTTATTTTTTTGAGTAACTATCGTGCATATCATAGACATAATGAGCATGAAACTTCAAATTGCATGGAGTTGAAACATAAAATCTAAAATCTTATTGATGATGACATAATTGAAATTGAAAATCCTAATGACTCATCTAATGAAGATACTTTTCTCAAGCAAGATAAAACTTATGAACACATGTCTAGTATTGGTCCTCTTATAGCTTTCACCTATTCCACCATTCCTCCATTTCATATAGAAGTGAAGCTATCCAATATTCTTCCATCAAACTAAGATCTAAATAGTTTTCATAATGACTATGTATACCCTCAAGGGCTACCTCTAAAAGAGATCCAAGCTAACCTACATCTTGCTAAAAACTTATTTAATGCTTCAAAGGTTATAGACTCAAATCCTTCATGTGCTACAATGCCTATTTTACCTATTTCAAATGAACATCCATCATCCCTTCAAGAATCCCATGTGAACATCCAAAATCCTACATTATCCTTAGAAGTGGCTCCATGTCAAGAGACTAATCAAAAGTGCAAAGAAACAAGTCTTATGAAGGATCAAGATCAAGATAATATCCCTCCTTATCCTATATTTGACCAAAGTCCCATATCCCAAGAATCCCATGATGAATCCTTCATACCCTTCCATTTATTTCAAGAAGATATCCTTCCATCTCAAACACCCCATATTCCTTCACCTCCTATATCATACCCCTCTCCTAAGCAATATTAAGGTATTCTCTCCATCTCTAATGAACTTATTGAAAATCAAAAGAAAAGTATTCTTCCTAGGCTATCAAAAGATCCTTGTCAAGATCAAAGTACCCCAATATCCACTTTTCATAAGCCTCCATATCTATCTCAAGTTTTAAATGCTCC
The DNA here is from genome assembly GCA_027943335.1 of Chamaecyparis obtusa. Classification (NCBI taxonomy): domain Eukaryota; kingdom Viridiplantae; phylum Streptophyta; class Pinopsida; order Cupressales; family Cupressaceae; genus Chamaecyparis; species Chamaecyparis obtusa. The sequence goes on from BSBK01004255.1 coordinate 669,860, forward strand.
TGTCAAAGTCGCTCTTATCAAAGCTACATATAAGCCTATTGGTACAAAGATAAATCCAAAAGACAAAATCCTTGGCCATGGAGCTCAAAATAAAGATGTTGATATCCCTCCCACATCCCATTTACCTGCATTTGTGCATAATCATATTCCTTATACATCCTCCAAATAAATCCTTGGTCCCTATATCCCAAAGTTGAAACCTTAGACATCCTCCAAATCCATATTGGGCCCTTACATTCCTCCATAAACATTTCCTACCATCCCTATCCCACCATCCCCTTACCTTACCATGTATCAAGATCAAAAAAGACATACATAATTGAGAAACCAAACATCTATACATGTCAATCCTCCATATCAGACCATCCATATGAACTAGCCATATCAACCTTATTCATCCACCAACCCCAAGTCCTTTGGAAGAAATGGATGTGCAACATAAAAATCAGAAATCCAAGAATCCACTTATGTATGAAGTGTACCATGTCCCATCTAATTGACATGTGAATACAAGAAAAAAAGAAATATTCAAGAGACCACAAGTCTATCAAGAAAAAAAAAATCAAAGAAAATGTGGGTTCCTAAATCCCTCATCAAAGAAATGCACGCTAAAGCATCCAAAAGGAAAGAAAAATAAAAGAAAGTGTGGATTCCCAAGTCACTTTTGAAGGACTTACACACGAAAGAGAAATCAAAGTTGACATTCAAGCTTCCAAAGGATTCCACTCCACATTCTCCTAAACACATTCGATCTTATCCATCCATTTTGAGTCCTTGTGTCCCAAGATACGTATCCTCTCTTACATCAAAGTCCCAAGCTATCTCACCCATTTTTCCTCCATTATTTCACTACCCTCCAAGGTATGTATCGATGTTGATCTTGATTATACTTCTTATCCTCCTATTCATTATCCTTCCATTCCCTTTTTCACACCCACACATAGAAAGACTTATTATCCTCTCATTCATTATCCTTCCATTTCCATTATTCAATCCATTTCATAAAGCTTTAGCCACCCTCTACCTTATCCACTATATCACATTTCTACCACCTTATCAACATCTTTGAGCATACCTTTCAGTGGCCTTGGCCCATCATATCATACCTTTCAAGGAGTACACAAAGAGCATGAGACTTGATTCTATTCAAAAATGAAAAAATACAAAAAAGAAGAAGAAAAGAAAAGAAAAACAAATCCGTTCTATAGTGAAAACCACTTCTTGTGGCATCTTGGACAAGTACCATGATGAAAACTTGGCAAACAAGTGTCATGCGTAATTCCTCTCTCTTGCACTCTACACTTGGGGGCAAGATTCATCCATCATATCCTCCATCTTTCTACCATTGATCTCACTTGCATCTGTATTAAATCTTTTACCTTTGATCTTGACAAGTTGAAAATATCCATGAGCATTAAGTATCTTGACATGAGTTATCCTATTCATCAGCCTATTCACTTGTTGCGTTCATGCTACCTTATCATGATCTTGCTTATCCTAAAGCCACCTTCATTATTTCTAAGAAGCCTTCCCATAATCCCAAACCATTCACTCATAGCCTTCACCACCCCTTTATCATGATTGTGTGATCCTATCCACATTGATCCCTTAATCTTGATCCAATTGAAAAATAAAAGAAATGAAAAAAAAATGTTAGAAAAAGTCTCTTGATATGTCCACTCCTTTGGACCATTTTCATGACACCAGGTCATTATTCCATATGCTATCCAACACCACATCATTGGCCTATATTGAGATATTATTTTTCCCTAGCTTGGATAATCTTGAGGAGGTGGTCCTATGGGTAACACACTTGCTTCATCCATCATTGCCTATTCATTGGTGAATCATCAGTTTACAAATCCATCTTTCATGTCCTATACCTTGCTAGACATTGGGGGAAAATTCAATGTGATCTTGTTTGAGAACTAGTAATCTCTAAAAAACTAAAAAAAATAAATGAAAAAATTCCTCTAAAAATCCAAAAACATAAAAAATCTCTCAAATAATCCAAAAAAAAATATAAAATATCTAAAATTCAAAAACATAAAAAATCTCTAAAAATAAAAAAAACATAAAAAATCTTTAAAAAGCCAAAAAAACAAAAAAATCTAAAAATCTAAAAATTGCAAATCTTAAGTAAACACTCAAAAGTTGCATTGCCCAACAAAGCATGATCTTTGATAAATCAAACCAGGGGCACAAATCCAAATTCAATAAGCTTATCAAAATAGACACAAGTTAGCTCAAAATCATCGCATCAAAATTGAAAAATTGCTACACTTGAACTTATTGATCAATATTACATTTCAAACATCCAAACACTTGATCTAAACAACAACATTTGACACATTAAATCTTCAAACAACAAATCAGATCAAAATCTAAAAGGTTTAAACATAACTAAGGATCAAAGTGGGTGAAGTTTTTGAAATATGGATCTACAGACAAAAAAAAAATGTTCAAAGTGATTACTTGATTGGTGAAATCATGTCGTTTTAGCAAATCGATGATGGTTGACTAGATGAGCAATGATGAAGACATGATATTTTCTTGATTTCTTCTTGAGTGCTTGTCAGGTTGATTCATAGCAATATGCAAATCCATCTAATGACATTGACCATCAAAGAATCATCGAGGACATTTGTATATGAAAGGGATCAATTCTTTGTTTGTTTACTTGAAATTGTTAAAATCCGAGGAAAGAGGTATTCATATCATCATGGTTAAACTAGTGAGGGTTGTACCAATTTCATGTTCCAAAGGCTCGATGATGAAAATAAGCTTCCTAATCCTGAATAGTGACAATTAGCTGCATACATCCTAGATTAAATGCATTTAAGGTATTTGCCTTTCTTAGCTTGAAAATAGATTTGAATTTTGAACAGAAAGGGGGTGGAGTTATCATCATCAAAAGACCAAATCAAGATCCATCAAATGATCAATGATATCATCAATGGTACATCATCAAATATCTTGAAATCTACATCATCAAATCTCCATCAATATATAATCAAAGTCTTGACTAACATCATCAATGTCTAAAGTATCCATCATCAAAAATCATGTTCAATCTGATAATCAAAGGTACATCAGCATCATCAAGATACATTATCAAATGTCTAATCCATCAGATGATCCATGCTTCATCAAGGAAATCATCAATAATCAATCATGATAATCAAATAGGGGCAACCTAATTCTGTTCATTATCTTCTCTTCTACCAATCTCTAATTTCGCATCATGAGAACATCCAATCAACTCTGTATCATCAAAACATCTAATCATGTCATATCAAATATCAATTAGTCAAATCATCCAAGTGATCATATAATGTCAATCAAGTTATCCTATCATCCATTTTCTCATCTTGAGCACATCAAATCTCCTAACTCTAGATCTTGAGGAAGGAAAATCAATGTTTTGTCTCTCTAGATCTTGAGAGCGAAATATCAACCCATCAACTTATTCTATCAGATTGACATCAACATCAACCAAGTGATTCTAAATGACATCAAACGATACCAAACCATCATCAACTCATTCACAACATCAACAACATTTTATCATTCAAATATTTTCTCATCAAATTCTCTCATGATCGGGGCATTTCCAAATTCCTATATTGGAAAACAAATCAAAATTTCCCAAGCTCAACCAAATCATCCAAAATAATTTTGATTCATTTCCTGAGGGGGCATACACTCAGATAATAAAAAACAACATCAACATCATCAAATTGGGGGCACAACCATCAAATCAAAGCACAATCTTTTATCATAATTTTTTTTGCTTATTAATCAAAAGGGGCATCAAACATCAAATCAAATCAAATCAGGTACCATATCAAGCAATCTATCATCAGATCGACCATCAAGACACCAAAATCAATCAGAATTGCATCAATCCTATCATTAGAATCTGCATCTCATATCAAACATCAACATCAACCATCGACAGAATCAAGACCTTTTATCAGGTTGGATAAGAACATTCTTTGAATCAACATGCTTTGCATGTCAACTCAAAGAGGGGAATTTGTAATCACCGAAAAATGGACAAGATCATTCATGTGAATAACCAAGGCAAATCAAGGCAAAATCAAGGCAATTGAATTGAAATGAGCGTTTAGCCAATCAAAATTAAAATCAAGATTTAATTCAATTTAATTGAAAATCAAAGCCATAAAGATCAATTAAAGCCTATCAAATCATGATAAATTAAATCAATGTGCAATTAATCTAATTAATTGTATAGTTTGATTTAAATTAAATCAACCCATTCAAGAGGTACACATGGCTAAACAAATTAATTAAATTTAATTAATTAAGTCCTATTTTCTCTCAACACGACATGGGAGGAAAAAGCCTCAACCAATAGGATTTAAAGAAATAACTCACATGGATTAAGCCAAAATGAATCTCAATCACTCAATTGGAAATAACATCTTGTCCAGTCATCTTGTCTTCTTGTCCCAAGCTTTGAGGATAATCCACTTAAATTATCTCCAAAGGGTGCAACCAAGGACTTAACCCCAACTCAACCTTGATCAAATCCAACTACACCCCCCACCCTTGCCAAAATCTATAAAAGGGATGCCTAATTCACTCATAAATAAATCCACAAATCTGAGAATTGCATCTAACCTCTTGAGAATTATAGCTAGAAAGACAATTTAGAAGTTAATTGAGCATTTCAATTTGGAATTGAATTAATTAGCTTAGCTTATCATTCATTTTTCATTCTAGGACTATCATTAATGGAGACTTGTTGAGAGCTTCACCATTAACACTTTTAGTTAGAGAGCCATAAAGTGCTTAATTGCTCATTTATTTGCTAAATAGATTTGCTATTTGTGGTAACTTAGTTTCTATTTGATTTATTTGACAATACTAACTCTATGAAGGTACAAATTTTAGTACACAAATACAGTTGAACTTATTGATTAATATTACATTTCAAACATCCAAATACTTGATCTAAACAAAAAAATTTGACAAATCAAATCAAAATCTAAAAAGATTAATCAAATAAAAAAATCTTCAAACAACAAATCAGATCAAAATCTAAAAGTTTTAAACATAACTATGGATTAAAGTGGATGAAGTTTTTGAAATATGGATCTACAAACAAAAGCAAAAATATTCAAAGTGATTACTTGATTAATGAAATCATGTCTTTTTAGAAAATCAATGATGGTTGACTAGATGAGAAATAATGAAAAAATGATATTTTCTTGATTTCTTCTTGAGTGCTTGTCAGGTTGATTCATAATGTAATACCCCAAAAATGGGCTATAAGTTCATTAACCTCCTACATCTACAAATCAAATGAAATCGACATCAAAGTCCTAACCTAAGGCACATCTAAACATCATCGAATCCTAATTGATTATCTTAAATTCTGCATCGGGGAATATTCCTAGCAATATTCCTAATTATCTTAATTATCTTTAATTTAATGATTATTTGGCGATAAATCACATTTATCCTAAGTTTGATTAATTGAATATTTTCATATTTAATTAATTAGATTTAATATCTTGCCACTTAATTGTGTAATTAAATTTAATTCTATCTATTATTAATTGTATTCTTTAATTTTGACAATAAATCCAAGATCTTATGGATAATTGATTAAATTCTTATTTAATTAATTAAAGCAAGTTATCATTATTTAATAATATAGTTTTTAATAAAAGTTTGATTAAATAATTGATTAACCCATAAATCAATTATTTATTTTCAAAAATCAGTTAAGTTGAGCATAAATCACTTTATTTATTTATTAATTCATAATTATCCACATGCACAATCATAAAAGCAGACAACTATCAATTATCAATTAAAGCTAAACTCTATTTTGAGTTAAAAAGCTATTTTTGCATGATTTCCATGTTTTTGTGAATTAAATTATCTTTATTATCAGATAACTCAAAAATCAAGCTGAGTTAATCTGGGTGATTTATGGCTTTCTTCCATGCACCTCCAAAGCCTTGGATTTCTATAAAAACAAGGCTCGGCTCTTCATATTCATCTCTCAAAAATTTGCATCCACAGAATCTCATATTTTTGCACAATCACGTTGGAGAATTGAAATTGGAAGAATCAAAACTTCTTGCGAATCAAGGCTATTGTGAGATCAATTTGTTTTTTTATTTATTTTACATTCATTTAGATTTGTTTTCATATCATTGTTAGATCATTTTAGCATATCAATTTCCATATTATCATAGATTTCATATCATTTTTCATAATTGCATCTAAAATCCAAAAAAAAAAAAGATTAATTGCATTCAATTCATATCTAGATCAATTGCATTCAAATCCTTCATTTAGGTGTCGTCTAGGTCACTGATCTCGATAACAATCTGAGAACATCAATCTCGCACCTACTAGAAGGCAGTAAATCGCTTGGTTAAATTAGATTTCAATTCTACATGATTTTGATTTTTGCTAACCTCTAATGTTTTACTGAAGTGTTGTGTCTACAGATCAGGTACAATTTTCACACACACACATAGCAGTATACGAATCTATCTAATGACATGATCATCAAAGAACCATCAAGGACATTTGTATATGAAAGGGATCAATTTTTTGTTTGTTTACTTGCAATTGTTAAAATCCAAGGAAAGAGGTATTCATATCATCATGGTTAAACCAGTGAGGGTTGTACCAATTTTATGTTCCAAAAGCTCGATGATGAAAATAAGCATCCAAATTCTGAATAGTGAAAGCTAGTTGCATCTATATAGATTAATTGCATGTTAGTTTGCATGGGTGGATCCTTTTATCAATATATGTAAGGAAAGCTAAAGGGGGTAGAGTTATCATCATCAAAAGACCAAATCAAGATACATCAAGTGATCAATGATATCATCAATGGTGCATCATCAAAATTTCTTAAGATCTACATCATCAAATGTCCATCAATGTATAATCAAAGTCCTAATCAACATCATCAATTCTTGAAGTATCCATCATCAAAAATCATACTCAATCTGATCATCAAAGGTACATCAATGTCATCGTGATCCATAAAATGATTCACGCTTCATCAAGGACATCATCAATAATTAATCATGTTGATCAACTAGGGGCAACCTAATCCTACTCATCACCTTCTCTTCTATCAATCCCTATTTTGCATCATGAGAACATCCAATCAACTCCATATCACAAAAAAAAAAACATCTAATCATGTCATATCAAATATCAATCAGTCAAATCATCCAAGTGATCATCTAATGTCAATCAAGTTATCCTATCATCCATTTTCTCATCTTGAGCACATCAAATCTCCTAACTCTATATCGTGAGGAAGGAAAATCATTGTTTTGTCTCTCTAGATCTTGAGAGCGAAATATCAACCCATCAACTTATCCTATCAGATTGACATCAACATCAACCAAGTGATTCTAACTGACATCGAATGATACCAAACCATCATCAACTCATTCACAACATCAACAACATTTTATCATTCAAATCTCTTCTCATCAAATCCTCTCATGATCGGGGCATTTCCAAAATTCTATATCGGGAAACAAATTAAAATTTCCCAATCTCAACCAAATCATCTAAAATCATTTCAATTCATTTCCCGAGGGGGCATACACTCAGATGATCAAGAACAACAGCAATATCATCAAATCAAGAGAACGACCATCAAATCAAAATGTAATCTTTTATCGGGAAAGTTTTCTCTAATCAATCGAAAGGGGCATCAAATAGAATAGCATAAAAAATCATCAATATTGACATCTCATATCGAACATCAAGATCGACCATCAATAGAACCAAGACCTTTTATCAAGATCATAACATTCTTTGAATCGACATGCTTCACATGTCAACTCAAAGAGGGGCATTTGTAATCACCAAAAAGTGGGTAGGATCATTCATGTGATTAACCAAGGCAAATCAAGGAAAAATCAAAGTAATTGAATCTAAACAAGTATTTATCCAATCAAAATTAAAATCAAGATTTAATTCAATTTAAATCAAAATCAAGAGCATTTTAATCAAGTTAAATCAAATCAATGTGCAATTAATTCAATTGATTGTATAGTTTGGAATTAAATAAACTCAACCCATTCGAGGGGTACACTTGGCTAAATAAATGAATTAAAATCAATTAATTAAATCCTAATTTCTCTCAACACCACATGGGAGGAAAAAGCCTCAACCAATAGGATTTAAGAAAAGAGCTCACATGGATCAAGCCAAATTCAATCTCAATCACTCAAATTGAAAGAGCATCTTGTCCACTCATCTTGTCTTCTTGTCTCAAGCTTTGAGGACACAATATTTAAATTGTCTTCAAAGGGTGGAACCAAAGACTTAACCCCAACACAACCATGATCAAATCCAACTACACCCCCTACCCTTGCCAAAAATCCTATAAAAGAAAGGCTAAATTCACTCATAAAAAATCCACAAATATGAGAATTGCATCTACCCTCTTGAGAATTATAGCTAGAAAGGAAATTTAGAAGTTAATTGAGCATTTCAATTTGGAATTGAATTAATTATCTTAGCTTATCATTCATTTCTTATTTTAGGACTGTCATTAATGTAGGCTTGCTGAGAGCTTCACCATTAACACTCTTAGTTAGAGAGCCATAGGGTGCTTAATTGCTCATTTATTTGCTAAATAGATTTTCTATTTGTGGTAACTTAGTTTCTATTTGATTTATTTGACAATACTAACTCTATGAAGGTAAAAATTATAGTACACATATACAAGTTGGACAAAACTATAGAGAATCAAAAGATTCAAATGCAGATGTTTATTGAGAAATACAAACAAGCTAAGAATGCATTGAAGAAGTTACTGGTTCAGAGAAAGAACTTGGCTATTTTGGAAAATGAGACTAACTACCATGAAGATGAGATTGATGACTTATTTGATAACATTGGATCTAGTTCAGGAAGTATTTTTGATGGTTTTGAAAGTGCAATTTTTGATTTATTTGAAAAGAATCTTCATTTGAATGAACAAGTAAAAGCCTTGCAGATTGGTCAAGAGACATAGATGGTAAGAATGATTGATGTAATGAACAATTATAGACAAGCTGAACAAGAAAGGAATTTTGCAATTGAAGACCGAAGATAGATGACTGAACAACTACAAGAAAAAGAAACTAAAATATTGCGACTTACCAAGCATCACTTCTAAATATCCAATCAGATGATTATTGTAAGCCAGGAGATCAACCAAGTAAATGGTGAGTTATCAAGAAAACTTGAAGACATTGGAGTACTTAGGGAAGAAAATGAAAAACTGAGAAATGAAGTGAAGATGCAGCTACAACACAATGAAATGATGAAAAAAGTTGAAGACAAATCTAATAAGATTGATGATTTTCTAATTCATCAAAGAAGACTTGGAAGGAAAGATGGATTAGGGTACACTGAGCAAGGAGAATCATCCAAGCAAGCTGAACAGGTGAACAACAATCATAATCAGAGACCTAAAAAACTGACATGCTATCATTGTGGCAAACCGAGACCTACTTCAAATGTTTGTAGGAGTAAAGCACAAGGTAAACCGCAAACCACTCCTAAATTTAATGGTCATTGTTATTGTACACTAGGGAAAGTGCCTTCATAGAATTAAGGCTAGTCAATAAATGAGAATAGTAACTAAATACAACCACAAAGCAATAGAGAAACTATTTAGCAAAATAATGACTAATTGAGCATCCTATGGATCTCTAACTAAGAATGTTAATGAATAGCTCTCAGCAAGCTTCCATTAATGACAGTCCTAGAATGAGAATGATAAAGATAAACAAGCTATTGCTAACAATTATCAAAGTAAATGCTAATTATGCTCTCAAATGCCTTTCTAAGCTCAAATTACAAGAGGTTCAATGCGATTATCAGATGTGTGGATGATCATTATGAAGGAATTAGGCCTTCCTTTTATAGATTTTCCAATGGTAGGGGGTGTAGTTGTATTTGATCATGGTTAAACCTTGGTTGAGTCCTTAGTTCCACTCTTTGAAGACAAAGCAAAGTTTGTGTCCTCAAAGCTTGGGACAAGTAGACAAGATCAATGGTTAAGATTCTTTTTCACTTTGAGTGAATGAGATTGAATTTGGCTTGATCCATGTGAATGCCTTTCCTTTATTTTCATTGGCTGATTGATTTTCCTCTCTTTGTGGTTGTTGAGAGCAATTGAGATTTATTAATTGATTTAAATGAATTTGTTTTAGCCATGTACCCCTTGAATGGGTTGAATTTGATTTAATCCAAGACTATACAATTAATTGAATTAATTGTATTTTGATTTGATTTCACTTGATTAAAGTGCTCTCAATTTTGATTTTGATTGAATTAAGATTTGATTTTCATTTTGATTGGCTAATTATGCATCGTGATTCAATTGACTCAATTATGTCCTTGATTTGCCTTGATTTGACTTGATTTTCTTTGGTTTTATCTTTTTCCATTTTTAGGTGATTACAAATGCCCCTCTTTGAGTTGACATGCGAAGCATGTTGATTCAAAGAATACTCTAATTTTGCTTGATAATAGGTCCTAATTCATTGATGGTCAATCTTTGATGTCTTTCGATGGTCGATCTTGATTTCTGATATGAGATTGATGTAGATATGATCAATATGAAACTCTCAATTGATGTGGTTCTCTGATGGTTGTTCTAATATGATGGTCATTCTGATGATGGATCCTTGATATGATGCTTGATTCGATGAAAATCCTGATATGATACCTTCTTTGATGATTGATCCTGATGTGATGCCCCATTTGTTTTATTATGAAAAATTTCTTGATAAAAGCTTTCACTTTGATTTGATGATTGGTCTCTTGCTTCAATGATGATGTTACTACAGATTATCCAAAGGTATGCCCCCTCGGGAAATGAATGGAAATGATTGTGGCTAGTTTGATTGAGATTCAGAAATTTCAATTTATTTCCCGATATAAAATTTGGAAATGCCCCAATCATGAGAGAATTTGATGAGAAAAGATTTGATTTTCATTTTGATTGGCTAATTATGCATTGTGATTCAATTGATTCAATTATGTCCTTGATTTGCCTTGATTTGACTTGATTTGCTTTGATTTGATCTTTGTCCATTTTTAGGTGATTACAATTATAATTGCAACAAGTTTGGACATCAACCATATGAATACAAATCTAAGTTGACTTGGAATCCTAACCAACCTCACATGGAGAAACTCTTCTATACTTGCAACATGCATGGACACACCTCACAAGAGTGTAGAACAAAAATGAAATAAGTCTGGACACTGAAAGGACAGAACAAATTCTATCAATCGAGAAGACAAAATAATGCTTACACTTGGGATTACAACACATGGGTTAACTGCACAGTATGTGGAAGGTATGAACATATTGCAGAGAATTGTATGAGGAAGAGATGGGCTAGAAAATCTTGAAGCTGGACAAGAATTGGTATAGCATGTTTGCATTGTCACAAAGTTGGTCACCTAAGCAAAGATTGTAGAGATCGAGCACCAAAAGAACAAACATTTGAGAATGGAAATACAATTGCAGATATCATGAGAATAAGAAACACTATGTGGAGAAATGAATCAAATGAGAATGCTAAGTCAAGAAATGCAGTTAGTGAAACCTCGTCCACTGGATTGGGTGACATCGGTACCTCCACCTAAGGTGAAGAAGGTATGTACGGAACTGATATTCCAAATTGATCTTATCTCACATACGGTTCCTATATTTGAATGAACACATACCAAATCTGCATGAATTAGGATGCATTATGGTTTATAAGTTTTGAGCTAACAAAGTCATACAGTCGGTATATGCAAGATCGAGTAAAGAGTTACCTGTCGATGACTATTATGCAACGTTAACCGAGTATCAGTATCAACCGAGTGGAAAGTTATGTGTTAATCGAGCTGTAATTATTTTTTGGTAATCATTGAGTTGACAGTTGTCATCGTGATGGAAGTAGGTTGAACATTTATGACAAGTACTTTTAAGAAGAAATTTGAAAAAGGTTATAAATAGATGGAGAACTTGGTTTATTTTTCACAAAGCAATTTTGAAGAGCAAAAAAATTTCCAGCAATGAATTCAAGCAAAGAAGTTTTGGGAACATTCAAAGGTTTTTTAGATTCAACCAAGTGTGTTCTTCATCATTTCCCTATCCTATTTAAGAAACTTCTATCATTTTGATTGGCTAATTATGCATTGTGATTCAATTGATTCAATTATGTCCTTGATTTGCCTTGATTTGACTTGATTTGCTTTGATTTGATCTTTGTCCATTTTTAGGTGATTACAAATGCCCCTCTTTGAGTTGATGTGTGAAGCATGTCGATTCAAAGAATACTCTGATTTTTCTTAATAATAGGTCTTGATTCATTGATGGTCGATCTCTGATGTCGTTTGATGTCTTTCAATGGTCGATCTTGATTTCTGATATGAGATTGATGTAGATATGATCGATATGAAACTCTTAATTGATGTGGTTCTCTAATGGTCATTCTGATGATGGATCCTTGATATGATGCTTGATTCAATGAAAATCTTGATATGATACCTTCTTTGATGATTGATCCTAATGTGATGCCCCATTTGTTTGATTATGAAAAATTTCTTGATAAAAGCTTTCACTTTGATTTGATGATTGGTCTCTTGCTTCAATAATGATGTTACTATTGATTATCCAATGGTATGCCCCCTTGGGAAATGAATGGAAATGATTGTGGCTGGTTTGATTGAGATTCAAAAATTTTGATTTATTTCCCGATATAAAATTTGGAAATGCCCCGATCATGAGAGAATTTGATGAGAAAAGATTTGATTTTCATTTTGATTGGCTAATTATGCATTGTGATTCAATTGATTCAATTATGTCCTTGATTTTCCTTGATTTGACTTGATTTGCTTTGATTTGATCTTTGTCCATTTTTAGGTGATTACAATTATAATTGCAACAAGTTTGGACATCAACCATATGAATACAAATCTAAGTTGACTTGGAATCCTAACCAACCTCACATGGAGAAACTCTTCTATACTTGCAACATGCATGGACACACCTCACAAGAGTGTAGAACAAAAATGAAATAAGTCTGGACACTGAAAGGACAGAACAAATTCTATCAATCGAGAAGACAAAATAATGCTTACACTTGGGATTACAACACATGGGTTAACTGCACAGTATGTGGAAGGTATGAACATATTGCAGAGAATTGTATGAGGAAGAGATGGGCTAGAAAATCTTGAAGCTGGACAAGAATTGGTATAGCATGTTTGCATTGTCACAAAGTTGGTCACCTAAGCAAAGATTGTAGAGATCGAGCACCAAAAGAACAAACATTTGAGAATGGAAATACAATTGCAGATATCATGAGAATAAGAAACATTATGTGGAGAAATGAATCAAATGAGAATGCTAAGTCAAGAAATGCAGTTAGTGAAACCTCATCCACTGGATTGGGTGACATCGGTACCTCCACCTAAGGTGAAGAAGGTATGTATGGAACTGATATTCCAAATTGATCTTATCTCACATACGGTTCCTATATTTGAATGAACACATACCAAATCTGCATGAATTAGGATGCATTATGGTTTATAAGTTTTGAGCTAACAAAGTCATACAGTCGGTATATGCAAGATCGAGTAAAGAGTTACCTGTCGATGACTATTATGCAACGTTAACCGAGTATCAGTATCAACCGAGTGGAAAGTTATGTGTTAACTGAGCTATTATTATTTTGTGGTAATCACCAAGTTGACAGTTGTCATCGTGATGGAAGTAGTTCAAACATTTATGACAAGTAATTTTAAGCAGAAATTTGAAAAAGGTTATAAATATATGGAGAACTTGGTTTATTTTTCACAAAGCAATTTTGAAGAGTAAAAAAATTTCCAGACCGTGAATTCAAGCAAAGAAGTTTTAGGAGCATTCAAAGTTGTTTTAGATTCAACCGAGCATGTTCTTCATCATTTTCAAGTAAGTACAATCACTACCAAGCTTATTCAAAGTTTTTACCGAAACCCTAAGTTGAGAAAAATTGCATCCGCGTCCAAGACAAGCAAATCTAAACTTGTAGAGGAGGAAGTGAACTTGATTGTGTCAGCTAACTGTGATGAACCCCAATATAAACTTCATCATGAAGTCACATCCAAGATTGATTCAACGGGAGCTTTTTCAAGCATACCCCCTAGGGTTTTGTTAGTTGAAGATGTTAGATCGTACATTCACTACAAAATAGGTGAAATTGGTGATTCGAGATATGTGTATCTTTCCATAAGCTTTACAGTGTTGATAGAAAATTGAAACCGAAATATAAACAAGTTGAAAGAGTTGGTCGAACAAATGCCCTAAGTTTCCTAAAGACTTTTAAAAATGAATGGATTAGGGTTATGCTAAGTCGGTTTTACGATGGAATGTTTTGGTTGGATGAAGCGGTTAAAGTCACAAAGAATATGATTCACACAGTCACCGGGTATCCAAAAACCAACAAGACCAAGGCATTTTGTAGTGCTTCTAGGGATGATATTGAAAAGAACATCAGAGTAGTGTGGGATGGCCGAGCACTAAAGATTGGTTCAATCAATGACCTAGAGGTTAAATTTGCAGCTCATGTCATCGGTTACAAGATTTATCAGTCAAGCAGATGTAACAGTGTACCATGTGGAGCCGTTGACATTGCATACAAAATGGTCAAGAAAAGTACCCAATTAGACCTCATTGAGCTACTATTGAGGCAAATTGAAGAGAACATGAAGACTATCCAGTTGTCAAAGTCTAATACTTGTAAGTTTGGATCACTTTTAGTTTGCATATTCTTCTATGTGCAATGATTTTTCCCTTTTGTCGGTAATGTAGAGTGGTTAAAGGACAAGCCAGTCATAGTGCCGATAATAGATATAATCAATGACTTGGGAAATAATCTAAATAATGTTTTTGATAATTACTTTGAACAATTTAAGATTAGAATGAATTCTCGGAGTAGAATTCCTAGTAAATTAGTTGAAGAATATGAGTAGGATATTTGTTTTCTTGTAGCCACTGACCACACACTGATAAAGGCTATGGAGCCTAGGATTATATAGTTAGCCCCCATGGGTTATGAAATGGATATTGATTTTGCTTCAAAATCAATTAAGGCTCTGCTAGCTACACCAAAGGATACGAATGTAGAAAGATTTGGAACATATGAGGAGGCCAAGACAAGAATAAAAACAGGCCTGGTTATTGGTAAGATAACAAATAAATCCAGAAAGATGATGAAAACTCTAGTTGAGAAATTTGGAGATGATACTGGATCATCTGATAGTTCACTAATTGAAGTTGCAACCGAAGGTCAGTTAATGCTCACTGACAATCCTCATGATAGTGAAGAAATCGAGTCGGATAAAGGTATAGACTCTACATCAGTTTCCCCTTTACAAACTCCAAAGAAGAGCTAGTTAGAAGTGTAGTCAAGGGCATGAACAAGATCAGAAATTGCAGCTTCACCACCACTGAAGAAAGGAGTTGTGAAGTATACAAAACCAAAGGCAGCATCATCGACAAAGACATACACCAAAAGAGGTACAAAAACTACTGTTGAAGCCCCAAGAAAAAGAAGAAAATTGATAAGAGGTAAGGAAGATTTAGAAGATGAAGAAGATGATAATAGTCAATTTAAATTTGTTAGTAATAAAAGTAGGTCAATTGATGAAGTTGTAGAAGATATAATTGAGAATGGTGAACTCACTGATCCTGAAATCAGTCGGTTTGAGCACATGTCAACCAAGGATCAGAATAAACTCCAAGAGGCAATCATCCAGATGATGATTTGATTCAAATGAGTTCCCATTGAATTTTCCAAACATCTACCTAAGGCACTAGAGGATAGAATTGCACAAAAATAGTCCTATGCCTTAGATACTGAGAAGAAAATGAGGGAAAAATCCCTAGTTTTGGCAATACCACAATTGACTATTTCTGAGATTGAGGACTACATGACAACATATTCCAAGAGATTTAGAGTAAAGAACCAGACAATGCAGATACTAGATGAAAATCTAGCAGATATAGATGAGCATAGTCAACTCATCTGGACTTCAATAGTTGCAACCCAAGAGAAAGTAGAAAAGATGGCATTAGCCAAATCATCTAAGAAGAAGCTGAAGCCAAAAGGTAAAGAAATTCATATTGATGATGTAGACCTGGCATAGAAACAAGACAAGATAGACATATCAGATACCGAGGTACTTGATACTACAGTTGCCACTGAGGACTTAAGTTTTTTAGAGGATGCATTGGATCAAGCTGAGATCCAAATTATAGATAACACTACACTAGATGTACTCATTGAGGACATCACAAATGGCGATCTTGATGACTGAGATGCTGATGAAGATGTGAACAGTGTTGGAGCTCAAACACAAGATGAATGTACATTTACTGAGCCAGTAATCACATCATTACCGGGTGAACTTCCTATCTTGATGGAAGTAGTTGAAATTGTAACTAAGGAACAATCCGAAGGCTCAAACCCTATGCAACCAATGGATACATCAGGGGAATAAGGAGATAGTACACAGGTAGAAACAAATGAGCCTAAGGTAAAAGAGGCAGTTACAAAGGGCCAAGATGACCCTAAGGCAACTAAGGCAACCCCACATGACACAACATCAGAAGCTCCATCTCAGTCAAATGACACACAGGTTACCGAGGAAAAGAAAAAGGAGGAAAATGTGTCAAACGGGCATGAGATGCAAAATATTAAGGAGAAAGAAACAATTCCATTTGCAAAGAGCTCACCTCAAGAGTTGAAGAAGAAGAAGAAGAAGAAACATGGAAAGGGGGCGATCACACTTGAAGAAGTCATTGTTATACCAGATTGTGACCCGAGGACCCTAGCCCCTGAAGAATTAAGAAAATATGGGGAGTTATGTACTAGAAAGGCAACTTAGGAGAAGCTGAAGAAGGAATGCAAGAGCAAGGAGATACTAGAAAATGTAAGAGACATCTTACAACAGGTTGTACCCAAGGTACAGGTAAATGAAGACACACCTATCATGGACCAACTTGCTACCCTTGCACAAGAAATCAATGCCCCTAACATTGAAGCTAAAAAAATAATTGAAGAAAGGGCCAAATCAAAGATACAACATAAACTTGCAGAGAAAATTAGCCAAGAAGTGGCAATAAACAAGGTCAAATTATCTGAGGTAATAACTGACATACAATCTATTAATCAGTTAATTATTCAGATGTTGATTAAGCTTTTCACTGTGGAGACCTTCACTACTAAGATCAGTGAGAAGATTAAATAGCTAGATATCGAAATCCAAGCCAGTGCATAAGCAGCCTTAACCGAGCCAGATGCTTTTGCTAAGCATATATTGAAAGTTCAAGAACTCTGGCGGTTATGAGCAGATTTGAGGAAGAAAGAAGAAAGGATAAGTGACCAAGTCACCGAGCTTCAAATGGAGTTGCTTCCCTATCTTAAGTTTTTTAAGAAACACATTGTCAAAGCACAAGTTTTAGTTTCAACACCAGAAATCTCTGTGTTGGACAATATCTTTGACATGCATGCACAAGTTGGTCTTGAGCACATTTCTCTAACCAACTTGAAAGAGGAATGGGTGAACCTCTTATATTCTTTGAAGAAAACCCACTAGGACATTTTTGATAAACTATAAGTACACAATTTTGAGTTTGGCATTATTATCAAAAAGGGGGAAAACTAATGTATATGCCAAATTGTGTAATTATATGTTAAGTGTACTACATACATATAGGGAACATGCACTGAGGGGGATAAATTTTTGATAGAAAAGTTATCTATGTATAAATGGCGAAGTTAGAATAGTTTTGAGACATCAGGTCTATATACATTCAAGGTTTTGATACTAATGCCAAAGGGGGAGATTGTTATCTCTATTTGAGCATTAAGGATTATCATTAGTATCAAAGATGAGCAGTCGGTTACCTATGCTATTCAGTCGGTAAAAGGAAGTACTAAAAGTTACATATGCTAGTCAGTTAACTACATAAGCATTCACACCGAGTAGTCACAAGGCAGTACCAAGAACTATAAGGATACAATTCTAACCGAGCACTAGAACAATTTTACCGAGCATCAGTGTATACCGATACCGAGTGTCAGTAAATACTAAGCAGACTAAATAGTGAGCACTAGTGTATTCACCCAGCATTATTGATAGTGTTTACTGAGAAATCCTAGAAACAACATAGTAATTAGTTTTGGCACATTTCTCTATGCAAATGGTTACAACAGAATCACAAATTTTTTTACCAAGATTGAGGATCATTTATTATAGATGTAATCATTAATTGTGATGATGATCTCTATGTAATTATTAGATATAGGTTAATTTTGTATACTGTAGATCTTAGGGGTTTTCCTAAGATGATGTAACCTAATTAGGTCATGAAAGTTAAGCGGCATTAGGAAATAAACGCAGTTTTCTATATAATTGTATTTCATGATATTTTGAGAGAGTGCACAATGAAATGAGAAGAAGATCTTGAAGAAACAACCACCTTCAAGACATCAATTTTCAGACAAGGTTGAGCCGTACAATCAGACATAGTCAGTTATTCAGAATTAGACAAGGCTACTGAGTAGTACAGAGGATAGATATCTACACACTAAGGTGATATACATTTGATATTTCATAGATCTGATTCAGACAAGTATAAGTTGTAAATTTACAGATACCCTACTATTATTCTCTAATCATTGTAATAGATATTTGGTAAAATCTCCTAACAGAGTAGACCTAACAGTCTTTATTGTAAATCTCTTAACCGAGTACGCACTCAAGTAGTGTTGTTGAAATCCTTTAACAAGGTAGATCTAGCTGATCTTTTATTACTCCTACCAGGGTAAGATCACCAGAAGTGATCACAACTTGTAGCCCTAACATGCATACTTTATTATCTGCAGTAGTGAAGAATTTGTGGGTGTCATCCCCACCGTAGTTTTTACCTTCTAACAAGGGTTTTTGCGTTGCGTAACCAAAATACTTGTGTTATGTGATTGATTTATTGTTTGATTTCATGCAATTTACATTTACAAGTTAATTGAATGAATGATGCATACAATGAATTTAGTTGATAGATGAGTTTGCTACTATTTGCTGATTGAGTTTTTGGACTTCAAATTTTTGAGGGCACTGATTCACCCCTCCCCTCTCAGTACCCTATCTCTCCATTCCAACAAAATCTTCCATCTTGATTAAAGCAATAGTACCAACAAAAATTAGAATAGAGGAAACGCAAATTATTATTCACCTTGCAGCTTCATTATCTAATGAAGAAAGGGAGCAGCTTATCCAATTCTTCAAAGACAAGAAAATCAACTTTGCATGGTCCTATGTAGATATGCCAGGCTTAGATTCAAATCTCATTATGCATCACCTATTAGTAGCACCAGTGGTTAAGCTAGTTAAAGAAAAAAATGAGGAAAATGCATCCACACATAGCTTTACTTGTCAAAGTTAAATTCAAAAAGCTATTAGATGTAGGATATATTAGAGAAATTAACTATGCCAAATGGCTCTAAAAAAATATTCCTATTTCTAAACCAGATAAATCAATTAGAGTGTGCATATATTTTAGGGATTTGAATAAACCTTATCCAAAGGATGGCTTTCCTTTTCCCAATATAGATATCATTATGGATCTTATAGCCGAACATGAAATGTTATCACTAATGGATGGATTTTCTGAATACAAATAGATCAAGATAGCACTACAATATCAAGAAAAGACAATGTTCAATTTCCCATGGGGTACATTGTTATAATAATAATGTCCAAATCAACTGAGAGGGGGGGTGAATCAGTTGATGCCAAACTTATCAAACTTAATTCCAATTATAACCATATGCTCAATTGAATGCAAGACAACCATAACACATAAGAACATAATAACACCAGTATTATTTTTTGAGGAAAACCCCATTAAGGGAAAAAAATCTGATGGGAATGATTCCAACAAATTAGTACTATGAATATAGTAACCTGGTTAAGAGTTCTAGCCATGTTAGGAGATAATTATTACAATAGTACAGTACCTATTAAAGGACATACCCTATTAGGAATCAAAACCATGTTAAAGTTATAACAATTGGTCACTAACCAAAATATAAGAGAAGGTTACATCCACGTTCAGGACTCACTATCCTAGATCTAAAGAAATAACATCATGAATACCTAAATTGGATTCCAGTACATCCACTACCAAGATAGTTCCAACCTTGTGCCTTAATAAACAATCCTCTTCTATACATCAATAGTCCTCATATCCCAACAACTCGAACAATAATCCACATGCTTCACACCATGACAACTACAAGGAAAGACTTCCTTATATACAAGTTACAAACATAATTCCTAGGTTAAGACCTCTCCTATAAACAAAATAATGCATAGAACCATGCAAGGATACACACAACATCCTTAACAATATTAAAATAATTAAAAATCATGAAATAGTCATCCATGACATTAACTCATGCTTAATTATTCAAGAACACACTACCATTCCTGGGTCAACTTCCAAATAAATCTTCGCTGGAGTAAACACCACAGATGACATCACCAATCACACTAGTACTCTGTGATCACATAGTAGACTCTTGCATGTTTCCTCTGACATTCCCTAATCTTGCAAGGTTTAATCCATTTTTGCACTGAAGTTATACTGCAAATACTGAGACCAACTCTGTGAGTTTCCCAGTCATTAGACCTGTAACCAGTCTTCGCCAATTCATTCATAACTTGAGAAAATGAGCATATAAACATATAAAAACATTGTCATGAATAGTAAACATGTTATGCTACACAAATAATAGCTTGCAAGAGCTAAGTCACCTTACACTATCTATACAATTCTCTATAACCTATCTATCCAATCTGTTTGCAACTTCTGGATTCCCTTACTGAAACATATGTTGACATCAATGACAACACAATGAATTCCAACATTATAAACTAAAACAATTCTAAAATACATATTTTTGGAATGTAATGCCTTTTGGACTAAATATTATAGGTGCACCATACTAGAGGTTCATACCCACAATCTTTCATGGCATGATGCATACCTTTATGTAAGACTATGCTGATAATATCTTGGGAAAGCCACTAGCAAGAAAGGATCATTTACATATATACTAGACAAAATCTTCAAAATAATGGAAAATTTTAATGTTTTCTTGAATCCAAATAACTGTGTATTTGGTGTCACATCTAGAAAGTTACTAGGATACATAGTTTCTACAAAAGTAATAGAAGTAGATCCAACAAAGCTAAAAGATATCATGGAAATGCCTCCACTAAAAAAAATCAATCAACTAAAATCATTATAGGGAAGGCTATAATCAATCATTAGATTCATCTCACAACTAGTTGACAATAGTAATCATTTCACACATCTACTACATAAGAATAACCTTACAACTGGGATGATAAATGCGAAGAATATTTCAATAAAATGAAGTAATATCTTGAAAATCCACCAATGTTGGTATACCAATTGAATGGAAGCCTCTATTACTCTACATATCATCTATTGAAGTATTTTTGGGAGCATTATTAGTACAAAAAGACTATGAAGGAAAAGAAAAAGCAATCTACTATATCATGTAGACATTGGTTGGATATGAGTTAAACTACACACCAATTGAACATGAATGTCTTGCAGTTGTTTTTCTTCACAAAAACTATGACATTATATGCTCAATCATTCAATTTAACTCATAGAAAAGATGGATCCATTGAAGTTTCTTCTTAGCAAAACAACATTAACAAGAAGACTAAAAAAGTGGATAATGGTCTTAAGTGAATTTAATATAAAATACATGGATAGTAAATCCATCAAAGGAAAAGTGATTGTTGATCAGTCAACAAATGCAACCACTACATGATGATTATCCTTTAAAATTTGAGTTTCTCGATGAAGTAATCTTGATAATTACTACCCAAACATGGAAACTCCATTTTGAAGTTTCTTATACACAACATAGATCGGGAGCCAACATTTTTTTCATCACACCCTAGGGTTTCACTATTCCAAAATATAAACATTATTGTTCCCTTTCACAAATAGCAAGGTAGAGTATGAAGCTCTAGCAAGAGAACTCAAGATGGCTAAAATAGGAAATAATAGAGCTACATGTGTGTGGAGACTCTTAGTTAATTATCAATTAAGTAAATGATGACTATCAAACAAAATATGACAAGTTAAAGATGTCAAGTTAATTCCATACAAGCATATGGTGGATGATTTCAAGAAGTATTTTACTAAGATCTGTTAGGATTGAGTAATACTAAGAGGGGGGGATGAATTATTATTACGCCACTTTGAATTAAACTTAAACCAATTTCAAATAAACCATATGATTGCTGAAATGAAAAGAACATAAACAAATAGCACACAACTCATAACACCATTATTTATTTTTGAGGAAACCGTGGCCAAGGGAAAACCTCAGTGGGGATGGTACCCACAAATATGCACTAAAGTATAATGTCCCTATTAGGAGACCTAGCCCTATTAGGAGATGAGTATTACTTAGTACATTTCCTTGTTAGAGGAATATTAACCCTGTTAAAGGTATACTGAGCTTACAACTCTTACAATCAATAATTCAGTTATAAAAGTGTTCTCAAGAGTGAACAATACAAGCATCTTCTATGCTTTGATAGTTCCAGTTATAATTCTCAATAGTCTTCATCAATCTTTGATCTCTCATCTGCTATCAACCATCACTTATATCCTAATCTTGCATGCATATCTTTTTTCTCTCACTTTCACAAAACACTCTTCATTTATATGTATTATGTCATCCATTCAGCTTCCAAATACAATACAAAACATAATAATAAATTATGAAAACAATAAATACTAAGTTAGCGATATTGTATTACCAAAGTGTTGGCAATATACAATCTTTATCTGACTTAGAACGTACCATTACATCTATCATTCCCTTAATCATCGCGATAGTTAATATGCCATGTTTCACTGCTCCTTTGTCTTCGCATGCATTCATATCATTGCAACTAACTGATATCAATACCAAAATACATGCAACCTTAACTAAAGGTCATACATATCCCAAAATTTATTCCTTTAAGTTCGCAAGCAATCATATAGCATATATTGTCTTCGTTGTCCAAAATAGTTCTGCAGTACTCTATAAATCCGCTTCCATACTTAGTCATTTTCATGATTGTGTCTCCAATACTCATACTTACTTCATGCGATCACCATAATATAAGTATTTCCATAAATGAAAACCCTTAAGTGATTCACAATTCTCTCAGAACATCACTTGCCAACAATCTCTCCCTTGGCATTGATGGCAACACTTAGCAAAAAATGAATAAGTGTCCAAAATACTAACTGTACTCTTCCTTCTTCTTTTCTTTCTTATATACATATACATATTCTCTATTTTTTTTTTAAATTTTCTTTTTCTTATATATATATATATATATTCTCTTCTTATCCCCCTTTGACATTAATGGAAAAGGTACACACAAAATTGCAAAATTTCAATAATGTAGGACTTAGTTCTTACTCACCAGTTTTAGAATATCTTGGAAGGAATCTTCCAAGGTCTTTAGTTCATCATTCCATGACTTAATCAATAGTTCACTGACATTAATCAGACCATTTAGTGCATAGGATGCAGTCTCTACTGCCTTTAGCTCAGTGGGTATAGAGTTGGTCATTGACTCCCCAATCTTCTCCATCTCAGTGAGATGTGCCTCTAGAATTGATAGCTTAGGAGTGATTAAACTCTTCAGCAAACCAAATCTTGTCATTACTCTCCCTTTCTCTATATCAAAAAATTTTACCTTATCCAAGATTTTGGATGTCTACTTATCCATTTCTAATACATTTTGTGAGGAGGTCTCACAACTGTCCATCATAGTGTCCAATGTATCCCTGTCCTTAGCTATTATGTCCTCAATGTTCTTGATGTTTTTGATAGGATTGATGCAATAACTATACAACTTTCTTCCTTGTGCAACACATCTTTGGGCATTAGATGTAGTTGATTTCATAATGCCCAAGTCCCATGAGATAGATTGGCATACTTCCTTTAACTTTTTCTCTAGGTATCTCTTCTCTACCTTTTCCTCTGCGATCTTCACAAGTGACTCATAGTGGCTATCAAGTTGTCTAATGCCATATTCAAGTTCTTCGTTCATCTTTTCCTTGAAATACAAGAGGTATAGGGAGTATTTTTTTCAATGTATCTACTACCCTAACAATCACCTTAACCTTCTTCTCTCCTTTTTTCTTCTAACCTCTCTTTCAACTTAGAAAATGCCATGAAGGATAATCTCATCATCATCCTCATCCATTTTTTCTACATCTGTGCTCGCAGGCTTATCCATACTTGCCAACAATAAAGTGGTGGAAGTATCAGGTTCTTGTTTGATCTCAACTCTTACCTCTTCTTCTTTGTATGTCCCTATCTATTTTCTCAGTTCTTCCTCTTTCTGTCCTTCCTTTTCTTGTTCTTTCTCTTCCCGTTTTACCTTTATTTGTCCTTCCTCTTCTCCTATCACCACACTGTCTAAGTTTCCTTGAAATGGATCACCCTCATCCAATGTAGTTTCAAGAGTCACAGGCACACCAGCAAAAAAGAAATCTGGTTGTTTGTCAACTTCACTTCCTTCCATACTCTCCTCAGTTGTCTTAGAGCTTTCTCCTATTCCTATAGATGTGGGCTTGGTAACCTTAGGAGGTGAAGCCTTCTTAGGAATGTCACTCATCAATATTTGATCTAGTGCCTTCTGTGTATCCTCAATTACCTCATCATATTTCCTAGCCATTATTTTTACAAGTCTAGCTTTTATTCTTAATAGGGGTTTGAGCTCCTTAATTATTTTCTCCCTTTCCTGTATAGAAACTACATGCAACATATCTTCAATGGCTTTGTTTCTTATTACCTCATCTTCAATCTGTGCTAATTGTTTTCTAATTTCCAACTTCCCATACAAATATTTTGGAATAATGCCTTCAATCTCCAATAAGTTCTTTTTGTAAACTAGTAAGTGCTTAATCACTATATCTTCAATCACTGATTGATTATCAAAACCATACCTTTCATAGTATCTATTCAATGTCTTCAAATTTCCATCTCTTATTATTATTTTATGCAATATTTTGATTTTCGATTTCCATAGGTCGTCTGCTTTCTTTTGTTCTACTTTCTCTTCTTTCTTCTCTATCACCTTATCTTCTTTTCTCTTTGATTCTACTTCAACTTTTTGCTTCTTAGGGCTGTTAGGTTTGTTCGATCTTGTAGATCTCCTAGGAGTGTCTGCAGGTACATCCTCTTGTGCTATATTTTCAAGGGTAATAGATAAATTTATTATATCAAAAGTGGTACTTACTATCTTTTCTGCTTCAGAGGGTGGAGGAGCTTCAATTATCATGCTAGAAGATCATTTTTTCATCTTAGTCCTTATACCTTTTAGTTCTTCCTTTGTTATTCTAGTCTTTGCTGCCATATCATTAACCATCTTCTCTATCTTCCTCTTCCTTGTTCCTTTATCTTGTTCTTCTCTATCCTTTGCTGACTTTTCTAGATATGTTCCCCATCTTTCCTAAGATGTGTTAACTTCAGCTGCCAGCACATGCTCTATTTGCATTACAAGTACTTCAAAACTAACCTCATATCCCATAGGGTAGCACCATTTCTTCCTAGGTTCTACTGCTTCAAAGAATACACAATTAGTTTCAACCATGAAATAGATTGTATCCTTATATATGTTAATTAATTCCTCAGGGATTCTGTACCTTTCCTTCATTTTCCTTTGTAGGATCTTGATCATGGAAAATAACTCTCCATCTACCCATGTACTATTTTGTCTCTGGTAGCTCTCTGATATTTGAATACCAATAGGTATGTTGTCCTTCCATTCTCTAGGGTGCATTCTGAGAAACTTGTGCGCAATGTGAATATACATATGAATCAAAAGTGAACCAAATCTGAATGCTTTTGACTTGTCCTTCTTAACAATCTTTACATTTTCCAAGAATTGTTGTGCCAGAATCTCACATAGGTTATACTTGGTGTTTTTCTTTACCATTCTATAAGCCATCATTATTACTCCTGCTGATACTGAATTAGGCCTGCTTCTATTATATAGCTTGTAACCTAGAAGCATTACTACTAGTCTCACATCCTGTTGGAATATATCATTGACTGTCATAGCTCGCTTATCCCATTTTGAATAAGTCAGGGTTTCAACTCGCTTCTTAATTTTTTCTCTGCCACATGGATAGCTCAAGTATTGTCTAGTCCAGTTATATCATGAATAAACTAACTACATATCTTCATAGGCTACTTTCCTATCCAAATGAACTAATCATGCACTCTGCTAAGTATAATCTTAAACCATTTTGTCTCGCTGAATTCATTTAGGAGGGTTAGCTTAATGATAGATTGGTCATTTAGGTGTTTGAATTATTCCTTCATTTTCCCATTAGATTATATCATTTCATATATCTCCCTATATATCTCTACATCCCCTATAGTCTCATACTTACAATGAATGTAAGCCCT
This sequence comes from Chamaecyparis obtusa, assembly GCA_027943335.1. Taxonomy (NCBI): domain Eukaryota; kingdom Viridiplantae; phylum Streptophyta; class Pinopsida; order Cupressales; family Cupressaceae; genus Chamaecyparis; species Chamaecyparis obtusa. The sequence continues at coordinate 696,460 of BSBK01004255.1, forward strand.
AATATCCTCTACATGTAGGGCGTCATATGGGGTTTGCAAAAATGCTCCTTTAGGGTCATCCTCACAAGACTTAAAGGGGTATCTTTTAAAATTATATCTAGACCTATCCACAACATGATAAATCATAGATGCATCCATAGCTTCTTGATAGAGTGAACGGTCAAAATACCTTAAATACGCTTAATTTCAGAAGTTCTACTTCAATCAATCATGCAATGTAGATGCTAGGAGATTGATATGCTTCTTAACTTTTCTCCCTTGGTCGTTGCTTATCAAACGATGAAGAAATGAGATGTCTTGAGGTCTTTTATCCATCACCAAGTGAGTAAATGCATTTATCATAGTTAGCTCAACTTCGCACACTGTCCAGTCAAACACAAATCTCACACTCATAGGATATGAATCTCCAAATACTGTGATCATAGATATAAACTCCATAGTGTATGTATACACCATATTTAAGCTCGCATGAGCTCATTCCACAGAATCAGGGGTTGGATATAATTTTTTATCTACATCCAATGCTCTCCCTAAGGTTGTTGGATATTGCTAATGCATTGGGGAGATTGTTGGATACATTTAATATGTTTAATCACTACATTGAGTGATGTTGGAATTACTGTTGTTTTCATTCATGTTTTGTCACTGATGTCAACATATGTTTCTATGAAGAGAACATACTGGTTATTACAGTGTACGGATAGTGTATGGATGATTCAGAATGTGCGAAGTCACTTGTGTGTACAAGAAGGTGTTGTGATCTTATATCTAAGATCACATGATGTAATATTGCATTTTGGCTAAGTTACAAAATATTTAGTGAAGATTGGTTACTAGACACTGACAATGGAAGTTGATAGAGTAAGTCTCCAAGTTTTGGGTATATCTTACATGCGATGGGGATTCAGTATATGCGAGCTTAAGGCATGACAGATAGGGTACTAAAGAATGTTCGCTGATCTTTGTAAGGTACATAAAGTAGGATGATGTCAGCTATGGTGTGTGGTCTAGAGATGACCTATTTGGAAGTTGACTTCAGATTTGTAACGTGTATCATGAATGGAGAGCATTAATTATGGATGTCAGTCCTTAATTATTGAATTGTAATTGTTATATACTTTTTTTAGATACCATGTGTATCTTAGCAAGGAGTTATGTAATAATTTGTAAACAAGTGGTGCAACTTTCAATTGACCCTCACTGCAAGTTTTGGCATCAAGCGAGACTGGCATGCCAAATTCAAATGAATTTGAATCTCCTAGAACAAAGAGAGGTTATTGTAGGCCTCAGAAATGTGGTCTTTTAGCATCTCATAGATCGTCAATACCTCTCATGGGGTCCAAGATACGAGCCTCAAAAGATCACTACCCAATCGTGCTTAGTGCACCTTTGGGACACTTTGGTCCAGCATGGTTCAGAGCGTTCTAGTGACTCAGTAGTCGAAATGGGGTTTTCACTAGCGTTTATCGGCCCAACCGGAGCTAATGGTGCAGCCCAGTCGGTGTCAGGACAAATGGTTTGGAAGAAACCCAGTGGTGCAACTTTCAACTGACCCTCACTACAAGTTTTGGCATCAAGCGAGATTGGCGTGCCAAATTCAAATGAATTCAAATCTCCCAAAATGGAGAGAGGTTATTGTAGGCCTCAAGAACACGGTCTTGTAGCATCTCACAGATCACTGATACCTCTCACAAGGTCTGAGATACAAGCCTCGAAAGATTGTTGTCCAATCATGCTTAGTGCACCTTGGTGACACTTTGGTCTGGCATGGTCTGGAACGTTATAGTGACTCGGTGATCGAAATGGGGTTATCGCTAGTGTTTACCTACCCAATCAGAGCTAATGGTGCAGTCCATTCGGTGCCAGGATGAACGGTTTGGAAGAAACCCAGTGGTGTGACTTTCAATTGACCCTCACTACAAGTTTTGGCATCAAGCGAGACTGGCATGTCAAATTCAAACGAATTCAAATCTCCCAGAATGGATAGAGGTTATTGTAGGCCTCAGAAACATGGTCATGTAACATCTCACGGATCGCCGATACCTCTCATGGGGTCTAAGATATGAGCCTCGAAAGATCGTTGCCCAATCGTGTTTAGTGCACCTTGGGGACACTTTGGTCTGGCATGGTCCAGAACGTTCTAGTGACTCAATGGTCACAACGGGGTTGTTGCTAGCATTTACCCACCCAACCAGAGCTAATGGTGCAGTCCATTTGGTGTCAGGATGAATGGTTTTGAAGAAACCTAGTGGTGCAACTTTCAACCGACCCTCACTGCAAGTTTTGGCATCAAGCGAGACTGGCGTGCCAAATTCAAACAAATTAAAATCTCCCAGAATAGAGAGAGGTTATTGTAGACCTCAGAAACACAGTCTTGTAGAATCTCATGGATCATTGATACCTCTCATGGGGTCTGAGATATGAGCCTTGAAATATCATTGCCCAATCGTGCTTAGTGCACCTTGGGGACACTTTGGTTTGGCATGGTCTGGAACATTCTAGTGACTTAGTGGTCAAAACGGGGTTGTCACTAGCATTTACTTGCCCAACCAGAGCTAATGGCGCAGTCCATTTAGTGTCGGAACGAACAGTTTGGAAGAAACCCATTGGTGCAACTTTCAACTGACCCTCACTACAAGTTTTGGTATCAAACGAGACTGGCATGCCAAATTCAAATAAATTTGAATCTCCCAGAACAAAGAGAGGTTATTGTAGGCCTCAAAAATGTGGTCCTGTAGCATCCCACGAATTGTTGATACCTCTTACGGGGTCTAAGATACGAGCCTCGAAAGATTGCTGCCCAATCATGCTTAGTGCACCTTGGGGACATTTTGGTCCGGCATGGTCCGGAATGTTCTAGTGACTTAGTGGTCGAAACGGGGTTGTCACTAGCATTTACCCGCCCAATCGAAGCTAATGGTATATTCCATTCGGTGTCGGGATGAACTCCTTGAACACTATCCCTTCACCCCAAGGAATCACCATTTTACTTTGGACACATTTGACTAATTTTGACTCAATGACTCCAACTATTACATCATTTGACGATATAAATATACATGGAATTAAGACAATACAAATGTAAGGATACAAAATTAAGACAATACAAATTATATAAGGATACAACATTCAAAGTAAGGAAACACATTTTTTGCACTTTACATGGCATTAAGACGATACAAATGTGGGCTCTTAATATTTGCAAATCAACCCCATGGGCTCTTTTATATTTCAAATTTTGCATCTATTTTTTATATACAAAATTTGGCATCTAAATATGCACATTACATTTGATTGTTGTTTTTATATATAAAATTTGGCATCTAACTATGCACATTACATTTGATTGTTATTTTTATATACAAAATTTGGCATCTAACTATGCACATTACATTCAATTGTTATTTTTATATACAAAGTTTGGCATCTAAATATGCAAATTACACAACTATATATAAAAATAAGTGTCCTTTTCGCTCCTAAAGTGTATAAGTTTAACACATGGTACTCGGTGACATCTATATTCCAATACCTATATTCGGAAGATAGAAGAAAAGTTAATAGAGAATATAAGAAGTTTATATAGGTTGAGAAAAAGATTATGAACATGTATAAGTAACTAAACGAACCAAAGAACATGACTAGACAATGCATAGTGAAGTTTACTGTCATAAAAGATGGGCTAATCAAATGCACACCTCGATCTTCTATATCTATCATATATGTATCCAACTGCATTTACAATCCACATACAAAACCAAGTTTATTGGCTCAAACAAATAAAGCAAAAAACTACAATTAATTTATTGAACGCAATCGTAATAAACATGGAAAACCTTGTAACTTGAGTTGAACTTACCTAATGAAGTGTGCTTGAAGGGTCATCTCTCTGCTTGAAGCTATTCAATATTACTTCATGATCAGTAGTACTAATAGTCCAAAGTTCCTTTGTCTTTGGTTTTCCTTGATGTTTCAACAACTTAACATTGGCTGCTATAACAAGGTGTGAATACATGAGAATGGTTTTGTGCTTCTCAGTCTTCAAACATAGGAATGCCATTATTTCTAATCATATATGTGTGCAACCATGTTCTTGCAACAACATGTGATCCTCTTGGATATGTGAACATATCATCATTTGTTGTCAGTTGTGCAAGTTTATGCTTTCCTCGTACATAACGTGATAACCAGTAATCTGATCTCTCATCATTCCCTTGTGGTGCAACCAATGCAAAAACATGTCCTAGTTGTAGAAGATTTGAAAGATGGTTGTAGTCAAGTGAACAATCCATGTCATCATTTATTATTAAGATTGTGAGATATAAATGATTAAGATAATGTGGAACCCATGTATCAACCCACTCACTTGACTCACACTAATCCCAATCACACTGGAGATAACTTGGACAATAACAAGCCAACTCTCATGTCCAAATGGTCCATGTACTAGCATCTGAGCTTCGAAATGAATGCATTTTTGAAGAATCTTTCACAGTTTGACAATCCAACCTATCTCCTATTGTGCCCAACTCAACCAACCAAAAGAATCTGTGCACTGCTGAATCAAGAGTCCCCCCTGTGACAATGTTGAAATACACCAATCAAAAATAGAACGAGCATCAATGATTTTTGCACCTAAAATCCCCAGTTGCTCCTTAACTAGAGCTCTGTTTACACATGCACATGCTTCATCATGCTCCTCTTTTCCATGACCAGCCTAAAAAAAACTCCAAATATGAGGTACACCTCTCTCTACATGCATTCTACATAACCAGTAAAACATACGAGCATTTTTTAATTGACCTGTGTAGTTATCTGACCAAATGAGATGTCTATCCATAGCAATATTATTTTCCTAGACCCACTCAAAATAATTCTCAAAGAAATTTTGGACAAACTCAGATAAGTGTGACCTATCATCGCTCATATAATGGTACTCTTTGATTATCTTCCAGTCATCTTCTGTACTATCAGGGGAATGTCTATATGTTATGTGCACAAAAATAGCAACCTGAATAGAATTGTAATATTGAGCTTGCAACTCATTTTGGGGCTGCAATGTATAGTTCTCTACAAATTCAACAACCAATATAATAGTGCAAATTGGAAAAGTGTCCTTACACATCCTAAATTGTCGATCCAGCCACTGAGACCTGTGACTGTCTTGCATACTTGTAAAAAATATTCTTCCTTAAATCTAAAATAAAATCAGCGACATTGCATTCTTTTGTAACCAACTCACATCTAGAGCCTTCACCTCCACTTTTTAATGTATATTTAACAGTTTCATATACCTTTTTGTGGACAATTGTCTTTCGAAAATCATGTTTGCAACCCTCATGAAAACATTCAACAAACTTCACTAGCCCACCACACTCTGAGCACTTGTCATTTAAGCAATCTTTTCTATAAAATAAACATACATCATCTCTAGGACATAAAAATTGATCTAGCAAGTCTCTTGATGATTTTGGAATAGCACTTGCACCACACTCCTCCAAAATTTCACTAGTATGCAAAGTAAAATGAATAGATCGTAACAATTCATGGTGCATTGAAAACTCCACATGATATTTGCAACAAGTATTTTGAATCTTAAGAGGCACACAAAAAAAAGGCTTCAGGGCTTCAAAAGCTCTTTGTGATATTTGCAATGTTGGATGTGTCTCACAAAAAAATTTGAACAACATTGTTTGACTCACCTCCAGATAATTTTTGGGATGCGAGGTGCGGTCTCGAATGCCAATTCTCAACTTCAAGACATCCTTCACATTTGGCGACACTCTTGAGTTAGATTGCCAAAATTGTTGAATTTGATCCTTCACAGCATCGGTAAGCTTCTTATCACAATGTGAAAGTCTCCCACCATAAGCCCATGTATCATTTTGAAGAGGATCATCAAGTCTTTCTCTTCTTGCAAGTGCTCTATCCAAAGTTTTACGATTTAGATTCAAGTCAACACAAGTTTGTCTCATCAAACGAACCTTTCTCAAATGATGACTAACTAAGGAGGTTGTAATAACCCTCCTAGAGGCTCTCTTATCTTTTTCCTTGGTAGTCTTCCCAATGGAATTGAGAGCACTAAAAATATTTCTCACAATAATAGCATTCCTCTCCTTTTTCTTGTTCACACTAATCTTCAATTTGACTAGTATATGTCTCATCTGCTGCATCTTTAACAATTATACAAACATTTGACATTGCTCAACCAATGTCTTATGGTTGAAAAATTGATCAAAAAGTTTTGAAACCCACAACCAAACGGTTCTTTCTGATCTCTTGCCATTGAAATTGCTCATTATGTTCTCATCAATTTCAAGTAACCATTTAGTTGTTCTTGAAGGTCTCAATTTTGAAGATTGTCTTTCTTCCTCCGAAGGGACTTCATTTCTCATATAATTTGGAGATGTGTTATGTTGATTTGGTTCTTGTGTACCATTATCATTGTCAATTCCTTCATATTCAATTGGTGGATTGTCATTGACAATGTTCACACTTCCATTGTCCACATCTACATGTTCATTTTCAAAACCTACATTTTCATGTTCAATCCCTACATTCTCATTTTCAATATTATTGTCATAAATCATTTCAAATTCATTTTCTTCACTTGAAACCGCATTCAAAGGTGGGTCTATGCCGACATCTTCACTAATACTTAACATACCTTGTCTCTTGTTCCAATGGGAAACCCTATCCATCTCTCTATACACTTCAATGTCTTCATTTGTGAGTCTCCTCTTCCGTTTATGCTTTCGACGACTACTACTCCCCATAGTTAGACAAAAAAGGTGATGCAAAAACCTTTGGTAATAGAGAAAATCCAACCAACAAGTGCAAAAAGTGTATTTGTGTCTTCTCTAGAGACAAAACGTGATTCGCTGCAACTCGACTCCTATGATTCTACAAAAAAACGTGCCTCTTTGGAGGGACCCAAAGAATATTGTTTTTACTTTTCACCAGTAAATAGAATCAGATATCCAAAAATATCTGATGTCTGAACATATCGGATATCCGATATTATCGGAGATCCAAAATTTCCTCTTCATTTTGCCAAAATCTCTCTCTCTCTCTCTCTCTCTCTCTCTCTCTCTCTCTCTCTCTCTCTCTCTCTCTCTCTCTCTCTCATGAAGTTTATTACAACAATTGAGAAATTTATATTTACAAAGAGGTTTGATGAGAATATTAGCATCTTGATCTTCACCTTTACAATACAAAATATATATTTCTTTGTTTTCAATTTTCTCACTTATTAAGTGATGTTGAAGAACAAAATGATTGTTCCTTACATTGAAGATTGGATTCTTTTCTAAATCAATGCAACTTTGATTTTCACAATACAAAGTTATAGGAGCCTCTTGAGGTGGCCCCAAGTCTTCAAGTAACCTTCTTAACCATATGTAATCTTTTGACACATGGGCACAATCTTTATATTTATCTTTGGTAGAGGAAAGAGAAGTATATTGTTGCTTCTTACTATTCCATGAGATTGCACCTAAACAATATCCATAAGTAGATCCCCCACCATTGGATTTTGCCCTAGATATGAATCAATATATCCTTTCAAAATAAAGTTACAATTTGCATCATAAAATAAAACAACATTAAGAGTACCTTTAACATACCTTAAGATTTTTTTGGCAACTTTAAAATGAGTTTGTTGAGGTTTAGACATGAATCTAGAAACTAATACAACACTTTATGAAATATTAGGTCTAGTAAGAGTTAAATAATTTAAACTTTCAACTAGTTGCCTATAGAAAGTAGCATTAACAAAAGGAGTTTCCATATCAATGATTGGTTTGGTTCTCGATTCACAAGGAGTACAATGTAATGTCCCCTCTTGAAATTGAATGATAATTTCAAACTAAAAAATAATTAATAAATAAAAATAAAATATAATTATAATATATAAATAACAATAAAATGAGAATATAAAAATAAATAATAATTCTAGAATATAAAATAAACCAATAAATAAATAATAATATTAAAACATAAAGATAATTAAATAAATAATATAACACAATATTTAATACAATATAATTATAATATATTTAAAAAATAAATAATGAAAAACCATAACTAAAATATACATATATAATATTTAGCATTATTAAGATATTAATACTTTAGATGGAAAGGGAGGTGCAAATGAAACCCTAGATTAAAGACCTAGACTAAGACCAAGATGAACCGACCAAGACATGTATTGTAAATCACTTGTATATCAATATAATCGGAAAACAATTACTAAGATGACTATTTATCAACCAACAGTGATAGTAATATTAAGAACAACACCTTATGGAAGGATGGAAAATTATTTACGCAGGAATTTACACATAGTAATATCTTAAAAAGATTACACAACATCAATAAATTAAACAGATAACATCACATAACGATATCCATCGATATCCCACGAAAGAGTTAGAAGTTTGGGTATTCACAATCGTATCAATAGGGCATCAAATATTTCATATTTTTTTCTGATCGATTTTTAGACCGTAGGAATCCTTATTTCTGAGATACGCAGATCTGATTAAGATCATAAATGAATTAGAATATATAATTCTTGGCAACTGCTGAAATGCTACTAAAGGAGAAATGGGATATTTTTGTGATTGTTACTCGTCCAGATTGGCTGAAAATTAAGGGGAGATTATAAGGAACATTTAGTATGGAGGAAAAATATCATAAAATATTATATATATAAAAATTAAGGGGAGATTATATGTATTGGGTATTGGAGGTAGCAAGTAAGAGATTGTATGATATATAAGTTACATTTCATATATTATAATCGAATAAAGAATTATAATATTATAAGGCTGCAGAGCAATTAAGTTCCTGCCAAAAAAAAGTTTACACTTCAAATATGTATTGTCTTTAATAATAACAACCAAGTAGTTTTATTACAAATGTAGTTGTAATTAAATCTATGTTGGACAATAATTGAATTTAGATAGGTAATATATTTTTTAATAATAATTCTATTTTAAAAAATAATAATTTTAAGTAAATAATAAATATTTTTTATTCATGTAGATTTATGTCTTAAAAGTAAAATAGTCATTTACATGTATGAAGGACAATCTATTATTGAGTATAATCAAACCTAATTAAATATTAATTTGTAATTTATTAAAAATATACAATTATTTATTTATATATTTTTAAAAAATTAAATAATAATATTTTTTTTTTCTTATAACATATTATAAAATAATATTATAATATTAATATATCATACCAATAAATTTTTTTAAAATATTATACATATAATTAATTATTTCTATATTAAATTTATTTAATAATTTTAAGAATAATAAATATTATTTAGAATTTTGTATTAACTGACTATTTTAAATTATATTTATAAACAAAATAAATATAAAATATCAAAATTAAATAATAAAAAAATATTTAACTTGTGAAATGAAAAACTTTTAAGTTTTTAATGTAACATGAACTATGGGAAGGGGCAAATATTTCCTTAAAAAGGGCTCATATGAAATTATGGAAGGGGCAAATATTTCTAAAAAAAAGTTCATATGGAACTATGGGAAGAGACAAATATTTCCTAAAAAAGGGCTCATAGCAAAATGCTTCATTCAAACTAATAATAATATTATTGTGATCTAATGATATGATCAAAACATTACAATGGGAAAAATATTTCCAAAAGACTCATCCTTATCGCTCAATTTCTTTAAACCAATCAAATGAAAGATAAATAATTTTCTAACTTAGAAAAATTAAATATTGTGCATTTTACTTTATCAAATATTAGAATTTGATATGACAAAAAGAAATTATGAAATTTGATTGGCTTGAATTAACTAGTTTAATCACTAGTTAAAAATAGGTTGATGCCTATAGTTACAGCCTATCATTAAGCTAGGAGATTACAATATGTATTGGATATTGGAGGTAGCAAGTTAGAGATTGTATAATATAAGTTATACTTCATATATTATAATCGAATAAAGAATTATAATATTATAATAACTATATTTATGGTAAATTAAGAGGTATAGGTATAGCAAATAAATATATTAAGGAAGTGAATAATAATATAAATATTAAGAGGTATATAAATTAAGAAAAATATATTACTTGAGTTATATATAGTAAACATATATATAATATTTTTAATTAGAATTCTATATATATATGTGTGTGTCTATTAATAATAGTGAAATCATTATTACATTTAAGTATATTTTTTTATCAGTAATAGATATGATTTATTTTATTATAAATCAAGATTGAACTTGGCCTGAACCAAAGGTGGATACATTCAAGGAATCCACCTTCCCAAACAAAGGCACAATGACAAGGGTCCACTAACATACCCGAATCAAGAATTACTAATGTTTCCTCCCTTTGAATGAGAGTGAAGAGTCATATCAAAGGATCCTAGTTTTGCTTTCCTACTCTTCTTACCTTTCACCATGTGTCAACCATCTTCTAGACTAGCATCTTCAATTTGCCAATCTATAGAGAAAGCCATTGAATCCTAGCCTTGATCATCTAAACAACACCCAACTTCAAATAGATGTGTTGCTCAAATAGTGACATTAGGAAACCCATAGAGGACATAGGATAAAGTAATGAATTATTTTATATTCATGTTTAATTAACATTTATGTTATGTGTTATTGTCTTTAATTCCACATTTTAGAATGTAAAATCGGTCATAATGTTTAGATGAAGTTGTAGTTGTGTTTTTTTTATAAAAAATTGCACTATTAGTTTGTTAGTTTAGTTATCGTCCTTATGGGTTCCTTAGCGAGGCAATACACAGATGAATTGCTTCTTACATGTGTAGTGCACCCAATATGGTGTGCACCATATGCTATGCATGCAAAACACAAACACACTCTCTCTCACTCACTTTCACTCTCCCTACCAATCACTCTCTCTTTCTCTCTCAAACTCTAAATCTTGATCCCTGAACCCTATACCAAACCATAAATCCCCATCTCTCTTTCCACATTTTCCCTAAACCCTAATCCCTCTCCCTCCCACCATCTCCTTGTCTTTCCCTCTCTCACTCTATCCCTTTATCTCACTCTAACTCTAAACCCTAAGCCTTACACCCTAAACCCTAAGCCCTCTCCCTTCCACCCTCTCTCTTCCCACTCTCCCTCTCTTGTCCTCTCTCATTATATTCATCTCTCTCTCTCTAACCTTGAATCCTAATCCCTAAGCCCTTAAACATGTCTTCCCCATATCTCTCTCTAACCCTAAATCCTAAGTCCTACACCCTAATCCCTCTCTTCCACTCTCCCTCTCTCGCTCTCTCTCACTCTACCCCTCTCTCTCTTTCTCTAACACTAAACCCTATGTTGGATGCCCTAAACCCTAAGCCATCTCCCTTCTCCCCCTCCCTTCCACCTCTCCCTATCTTGCCCTCTCTCACACTCTATCCCTCTCTCTCTAACCCTAAATCCTAAACTACCTCCCTTTCACCCTCTCCCTTCCCTCTCTCACCCTCTCTCACCCTATCTCACTTTATCCCTCTCTCTCTAACCCTAAATCATAAGCCCCAAGCCCTTAACCCTCTCCCACATCTCTCTTTTTCTTTCTAACCCTAAATCCTGTGCCATGTGCCCTACGCCTTGTGCTTTCTCCTTTCCACTCTCTCCATTCTCCCTCCCTCTCTCGCCCTCTCACTCTATCTCTCATTGACCCTTAACCCTAAGCCCTATGCCCTAAATCCTAAGTCCTCTCCCTTCCACCCACTCCCTCCTCCCTCTCCCCCTCTCTCACTCTATCCCTCTATAAGTTCTAAGCCCTAAACCATTAAGCCATCTCATGTCCATCCTCGTCCTTCTCCCTCTCCCTATCTTGCCTTCTCTCACTTTATGCCCCTCTCTCTCTCTAACCCTAAATCCTATGGCGTAAGCCCTTAACCTTCTCTCCCCCATCTCTCTCTAACCCTAAATCCTAAACCCTATGCACTCTCCCTTCCCTTCCCTCCTCTCCCTCTCTCACCCTCTCTCTCTATCTAATTCTAAGCTCTCTCCCTTCCACCCTCTCTCTTCCCCCTCTCCCTCCCCCTCTCTCTCACTCTATCCCTTTATAAGCTCTAAGCCCTAAACCCTAAATTCTAATCCCTTTATTGCATACCCTATACTAGTCCCTAAACCCTAAATCCTATGTCATAAGCCCTTAACCCTATCTCTTTCTCTTACCCTAAACCCTAAGCCCTCTCCCTTCCTCTCCCTCTCTCTCATTTTATCCATCTTTAAGTTCTAAGCCCTAAGCCCTAAACTAGTCCCTAAACCCTAAACTCGTTCCTAAACCCTAAATCATAAGCCTTAAGCCCTTAGAAGGAAGGATATCTAGGGTTTAGAGTTTAGGGACTAGTATAGGGTTTAAGGATTAGGATTTAGGGACTAGTATAGAGTTTAGGGCTCAGGGACAAGTATAGGGCTTATGGTTTGCGGTGCGGGAGAGAAGGGAGAGGGGGAGAGGGGGAGAGGAAACAAGTGAGAGAAGGGAAAAGATAGATGGGGAAAGGGAGAGGGGACAGAGGGAGAGAGTATGAAAGGGGGAGAGAGGGGACATATAGTTTAGGGATTATGGCTTATAGTTTAGGGTTTGGGGCTTAGAGCTTAGAGAGAGGGATAGGGTGAGAGAGGGAGAGAGGAAGAGAAAGTTGGGGAAGATAGAGAAGGGAAATAGAGAGACAGTGATGGAGGGATAAAGGGAGAGAGGTTTTAGGGCTTCGGGCTTATAATTTAGGGTTTGAGGTTTGGAGAAAGAGAGGGGGAGATGTAGGGAAGAGGGAGAGAAGGGAAAGAGGGATAGAGTGAGAAGGGAATAGAAGGAGAAAGATGGAGGGTTTAGGGCATAGAGTTTAGGGTTTTGGGTTTGGATAAAGAGAGGGGGGAGGAGAGAGGGGGAAAGGGAGAGGGAAAATAGAGAGGGGGGAAGAGTGAGGGGGAATGCATATGTACCGAGAGAGAGAGAGAGAGAGAGAGAGAGAGAGAGAGAGAGAGAGAGAGAGGGGGAAAAAAAGAATGAGAAAGGGAGAAGAGGAAAAGAGAAAGAAAGTAGGGGAAGGGAGATGTGGAAGAGAGGGTGAAAGAGGGAGGGGGAAGGGGGGTGAGATTGATGCAGGGGCATTCTAGGGTACTCGGTGAATCTGCATGGGAGGTGTATGTTTGGCCAGTGTTACTCAGTTGTAGCCTTGACCAACGACCTTGGTCATTGAAGGAAGCTCGGTTGTTAAAGGAACTCGGTAACCTCTGGCGCTCAGTGAAAGTGTTACTCAACAATATCTGTGGTGCTCGGTTGACACTGGTGCTCGGCGATGCCTGGCATGCTCGGTTATTTCACTATTTCTCGGTAGTTCTGGTTTACCGACTGGAGTTCTGTGTGATTTTTTGGGCCAACTTGGTGCATTTATTGTTGGTAGCTATTGTTACAGGCCGACATGTTAGATTAAATGTTTGTAAGGATATTTTGATGCCGACATGTATTGCATTTAATAATTGTTGGGGGGAGTTAATAATTTCATTTAGCCGACTTGTGGCTGATGATTAATATTTATAGGATGTTTGGGGTAGATGTTTAGGAGGGGGAGCATGAGGAAATCGTAGAAGTTCATGACTTGGAAGACTTAGTGAATCAGATCTGAGGTTTTGGAAGCTGGAGTTGGTGAAGTTGTGGAAAAGATCTTGCATGATCTTGCAGATCAAATTGTTATCTGATAGTTTGTAGTTGCAGAGCTAGTGGTTTGCACACTTGGAGACAAGGAGATTGTTTGGAGGCTTGCGAGGTCAAGTTTAGATCTACCTTAGGGTTTCCATCAGCTTTTGATTGTCTTTAGAGTTGAACTAGCTGAGATTGTATTGGATCTGTTTGGATCTTGCAGAATTGTTTCTGATTGTAATTGGCCCTAACCCGAAAGGCCTTATTGTCGAGCATGTTAATGAAAATCGGAGTTAAACAATTGTTTTGTTGTTGTGTTCTTGAGTATTCCATTGTGTTGTTTTGAAGCTGCAAGGTTTGGACTGTCCTTAATTGGATCCACCATCCTTGACTGCGTCAGGTGGTATTAGAGTTGAGAGTTGATCTTGTGGAGTGAAGGTTGACCTAGCAAGGTTGATCTTGTGAAGTTGATCTTGTTTGTGAAGAGATCGTATGATCTGGATTGCAGATCTAGAGCACTGAACTTGGGGATCTTGCCCTAGTTGTTTGTTCAAGGTGGCAGGTTGAGATCTGACTTGCATACAACTTGGAGATTGCCGCAAGGTGGTCGGTGAGGGTTTGTTGTAGAGGGTTTTTGCATATCTTTAAGGATGCCTCCGAGAAGATTGGACCCTAGAGTTATTTCTAATCTTTGTGATACTGTTGAATCCTAGATCACAGAGAAGGTGAAATCAGATTTTAGATCTGAGATGGAGTTGATGAAGAATGACATGGTCGCCGAGATCATGAGAGTTGTTACTGGTATACTTCGGAATGTTGGTATTGAAGATGGTTATGAGGAAGTTACTGAAGACTTTGAACTTGCTAGATCTAGTGGTGATGACCGGAGGGATAGATCTGGTGAAGATAGAACTACTCAGTTGCCTAGATCTGGGGCTCGGTTAAGTAGCAGTTACCGAATGGAAGTTTCTACTTTCTCTAGTACTTTGAAGCCCAAGAACTTGATTGATTGGATTGGTGAACTTGAAGATTTCTTTGAGCTGGAATAAATTGAAGATCCTCTTCGGGTGAGATTAGCACAGACAAAGTTGAAAAGACATGTTGCTCTTTGGTGGAAAGAACTACAAAGAGATAGAGAAGATGAAGGTGAAACGAAGATCAATCGATGGAGGTTGATGGTGACTAAGTTGAAAGCTAAGTTCATACCTTCTGACTATGAGCTTGACTTGTTTAAGAAGTTGCGGAATCTGAAACAGAAGGATTTGTCTGTTGAAGATTATACCGAGGAGTTCTACAAACTTATTATTCGGTTTGGACACCGAGAGCTTGGTAAGGAAAAGGTAGCTCGGTATGTGAATGGTTTGAGATTCAATATTCGGGATGAGCTTGGTATGCTGAAGATTGATTCTATTGAAGATGCTTATCAGTATGCTCTGAAGGCAGAAGATAAGTTGAAGAGGAAACGACATAGTAATCCCCGAGGGAAGGAAAAGATTGATCACTCAGTGAAAGATAAACTGACTGATGCAGAAGATGAACAGAACCCTGTGGAACCGAAGAAGACGGGTAGAGTTATCTTTAAGGGTACTTTCTATAATTGTGGGGAGGAAGGACACCGTTCTTTTGAGTGTACACAGAAGAAGCTTGGTGATCGACGAACTGTTGTGGTGAATGAGAATGAACCTAAATCTGAGAACTTGTTGCTTCGAAAAATATTGCTCGGTACAAAGGAGGAACCTTGTCAAAGAAGTAACTTGTTTAGGACCTGATGCAAGTCTGGAGGTAAACTCTGTGATGTTATTGTTGATAGTGGTAGTACTGATAACCTTGTTGCCGAGGACATGGTTCATAAACTTGGGTTGAATATAATGAAGCATCCTTGTCCTTATAGGATTGGCTGGTTACAAGATGTTCATGCTCTAAAAGTAAGAGAACAATGCTTTATTGATGTTCATATTGGCCAGTATAAGGATCTTGTGTTATGTGACATTGTGAAGATGAATAGTTGTGATATATTGCTCGGTAGACTTTGGCATATGATTGCAGAGCTATGTATGACTATGTAAGGAATGTGTTTACTGTTGAGAAGGATGACATGAAGTTTTCCCTGATGCCTTTGCTGGATACAACGCTCGGTAGGAGAAGCCTGAGTATTGGTAGCTGGGTTGAGGTTGTGGATCCAGAGAAAATGAATGATCAGTATGGAGAACCGACCTGTGCGTTGTCAAGAAAAGACTTGAAGAGACAAAGAAAGTTGAAGTGGAAGAGTATGCAAGCTGAAAAGGTGGAGGACCTGTACATGAAGAACCGGTTCGGGGTTTATGTGATGAATCCCGGAAGATGTTCTTCTCACATATGAACATCTTTTCGAACCTGGGGTGTCTGATGCAGGGGCATTCTAGGGTACTCAGTGAATCTGCATGGGAGGTGTATGTTTGGCTGGTGTTACTCAGTTGCAGCCTTGACCGACGGCCTCGGTCATTGAAGGAAGCTCGGTCGCTGAAGGAACTCGATAACCTCTGGCGCTCAGTGAAAGTGTTACTCGGCAATGTCTGTGGTGCTCGACGATGCCTGACTAGCTCGATTATTTCACTATTGCTTGGTAGTTCTAGTTTACCGAATGGAGTTCTGTGTGATTTGTTGGGCCGACTTGGTGCATTTATTGTTGGCAGCTGTTGTTACAGGCCGACATGTTAGATTAAATGTTTGTAAGGCTATTTTGATGTCGACTTGTATTGCATTTAATAATTGTTGGGGGGAGTTAATGATTTCCTCCAACCGACTTGTGGCTGATGATTAGTATTTATAGGATGTTTGGGGTAGATGTTTAGGAGGGGGAGCATGAGGAGATTGTAGAAGTTCATGATTTGGAAGACTTAGTGAATCAGATCTGAGGTTCTGGAAGCTGGAGTTGGCGAAGTTGTGGAAAAGATCTTGCATGATCTTGCAGATCAGATTGTTATCTGATAGTTTGTAGTTGCAGAGCTAGTGGTTTGCACACTTGGAGACAAGGAGATTGCTTGGAGGCTTGCGAGGTCAAGTTTAGATCTACCTTAGGGTTTCCTTCAGCTTCTGATTGTCTTCAAAGCTGAACTAGTTGAGATTGTATTAGATCTGTTTGGATCTTGCAGAATTGTTTTTTATTGTAATTGGCCCTAACCCGGAAGGCCTTATAGTTGGGCATGTTAATGAAAATTAGAGTTAAACAATTGTTTTGATGTTGTGTTCTTGAGTATTCCGCTATGTTGTTCTAAAGCTGCAAGGTTTGGACTATCCTTAATTGGATCCACCATCCTTGACTACGTCAAAGAGAGAGAGAGAGAGAGAGAGAGAGAGAGAGAGAGAGAGAGAGAGAGAGTAATGAAACATGGATGGAGAGGTGGAAACAATAGCTTGAAACCCTAAAGTCTTAAGTTTTAGTGAAGTTGGGAGATAGAGAAATAGATACTTACAAATTTGAAATGTTAAATGTTTGGGTAGTTCCATATTTGGTGCACGCCATATGGAGAGCATGTTTTACATTCGGCGCATGCCATATATGGCATGTACCATATTAACTAGCTTGGGAAACACCAAGCCTTACACTTGGATTTGTTGTGGGCATCCAACCCAAAGGCTTGGATGACTATAACAAGCTTGAGATGTGTTTTTCAGATAACATTAAAAAAAATCACATTTTCATCTATGCTCTCTATCAAGTTTGCATATGGTTCAACGTAGACAAAATCAAACGCTGTCATATTTTAAAGATCTTTGTTAGCTATCTATCCATATAATTTATTTTGTATGTTGCTATATTAACTTTTCCATCTCTAATTTCTTTTGTAAGTGTCTGATTTTTGTCAAAAACCAATGTGTAGTATTTCAGACAGATTTTGGCTTGTTTGTCAAATTTTGAAACATATTCTTGTTTGTCAATTTTTGAAACAAATTTTTTAGAAACTAATGTTGATATATTAAATTTTCCATCTCTAATTTCTTTTGTAAGTGTCTAATTTTTGTCAAAAACCAATGTGTAGTATTTTAGACAAATTTCGGCTTGTTTGTCAAATTTTGAAACATATTCTTGTTTGTCAAATTTTAAAACATATTTTTTAAAAACTAGACTCTATTCTACAAACCTAGAAAAAAGAAGTTTTGATTTTCAATTATTTTTCAACAATTTTGGGGGCAGAGCATGCCCAAATTTCACATTTTTTGAATGTCCACTTTGAAAATTAATTTAAAAAATCATACATTCATAAAAAAATTAGCCAAAAAATTTAGGATAAACTACATGGTGTTAGCTAACTTCTTGATAGGGTGATTAAAAAAATTCAAAAAAAGTTCACATTTTAGAGGGAGTGAGCACACCAAATGCTATGTTATATTTGTTTTTGAAAAAAAAAAGACCACTTAATGTGCTCCCCTTTTTGAAGTCCTTAGTCTCCACCATTTTGAAAACAAATTAATAATTTAAAAACTAGATTTGGAGTACTACAACTCTTGATATTATTGCATCCTCAAATTTTAAATGTAACTATCTTAATTTTCTCGTCAAAGTTCAAAGTTCACTAATTTCAAGAAATAAGTGACATCTTACGACTCTTTTTTGTCCCCATCCTTGTACACTTACCCACACACAAAGAGGTACATACACGTATGTATGCATGTATATATGCATACACATACAAGTGTGTATATACACATGTATACATACAAATATATATGTATACATATTCTTAAATAAAGATTAAGAAGGGTGTTAAAATTCATCTTCCTCTGATTTTATAAACCTTAATTATTAAGTCAAGTTATAAAATAGTTTTATTTATTTTATTCTATTTACTTCTATATAATTTTCCCTTATAATTAATATTTTTTATATATAATTTTCTTATATTTAATAAGATACAAGTAGTCAAAATTTTATTATTTTATATTTATTATATATAATATACTACATTTGTCTTTTACCTATATATTGTTCCACAGATGTCACCATATTCCTTAAAAAAATATTTAGAATGTAGCTTCTCTCTTAATTGTCATTGTATTCCTCAAAACGAATATCATATTGTAACTCAATTTTTTATGCTCTCGTGTACATTATTTAGGCTCACCTCACGTGTGGTCATACAGAATAGGACACATGCACATAAATACAAATTGGCATACATAAAAACTTATATGATTCTCTTTTAAAACTATAAAATAAACAATGTTTTTCTATTTTTTATGTGACTTATTATTTTGAAACTATAATTTTTTAAATAAAGAAATTAAAAGCACTGAAAGTTTTTTAAATGTCATTTTCATTAACACGCAGAATTTCCCTTCATCACAGCTTTTCCAATTCATAAATCCTTTGTGGTACAGTCTTTCTCCATTTTTTAATTTTTTAAATTCAACTCGTTTTATTAAAGAAGAGTTGAACTCAAGTCATCTATAATATGGACTATAAAATTGAATTTTTTCATTGTCTAAAAATTAATTGAAAGAAAACATTGCCATGAAAATACAAAATGGAACTTGATGAGCTTCACGATGGTGACAAAGTTCTGTATAACACAGACATTTAAGTCGAGGCCCAAAAAATCATATCTTGGGAAAGCACATAACTGGAAAAAATAATGACGTAGGAACATATTTATGGGAGTGGCTTGTAACTAAAAAATTCACAGAAACCAGTAACGAGGACAAGCGCATATTCATACCACTGTTGATATACAACAACACGGTAAATCCATTTTTGAAGTTGATATCATGAAATGAAACCTGATCACTAAAAATCATGAAATGAAACCTGATCACTATAAATCATGAAAAATGTGAAAAGCTGATTGTAGTCAAGGTCATTGAATCTGTGGAGCAAAATAAATTTATGTAATATTTGATTCTCCGTGATCGTAAGTAAAGCCTAGTATAAGGCTGGCCTCGTTTAGTTATTCTTAACTTTCGATGTTTATTAAGAATGAATGATTTTAATGATGTCCACGAGACCAAACAGCCTAAGGGACCACCGGATCACCGCCGTAGGCTAACTCCAAGTTCTTCTCTAAGTCAGACCTCCTGTTGTGAATCTTGACAATCAAACTAGCGATTTGGTTGATCTTATCTTCCTCGAAAAGAAGATTAATATTCTTAACTCAGACAGGATTATCCCAGTAGGTATTCCAGCATTTGAAGGGCATTTCCTTGCATACAGAAATCTGCAGAAAAGTTTTAGCATATATGTTGATATCCCCCAATGGATTCAGGCACTCCCCAAAATTGCCTCTTGTTATGTAAAACAAAATGGCTTCAATATGGATATATATTATACTGCATATGCATTCCTTTGTTTCAATTTTCTTATTGTCTTCATTGTTTAAGACGTTTACTATTTGTGAAAAGATCTTCATTTACAAGCTAAAATATGAGATCTGGGATTGTAATGACAATGCCCACATTATCTGCCCTGGAACAATATATCATCAGCCCTAAAATCAATTTACAGCCAGTCCATAGAGTAATAAAGTGATCAACATAAAAATATTCTGAAGATTATTAAAGTTGGCAAAACAAGCCTCAAACTGCTATTTTTGTTCTTGATAAAGAGAAAATTAATGATTGTAAATACGAGAGATATCAGATGATGAGAGTTCAAGGTGGGAAAGTGTGATCAAGGTGATAATGTTCACAAGACATGCAATATGAGATTGTGGCAACGAACAGGAGACCCAGGAGACAACTATTTAAAACAATCGGGCACAGAATCGGTATTTTATTGGTAGAACACAGAGCAATCTTAGAAATATGCAAAGCTTAACCAAAAAATCCTATTGGAAAGAAAGACAAATGACATGCACAGAAGATAACCTAAGATTGTCGAGAGGCTCTGGCAACTACATGATACTGTCTGATTTAAGCATTTTTGGCAGACAGTAAGGGCTCATCTAGACAGGTCAGGCCTCGGAGAAGCACACAAAAGCCCGAGAATTGGTATGCAACATCCATCAGTCAGCTCACACGAGTTTTAGAACAAGGAAATAAACCGCTAAAGGAATCGTTCCTTTTCATGCATAACTATATTACCAGGATAATTTCTAATTACTTCGATATTTTTTTTTCTGCTCTTCCTCTACACATATAGTCCACAGAATAGAACCAGAGATACAGTATCAGAAATATTACAATATGCTATAAACAAATTCAGAATTTCATACCCTTTGAGAAAAGTTAATCATCCTGAGAATGTCTTTTTTTATTTGGCACAACTCTGAAGCACCTGATGACACTAGGAGCAATTCATCCCTTTACAAAGACTAGAAGACATAATCTCTATCATTATAAGCATTTACAATAAAAGGAATTTCTAATCAAAGGATCATCTGTTCTAGTCCACTAGTTAGTTTGCATGTATTCAAATTGTGGCCTTCCGATTATACATACATTTATCCAATGTTTGTTTGAGTTCTGGGGATGGGAACAGCAAGAAAATTCATGGATTTTGGGGATGGCAGAGATATAAAAATTAATATCTAATTTTCTTTTTAAAAAAAGAAATGAAAAATATAACTTGTTCAAACGCACCATTACACCAAACACCCTCACATGCAATATAGACCAATAACCAACAATTAATGTTGCCCTTATTTAAAAAACTAATTTAATCCCAACACAGAAAACGGACTATATAAAAACAAGGAGCGGACAAATATGTAAATTACAGATGCAAGAACACAATACAGTAAAAGTCTCTGCTATGCCAAGTTAAATCTCCATTCATTGTGTTTTTTGTAAGCCAAAAACAGGCAAATTTTAGCAATTGCTCCAAGAAAGCAAATCCTAATAAAGGTCATCACCCTTGGCAACAACATTATTTTGTCCTCAAAATTGTAAGCCATTAAGGTAAGGGAATTTTCAGAAATGTCCCCCTAATTGAGGGAATGTCCCCATTAGATGCTATTCTTTGGAAACAGACTGAAAATACTTGGGACACAAGCAAGATAGTATCCAACTTTCGCAAGGTGTTCCTGGCTATCATATCTCATCAAAATCTTTTCCTAAAACATCCTTATGTCCTGAGATTTTGTTTTGATGCTTTGGTCACCTACACCTATTCTTTGAAAACTTACTTGGAAGTTATATTTACAATTCTATAGCCAGAACCATACAAGCTCTACAACAGAACACTATTGTGTTCCCTTGCATTCAATGTGACCCAAAATGTTTATCCACAACATTTGATAGCCCCCTACCACTTTTCTGAGAAGGGCTTTAACACTTGAGCACAAGATCCAATCATTGCTTCATTGACACACAATGGAGCAAAATAATATGTTAAGCAATACTATTATTCACCCAGTAACATGTTCACAACCTGTCTCCAATGGTACAATCATTTTGATTCAGTTCCGTGCGATACATGTTTCTGACAGAGTGCCAGTTTATCATTCCGGCATCAGCTAGAGGGTAGTATTGTAAAATTAGGAAATTACAAAATCTGTTCACCCTAAAGAGCTACTTGGCTTCTAATATAGTGACTTAAGCTGTCAAATTGTCTTGTAATTGTTTTTTAATTTAATTCCCACGTCTTGAATTTCCCCATAAAAATCTACTGCCAAGTTAGTCAGATTCACTTCATATGAAGCTTTTGTTACAGTTATCTTCATGTTTCCAGTTTTCAAATGTTAGTATTGTAACTAACTTTTGTTACAGTTACCCAAGGAATCATCATTCAAATAAATTTTTGTTTTCTAGTCTTTATATGTTTCTATGAGTAGGGGAAGGGCATCACCTAATAATACTCCAAAAATTAATCAAGATTTAGTTTGGGCACAGCTAGTTGAAGATGATCTTATAATTTGTCTAGTTCATCAGTACTGCTGTACTTCTAATGCCATTTAGGTTTGCTACTACTCTTGATCATGAGACGTGTTCTATGAAGTAAGCAACAAACTTGCCTGTTAAACCTGGGCACAAACAAGATATAGCCGAGCGATAAGTTAAAAATGGTTCCAACCCTGCTTTAAAGGACAAGCCCATCTTGGTCTCTAGGAAAATTCACTACCTATATAAACCTTTATTTTCTTTCTAGGTGGGGATTAGAAGGGTCCTTTGGACCCACTCTCTATCAATGTTGATAAGAACTCTTGTGCTGGAGAAAGTTGCTTGCTAGCTCATACAGGTGCACACTTCATCTGTTATATCTTTGTTCCCAGTTCAAGTATCAAGAGTTTATAACTATCAACTGCAAATTTCTCTGTCATACTTTCTTCCTTATCTCCTCAAACTAAATAAGAAACATTGACCCATTGCTAGCTCATACAGGTGCGCATTTCATCTGTTATATCTTTGTTCCCGGCTCAGGTATCAAGAGTTTATAACTATCAACTGCAAGTTTCTCTGTCATACTTTCTTCCTTATCTCCTCAAACTAAATAAGAAACATTGACCCATCTTTGCATTGATCATACCACTAGATCAGAGAAGATAACCCCACATAAATAAGGAACTACAGCAATGTTCAAATGCCAGAATTTTGTCAACAAGTCCGATCTGCATTATAAAAATTTTGCTGATCAGAAGGATGACTTATTTTAGCAATATTAGTAATTCTTGATAGCTAATGATTCAAGCCTTGGTAATACAGTCAAGAGTTTTGGTGGCATAGTTTCAATGAGCACAAAAGGTAAGTTTTTATGATGTAATAATTAAACAGTCTGTAATGTTCTTGTAACCCTTGAGTCAATTTTGGGTTGAGTTGGTGAAATTATACACCTACAAACTTCTTCAGTTATCTTCAAATTGAAACTGTATTGAGTTAATATATTTGAGAGATTCATTGGGGAAGAAGAAAACTGTGTGATTGGAAACAGAATGTAAACTACAGTAAGTGGGGATTTATAATATAAATAATACAGATCAAGAAGCTAGGATGATGCGAAACTCAATGGGAAATTCTTTTTCATCAGAATATCACCGCTGCCACCTTTGGGATCAATAATCTCTAATCTCAAAATAATAAACTAATTAATCAGACTTCGGGAGAAAGTTATAACAAATAAAAAAAACAATTTCACTTGTTAATTCATGCACACCAACTATTCAGGCATGCAAATGCCACTGCCCTGCATAGTTTCTGAAAATTACTGAATACAAAACAGCAATAATAACAATGTGAACAAAACATGCACGTACAAAGAATATGCTCTTTGCAACATGCAATTGTTATATGCAAAATTATATACATGAACTCGGATCCAGAAAGCCCTGTCAATTAATTTTTAAAATTGAAATAGAGCTGTGTAAAATTACATACATTTACAGATTGCATTAAGAGAATTTTAACTTGTATTTGTCAGGTAATGCTTTCATATCTGTGAAATTTAAAGCAATCATTAACTAATTCCCTTCAAGCATTAACAAGATTTTCTGATACAATAAAATCAATCAAACTTGTATTCATAGAGGATGCCAACATAAATAATACAATAAATTTGCAGACACTGCTGCAAACATAAAGTCTGCAGAGGCAACAAGGTGCACTAATCCTAGCCTTGCTTGCATAAGCATCACCATGCAAACAAGTAAGAATGGGGAGCAAAATTGCAGCATAAATCATGGAGACTGTTTGAAATGATTCAGCTAGACATTTATGTGGCTTTTGGCAAATATAATTATTTTCCTTTCAGAAATTTCAGCACTGGATAGTTTAGAGCCTAGACAGTTATAAAAGGGAATATAACTACGTAAGGCCAAAGGCACCTGAAGGAAGCGTATCAAATTCGATACTCAGCATTGGTCCATCTACACGATATGATCTTCCCAGTTGAGCTTTGACTGCCACTATAGCTTGGTGTTCAGTATATCGTTGCCCATATAACTGATCAACTGCAGTTTGTAAGCCTTCAATATCTCTCCTCCTAGACCGTGCTTCAATTTCAAAAGGGTTCCCGCCCTTGAATGTTGGTCTCTTTGCTTCTATTTCAAAAGAGCTCCCACTCTGCAACGAAGATCTCTCTTGAGACACTGAGACATAAGGGTCTTCCATGACATCACGAGTCCCTTTTAGAAGCTCCCTATCAGTAAGCTCTGCAGCAAGTACTGCAGATGGGTAATCATGACCATTTGAAAACCTATTAGACTCCTCTTTATCCTTAACATGATTCCTATTCTTTGTCTGCATAATATTGCTTCCACCAACTCCTTTGAAGCCATTGTTTCCACTGCACTGTTTCAAAACACTGACACCAGTTTGTTCCTCAGATGCCATCAAAAAGAGGTAAGGGGAATATGAATGCTCCATACCCCTGTGCATAACTTGCCCTTTGCTCTTCTTGCTATTATTGCCTATAATTTCTACATTATTTCTACTTCTCAAAGCCTCCATTTCATAGGAGCTCCTGCTCTGCAAAGAGGAGGTGTCCTGGGACGTTGAAAAATTGCCTGCTCTATGGGTGTTTTCTTCATTAATATCAATCTGACTGCTTCTCCTCTTAAGAACATCATGATCATTCGTCTCTGCGCCAAGGACAGCAGATGGATAACCAGATATTCCCGTCAATCTCTGATTTGGCAAATGACTAAAATCCTTTCGAACAGCTTGTTGTTGCTGCTGCTGCTGCTTTTGGGGGTTACTACCACTCCCAGCATCAAGCTCCTCAGTGCTGTCACGATCCTCCTTTTTATTATTATTCCCCTTCTTGTCCTTGAGCCTCCTATGCCTAAACCATCGCTGAACTTGCTTTTCAGACAGTCCCAACTCTTGAGAAAGCTTAGTTTTCATGGGCTCAGAAGGATATTTGTGCTCTGTACAGAACAGGCCCATCTCAGTAATCAACATCAATAAACAAAGGCATACTTTTATAATTTTATTCTATTTCTATTGTCTGTGCATAATAGTTATAGAAGAAAACATAGCAAAGAAGAAAACCAAATTAAAGTGCTCTGGAGATAAGAGGGAAATCCTAGTATTCAGAAAAATAGACAACATATTCTATTTCCCTTGTCTGTGTATAAAATCTTAATGAAATCAAATATACCAAGCTGGAATGTTGATTGAAAATGTTTTGCGCATAACAGGTACATCTCAGTGATCAAACAGAATGAACATACTCATATTTATATTAACTGTGCATACAAGATATAACAAGCCATAAAGTCGAAGTAAGTATTTGTTTGGTTTGAACTTCTTGATATGCAGTTACAATTACAATGTCCTAAAGGAACCATATCCTGAGTATTTCTGCATATGTTCATAGTTGCTCCAGTTCCATCATGATAATCAGATAACATCAACAAGTACATATTTGAATATTTCTTATTTTAAATGTCTTTGCATTACAGTTTTATCAAAATACCATTTCTAAAGCCACATACCAGGTTTTTGAAACATATATACAATTACAATTATAAAAAAAAGATAAACAATTATAGGTAATAAAAAATAATAGATATACCCATATTTCTATTGTCTGCCCACGACAATCCAATCAAACAAAAAGAATTAAACCATAAAATCTTACGAAACTAAATGCCTAACCAAAGACTCAAGTCTAGATTTTGGTGTGGATTTACATTTACAACTAATAAGACCCAATTCAAGTTTTCCCTGTTTCTAACTGTTCTCATTCCATTAATTGTATTTAATATATCCGATCTGCCAATAACCAAAATCTCTCCTACCAACTCCTATAAACCTACATGATCTACCGAAAAACAAAAATGTCCCGCAATACCAATAATACTCATTAATAAACAAATTTAAATATGATCCGGCCATAGCTAAACTTTCCCAATACCCACAATACAAATATACGTAAAAGCATACATTTGATCTGCCTGTAACCGAAAAATCCTCCAATAGCTACAATATATGCATACATACGATCCACCCATAAACAAAAATATTCCCCAATAGCCACAATATACGATCTGAATATAAACAAAATCTCCCCTACAAAACCCACAATATAATCAATCCCCATATACATATAATATATAGCCAAACTCCCCCAATACTCACGACACAGACCAACATGCATGTGCATCTATAGTAACAGAAATACCAGGCGGGCATGATTAAAAAGGGCTAAAGACAGAACTCCATACCTGCATAGATATTCTCCAAGGCTTCCACCTGAGATGGGGTCTTGAGCCTTCGCTTCTGCTCCACAAATCCTTTGTCCTCCATGAAACCCAATTTAAGAACTTCAGTCATCCAATCAATCTGCTGCACAAAGATGAATAGAAATCCAAACCCCCCAAAGAAACCTGCCAAGATAGGGTATTGGGGAATTTTTTTTATAATGGGTATTGAAAAAGCATGTGAAAAGCACAAATGCCAATGTGACTGAATGCTTGCCAACCCTCTCTGTAAAGGGATTGTTCCGTGATGGTGCAGTCAAAGGCTTATCACATGATTTAGGCTGGCCAAGGATTTGGCACAAATAGCGGAGGGCTAGAAATCCCAGCAGCAGGAGAAGGGGAGGAGAGCAGCAGGAACAAGGAAGGAGTGGGGCATGGGCAATGGCATGTTATTAGGTGATATGTATGTAGTCCAAATGCCAAGAAGGCCCCTGGCAATGACAGGCGCCCTCTATTCCGAGAGTCCAAAGCTTTCATCACATTAGGGGAATTTGGGTCCCTTGCAAACTCCATTTCACATGCCGAGGAGGACACCCTTGTAGTAGTTGTATCCAAATGCCCACTTCTCTATGAGGGGCCAAGTGGTCACATTCGGCTCCTTAAACTCTGACTTTGATGTGATGTCATCCATGCCATGGAGCCAAAAAGGAGGTGTGGAGAATTTTTCAACGTTCTAACCCTAAATTTCTCTCGGTTTACGTTTTACCGTTGCCTGCAGATTTGACCGCGACCCAAATACATGCAACATGATTACAAATGAATTGGGTCGATAAATGGGAAGGAAAGGGCTAAATGTGTTTCAAAATGCTGGTGTGTTTCTTAGGTTTTCCAAGTTTGGGGTTGTGGGATTTTATTCCATCATAGCATGAATATGAAGTCAATGCAATTACTATTATTTTTTGTTTGAAAAATATATGATAGATTATGGGAGGGTATTCAAACCGTTGGAAAAAATAGAATTGGTACACAAAGAATTTTGAAAAACAAATTCCTCTAGTTAAATGGTGTGGGGTATAATTCTCAATTCATATATGTAGCTTATTTATATATTCTATGTAATAAATTGATTGAGTTGAGATAAAAAAGTACTTGGACTAATATTTAAAAAAAGTGAAATTTAAATAAATTATATTCGTTAACATTTAATTAATAAATATATTGTAAAGTATATATGCATTTGATTTGTTAATATGTAAGAAAATATAGAATAATTAAATATTTAGATTTATAATTTGAAAATTTCTTATTTTAATCTATTGTAATGTTTTGAGGCTAATTGTGTAGTAATTATTTAGCATTTAAGATAATTAAATTTTGAATGTAAATATTTTAAGCACATCATTCAAATATATAATACAAATATTTGTTTACTTTCAAATTAGGTTATAAATATAAAATGGTTTGAATAGAATTTACTAAATTTAATGGGTTGTCATATGTTGCATAAGATTGTATGAAATGTAGATGCAACACATACATCTACAGTCACCTGCAAATCAATCAAGCTCTACCCAATGGATAGCCACACCATGAAAGCTCCAATAGACCTTTGAGTGAAATTGTCCTTCGAACAAAGGGATTTCATCCTCTAACATGCATAACCCAAAGGGGTTTGATCCTTTGATCATATATAAATGAGATGGTTTTCATCTTGAATCTAGGCATTTAAACACAAGTTTGTAGAATGGGGTTCCAATTTAGAGAGTTGTGTATTTTATTAATCCATCATAACACTCTAAACCTTAAATATCCTCAAAATGAATGTTGAAATTTGTATTAATATCATCAACATCAAAATAGCACACTGTTGATGATGCTCTCTCTAATGGGTGTTGTTTTCCTTAGTATTGTTTATGAAATTATGCATGCATTGTGAAGGGTTGTTGTTTAGGGGGGGAAATGGGTGCTAATAGATTTAATAATATAAACTATGTGAGATGAATTCATTAACTAACTACTTCCACACTACCATTCAAAATACAAGAGAAAGAGTGTCTTCCAAACATAAATCTCAATATAACCCAAGTTAGATTAGCAAAATCCAAGGAGATAAAGGGATGCCAATGCTAAACCCAAATTATATTAAGGAAGTACGCAAGCAAGTCATCTTCATGCAATGTAGGATTTGATTAAAGATGTGTAAATGTAAAAGTGCAATTGAACCAATTGATTTAATGAGGAAAGTAAGATAGATCTAAATACCAAATGCATGCAATCAACCCAATTAAGATATGAAAATAGGTCTAGACTAAGAAGTGAAATGAAGGATAGAGTACTCACATTGCAATGTGTAGAGGAATGTGCCTTTTTTCTCTGAAAAATGTGGATCTGAACCTATGACAAAACTTCTGACTACGGATTCGCAATCACGACAGAAAACCCAGAAAATATTATTTTTCCCTGACCTTCAAGAACATGTCGACTAATTCACTATGTTTTGGAACAGGTTGACTAGGTCACTGTGTTCCTAGGATACTATAGCAAGGTTGACCCAACTTCTTCAAAAATGTCTCGGCAAGTAGTTTCCAGATCTGTGGTTGTAATTCTGATATCTTGTTCATGCACATTGAAAAGCTTATTTTTGGGTTTGGGTGTATGAGGGCTTGCCTTGGTCAAACCCTAGATTGAGGAATCAACCTTGAAATAAATTGAAATATAAATATATTGATAAAGGAAATGCTAACATGTGGTAGGATTGAATATATCAAATCAAATATACAATTACTTTGTAGATGCCATTGAATTTGAGATGTGATCAAATATGCAAATGTAATAACCTTGACTCAAAGAAACCAAAAGGAAATCAAAGAAGTCAAAACCTCATGTATAGGAATGTATGTGACATGTCATGATGGAGGATGGAAGAACTTTAATTATTTGGAATCATGGATCTCCTCCTTAGAAGCCAAATGCCACTACCACCTTGAAGGAAGAAGCTTGATGCAAGAAGGAAATGCTTGAATTTGATGAATGCTTGAAGGTGCTTGCTTGAAATCTCATGAACGCATGTATGATTGCTTGTATAGTGATAACATAGCTTGATGGGGATGAAAATGAAATGCCCAAGCCTCCTTCTATACTAGTTTTTGAGATTAAAAAATAAACCAGGCCGACCTAGGAGAAAAATGAATAAATCATCAAACCCGAGGCATATGGGACCCCGTAATCAAAATCCCTTAGGGAAGAGGTCAACCTGGCTAACCTCTTCTAGGAATAGGTCAACTTGGTCAACCTATTCCTGAGGGGGAGCCTAGAAAGGGGTCTCAGAGGCCTCGAAGAAGGTGCAAAAAGAATTAGGAGAAAATGAAGTTGCTGGAAGATATGGCTAGAAAGGTGATAAAATAACAACTAAAGGACCATGTCAGAAGATGAGAGATGATTTATAAATGAGGGAAGGGATGGGAAGAATAAAGAGAGACTAAAACCACGCTAAGAAGGGCTAAAAGGTCTCAAAATTAAAGTGCATCCATTTTAAGATGGTACATTTAGCCCCCACTTTAGCGGGAGTATGGAGAAAGTCATACTCTCGATAAAGGAAGAAGGAGAAGAGAGACAATGTCACAACAAGATAGAACATCACCAAGTTTAAGGAAATAAGCCCCCAAACCTAGGATCCTAACTCCATTCCCATGCATAAGAGCATGAAAACAAAGAAAAAAGATAGTCAAACCAAAAACAAAATCAAAAGACTCAAAATAGGTTAGTACAAAAACCCAAATCAACTAGTGAAAGAGACCTCAACTGAAGAAATGTCTCACTCACCAATATCATATTTGGAAGGCTATTACAAAGCATAAGGGATCACATAAAAAAGGCAAGAGCACCATAAAGGATTACATCCTTCATGATTCTATCCTGCTACGCTAGAGAGAGAGGGAGAGAGAGAGAGAGAGAGAGAGAGAGAGAGAGAGAGAGAGAGAGATTATCTTGCCTAGTAAGGTTTGTGTGCCTTACTATGAATCACAAAAAAGGAAACAAAGGGGCAAGATCAAAAGGTCTAGTGGTTTTGTGCACTCGTCGGTAGCTTTTGCATGCATGCACTTATGTGTGTCCACCTGTGGATCAATTCCTTGGTATCACCATGGAGTGAAAATATGTTTGTGCTCTCTTTGGATGGACAAGGGTTTGTTATCCATAGAAAAATTGTGTGTGTGTGTGTGTGTTTCCCTGGGATGGAGAAGTATCACTACTACCCATTAAGGAGTGGCAATGCAAAAAGTAAAATACAAATGTGTTTCCCTGGGATGGAGAAGTGTCA